>BSBK01004314.1:2157500-2222500 GCA_027943335.1 Chamaecyparis obtusa | reverse complement strand
CTTACAGTGTCTTAATTACTCACATAGAACAAGCTAAAAACATTTAGTTGTGTTCCTCCATGGGATCATTACGTTAGATACCTGACTGTGACCTCATATTGTTGAAACCAGTGACATCATTCATGGGTGACTATAACCTCTCTTCAAATCATGGATTTGATGTAATGTTTTGAGTAAATAGCTTTTATTCTATGGGTGTATATTCTTGTTCTTTGCTTTCATGATATTAATTGACTATTTTTTGTTTATGTCTAGAACTATGGGGCACTTTATGATCTAGAAGGCATAGGAATCACTAGGGTTAAATTGATGGGGTTCAAACATGGGGAAAAATATTTGGCCTTGTGAATTTGGAGATATCAGGTTTTGTCTTAAATCTTTTTTTTGTTAATTTTCTTTGCCACAAGTTAAAATATTCATTTCAGTTAGTTTTGGAAAGAAAGCATATGCATTAATTGTAATTGAATTTCTCTAGTAATAGATTTTTCTAGTATAGGGATTTGGACATGAATCATAATTTTCCAAGAAGCTATCATTCTACAACAGTCTGATGTAAAATACTATATAATGTGACTTCATATAAGTTTTGTTGCTTTGTGATCATAGATTGGATTGCAAGATGAAAAGTTATGATTTTATAGTAGCAAGATCACTTCTAGGGAAACATGGGATACATGAGAACATATACCCATGAATTAACTTATTATATGGTGCAAGGTTATAAAGCCATTCCTTTTCAATTATCCTTGTTCTCTTCACTATAAATTGTAGTGAGAAGTAACTTTCCTTAGACAATTGATGTCAGTATTCAAAATAATCTTCCTTTAAAGGTTAATGAATATTTTTATGGATTAGTCTGACATTTTAGAATCTTTTAATTTCTTACTCCTTGAAGACATGAACATCTAATGGATTTTGTCAATGTCCAGTAAAGCCAACTAGATTTGTAGATTTATTGAAGATATTAATAGATTCAGTGTTCTTTATGAGAAGCAAGAAATGATAGAGAAGAGGAATAAGATATATAAGTTCTCTTATACTTTTGAGATGCTTTCTATTATTCTATTGATTATTGAAAGTTTAAGGGTCAAAGAATGAATTATTCTCCACTCTGCAACTCCTACATTGTGTAATCAGTTGAAGCATGTGAAGGAACACAGAAATGGATAGGAATTTGGATTGTAGTTGTCTTTATTGATAGCTCCTCATGAATATCTTGGTCAATGCATTACTAATTTTCAATTTGTGACATGTTAATCTAGTAGATTGAACTAACATAGGTTTTTTTTTTAAATATTACAAAAATAGGGTGACATACCACTTTTAAGGACATATGGAAACCATTTTGGCATTGTATGCACAAATCATGTTGTGTATTAGATGACATACCACTTTTGATGCTTTAGAAGGTAATGATCTTGTTGCGTTAGGCATGTCTTCCATGTAAAAGGGAGTTGCATGGATAAATGGATAGATTATTGGATGTTATTGGCCAACCACATTTCTCTTAAGACTAGTTGTCTAAATCCTATGACTATCGACAAATTTATGATTCAGATAAATGTGCAAGAAATTGTGGCAAACCATTGAAAACACTGTAAGAAATCTAACATGCCCACTTATAAAAAAATATAGGTTTTCGTAATCCATAAAATGATGACTATAGAGATTTTGGAAAGTAGTTGTCTAGAAGATTGCTATTTTTATCTACACAAAAGCTGTATAGATGTGCAGAAATCTTCTACACAAATTTTTCCAATTTTTTTTTGTTTCTATCAGTGTGTCAAACCATATTGTAGAGTAAGAGCATGTCATGGCTACACACCAAATGCTTAAATTTAAGTAGATAATGCACTTAATCAAGGGCATGAGGACAAAGGGTATGGCAAAACTGGTGAAGGCATAGAGAAAGAGATTAAAAATCACAAAATAAAGGAGAATGATAAAAAATGTTTTCAATCATTTTTCTGAAATAAACACTAAGAAACAATCCAATAGCTATGTAAAACATAAAATTATGGGGCATGGTTTGAAAATATCAGCCTGCAAAATAGCTAAAATGGTAGAAGAAGATCATATACATGCATGCTAATGATAAGAAAAGACCCAAATCAAATATGAAATTGAACAATATTGTCATATGAAAAAAAAATAATGTGAAGGCATTAGTAGGAAATTTATAAAATTTATTGGAGTTAACAATAATGTTATAGGAAAAATATGGGGAACCCTACCACACTAGAAGAAAATGGTAGAGTGCAGAAAAATTAATAAAACACCACCACAAGTGGATGAGATTGGGTTAAACTAACCTGATTAGCAAAGTCAACTTCAATGCTTGATAAGATGCAACCACAAAACCACCAAAGTCCTTTGCAATTGACTATTGAATTTATAGTAATTCTAGTGGGCTTCCTTCGTCTTCCTAAAAACTCCCGGAAAGAACAACTTCTAAAATTGTAACCCCAAGCTAAAAGTGCCAAGAGATGAAATTTTCAATTCCTTCCATTCCTCTGCCATTGCCACCTATGAAAAAAAGTGCATATGTACTAGATTTTATATATTATTAACTTTGATTTTATTATTATTATCATATTTAAAGATAATTATAATTTAATTAATATTTATTTTATTTAATGAGTTATTATTAATTATACATTTGAGATTTATAATTAAATTAATTAATCTCTAAAATTATTTTATAAACTAATAACCTGTTATCAACATTTAAAGAAATTTATATAAAAAATTAATTCACAATATCAAACTCAAAGTCAACCAATCAATATACAAAATATTATTACTAGCTATCTTAATTTTAATTTAAGATAATTGAAATAGTTTTAATTTTTATTTAAAGATAATTAAAATAATAATTCAAGCATTTAAGATGAAATATTAATTTCATCTTAAAAAATATCTAAAACTACCCTCTTATGTAATACTGTTAGTGAAAAGAAGCCCTAGAAATTAGGTTGGTGAATTGGTTACATAAAATTAGAAATTAATACCATACCCATGCATGATAACATGGAACAAAAATAGACAACTACAAGATATGGTCACTATATTGAATTGATTATATAATGAATAAAAGCACCCAATTCTTTCAGAGAGAGAGAGAGAGAGAGAGAGAGAGAGATGTTTATCAATCGACTTTGAAATCACCTGAAAGCTAGATTTTTGGTTTTTGGCATGAGATAGGTGTAGATGGATTTCTCACGCAATAAGCCTATTGGTGAATAAGTATTTCTAGTGAAATAAAACTTCTAATTTATATATTTGTCTATGATTATATTATCAAATGTTATTATAAAGGAGTAATAATAAATATTTATTTAGTCATTTTTGTTTGGGTGAATGATTATTAGTGACTGACTCTTTAATCATTTATTTGGTCCTTTATTTAGTCTTTTTTGTTTAGGTGACTAATTATTCAGTCATTTATTTGGTCTTTATTTAGTCATTTTTTTTTGGTTGACCTTGTGATTTTACCCAATGACCAAATTAGTCATTTATACTCGTGAATTGCAAAAAAATAGTAAAATTTGATCAGTTCTAGTCACGTTACTAAAAGTTTTAGTGGCTTGACTAAATTTTTTAGTTATGTAGTCACATATTTGCCAAAATGTACTAATGGATCTTGTCATAGTTGTCATAGGTTTGGTCTTGAAATATATTTTGCAAGTGTAAGAAAGTGTCATGAAGGTTGTAAGAAACCTTGTTTAGACATTTTTAGAATTCTTTGAAAAGACAATTTTTAGAAATTTTCTCACACGTGTGAGAAAATAAGTAGGATTCATGGGTGTAGGAATAAAAAAATTAGCCTAATTAACCTTAGTTAATTAGCAAGTAGGTCTATTTGTTGAGAGTGATGTGGGTAGGGTAGGATATAGGTCCAGATTTAGGGTTAATCTAAATTAAAATTTAGACTTTATGAAGTTGACCTTTGTGAATTTGGACCCTAAAATCACTATAAAAGGAGACTTCTATCCCTCATTTTCACATCCATTATTCATGCAAGCAAGCCATCTACATGCAAGCTATTGTACATTCAAGGAGATCAAGCAAGAAATAAAGCATTCATTGAAGGCATTCATCCATCATCCATCAAGCATTCATGCATTCCACTCCATAGATCTATCTTTTTTCTTCATTGGGGAAAAAGGAGTTGGCCATAAAGAGAGGAGACTTACATTAATTCAATCAAGTCTTCCTCTTCTTATCAAAATTAAGGTGAATTACAAGCATCTAGAAAATGAGGTTTTGTCTTACATGATTTCCTTTTGGTTTTTGTGTTGAGTCAAGGCTATTGCATCAACATATTTGATCACATACTAAGTTGAATTGCATTTACATGGTATGATACTCTTTATTTTTATTTAACCTCTTCTACATGATAGATTTTCCTTTACTTCAATTATAGGTTAATTCCTAAATGGGGGCTTGACCAAGGCAAGCCCCTTCCCCCCAACAATTTCTCCTTCTCTTTGGTGTGCAGGTGCAAATTTGTGAAGTTTTGGAATTGGAATCACAAATATGAAGATGTAGTATTGATCACAATCTTGAGACCTTCAAATTTTTCCCTTATGGGTATAGTTCACCTCAGTTTTGACCTATACCAGTACATGTTGACTCAAGTTCAACCTATACCAATACATGTTGGGTCAAGCTTGACATGTTCCTGGAGTAGAACATAGAGTTACCCATTTCAAATCTGTAGGTTATGGACTACCAAGTTTAGAGATCGAGCCTTTTTGGGACTCTGATAGTCAAAAAATCTATCTATTGTTAGGAATGGGAACATTGAGAGGGGGAGGGGGGGGGTGGTGAATCGGTGTTCTGTACTTTGTTACTTTTTCTAATACTTTGAAACTTAACTTAATTGCTTAGTTACTAAAATGAACATCAATTCAAGTAAGATAAACATTCATAACAAATGACACCAAATATGATTACGAGGAAACCCAAATAGGTAAAAACCCTCGTGGGAATTGACACCCACTAAGAACTACATTAGTGTATTATGATCCTTGTTAGAAGATCTTGCAACCCTGTTACGAGTTGATCTTTACAATGCAATAAGTACAATGAACTGGTCAAGGGTTAGACCATGTTAGGAGTCTTTTACAATTAACCCTATCAAGGGTGGGGACACACTATCCTAGAGCTCATTGCTCAAGTGGCGAAGGCTACAACCTTCTAGATATCAGATACACACTATAGCTGTAGGATGAATTGTTGCTTGACACTGCTTGTCTGATCAGTTCCTTATGTGCATTGATGCTTTAGCCTCTTGTAAAGCTCTATATCATTCTATCTTCTCTTCACATACTTCTTCTCTACTTATGCAAACTCTCAATACCATACCATCTATAATTACAAGGGTGCATGTCTTATTTATATGCATATACAAAACTCTTCATCAAGTTGGCCTATAACTAATTACATACAACACTTCCAAATGAATTGGCTCAAGTGTGTTTACAAAAAATCATATTAACACATCTATGACCTAAATATAATAGGTGCATAGCCTTAACAAAACAATATTACAAGCACTAATCAAAACAATCAACAGTCAGCTCCATACTCTGTTTTGTCCTACCGCTCACTGTCTGTGTCACTTCATCTGACTGTAACTTCCTCATATCATCATGTGCTCTTATAATTAGCATGAATACATACTTAAAATATTATCTTCAAGGGTGCATGTTAGAACTCCATCATACACATGTGCGCTGATGCTCTGATCACCTGGTGCTCTGCTATCTATCTAGTCTTCCATACTTAGCCATATTTTTGATCTTCTTCAATATGCACTGACTCCAAAAATTCATATGAATTTGTTTCCATAATGAAAACACTAAATATAGTCATATAATTTAGAAGAGTTAACTTTCCAACAATCTCCCCCTTTGTCATTAATGGCAACAAAGGAATATGGGGAAGTTACTAACTGTATCCTTATACAAAATTTTCTAATACATACTCTAACTTATATCTCCCCTTATGTACTATACTTTTCTTTACATCATTTACAAGGCTCCATATTCTTCCTTCTACATACTATACTCCCCCTTTGACATTAATGACAAAGGTGCTCAAAAAATGTATTCACAAGTACTTACAAAGTAAAGACATCCGTATATGCTACCTTTAGGTTAGCAATTTCATTTTGCCAAAATTTCTTCAGTGAGTCTATTTTCTGGAGATGGGCGCACAAAGCATATGTTAAATTTTCCATCTTCTCCAATTCTATACACAGACCTTGATCATATGTCACCATAGTGGCATTGATCTCCTTGATGTTTGGATTCAAGGCATCTAGTGAGGGTGCAAGAGAATTTCTCAGCTGTGTTTGCCTTGCCCTTATCTTGGACATTTCTTTTTCTGTCTTTTCTATTTTATCCACTTGTCCCTAGTATACATTGTTACACATGTTTACATCTATAGTGGGATCTTCTACTAATTTCCTCACTTTGTCTATCATAGCCTTTGCCTCCTAAATTTTCTTATAGAGATCTGCAGTCAGCTTGTCTTGGTCCATGCAGTCTACTATGAGTTTCCTTCCTTTGGCTGCAAATTCTTTCAGGGAAGCTTGACCAAACTTTAAAGAGTTGAGGTCAAGTAAAAAGTTTGCAGTTAGCTCATCCAATCTCTTCTTAAGATACTTATCTTTTGATACCTTAGCTGCTATTTATTCTAGGCAGGAGAAGTTTTCCTTGAAGCTTGTTAGAATGTTGCTGACATCCTCCACTGAGTGCACTTTTGGTACCTTCTTCTCTACTGATAGTAGATTGTTCAACATGTTTATTGACTCAACAAATAGAGGATTTCTCATTACTTTTTTCTCCTTGGCTTTCTCCATAGAAAGAAAATTGATATTGATCAAGTCTTCTTCTCCCCAAGAGTCCAAGCTTGTAGTGTCAGGCATCAAACTTAACAACAATGATGCTGAAGGCATGGGAGTGATGGGTGCATTGTTCATCATTTCTATCTTAATCTCCACAGGCATTTCAACCGAGGGTTCATCTATTGTTTCTTTTTATACCTCCTCTTCTTCTTCTTTCTCCTCTTCTTTACCTGTTAAATCCTCAATCAACACTTCTTGTTGCATAGATGAATTGTCTATTAGGAATAGTCCCAAGAGATAATTGAGAGGGGGGGGGGAGGGTGAATCAATTATCTACAAGTTTAAATTCTTTATCCAATTAAGTATACTTAAACATAAAGCATAAACACAATGAAAGAACACTTGAACACAACACCAATATTTTGGTTACAAGGAAACCCAAATAGGTAAAAACCCCGGTGGGACTTGATACCCACTAATATTCTATACTAGTGTATAATGATCTTTGCTAGAAGATCCTTTACCCTGTTAGGAGTAGCTTTACAATATATTAAGTATAGTAGACCTAGTTAAGGGTTGGACCCTATTAGGAGTCTTTTAAAATTGTTCCTATTAGGGGAGAGGATGCACTGTCCGAGAGCTCACTGCTCAAATGGGTGAAGGCTACAACCTTCTGAATAACAGATACACACTATATCTAGATCTTGGCGAACTGTGCTTTGACCTGCTATCTGGATCAGTTCTAATGAATAGCACAAGTACTTTACTTGGTCACATAGACCTTCTTCTGATGGTTCCACCACTTCACACACTCTGCTTTGCTCTTCTTAATCAACCATGAACCACACTCAAGCAATCACAAATGACTGCCTATAAATATCTTTCCTCCAAATGATATAATCAATTTGGCCTATTAGAACCACCTTGAAATCATATTAGAGAAACCATAATAAACTCCAACAAACATTCTGTTAGCTCTATTATGGGCGCAACACATTCTGGGACCTATTCATATAATATAATTGTAGAGGCATGCTACACACTGTCGACTCTACCAAAACAACAGGAACTTTCTCTGTAAGCTGAATTAACTTATGTGCTCTTAACCAAACATCAATAACTCATCTCTAAGCTTAACTACAAGGTCACATACCATGAAGATAGGCACAACTCAAGAACCAATAAAATCTTTGTCAGCTCTGCTGAACAAACACAAGAAATTGCTACTGGTGAATAGCGACTGCATAACTTCATTTGCATTCATCATTAGACTATGCATTCATAACTAAAACATCACTAACATTTCATCAACATATATCCTAGGGAACATGCCCATAAGACAACTGTACGAACAACCATACATAAAACACTGCCTGTAACTCTATCAGGAACACTGCTGACACAAGCTACTGTATAACTATCTGTACTCACATTCAACCTTTGCACCCATGATATCATGCTGATTTCATGTCCATGCAACATATACAGAAGGCTTACTACATAAGACTTCCATGCATACTACTTTCCATATGTTGTCATCAATGACAAACATACAGTCAGTACTGGTTTGTTGGAAAATCTCCAACAATCTCCCCCTTTGGCATTGATGGCAACATGTGGAATGAAAAACCACCATCAACTAAAATGAATAGTTCTTTCATAACATTCTCCATTTCTTCTTCAAAACTCCCCCAAAGATGAAACCTCCATCTGCTGCAATATATTCCAAGATTCTTCATTTCCTCAATCGAACTGCTGTCACAACTGAATACTGCTCCCCCTAAGTACATTAATCCTTCTATTTTTCATGACTCTATATACTACTCCCCCTTTGACATCAATGGCAAAGGGCACCACTCATTTTAAGCACCAGTACTACTCCTGAGGTAGAGTAGTCAACCTTCCATCAGTCCCTGAGGACAGATGCCATTCCTGCTTCCTTCTAAGTAGAATCAGGGAAGGGAATTACTCCCAACTTCCCCCTGAGATACTCAAAAGTATCCTTAGGCAAGGGCTTTGTGAATATGTCTGCCAACTGTTCCTTAGCATTCACATAGTCCAACTTAATTTCTTTCTTTGCCACTTTCTCTCTTAGGAAGTGATACTTGATCTCAATGTGTTTTGTCTTTGCATGCATCACAAGGTTCTTTAACATATTGATAGTGCTAGTGTTATCATAGTGAATAACAATAGGATAATCAATCTGAATTCCAAAATCTTTTATCATCTGCTTGATCCAAACAATTGTAGAACAATTCAAGGCTGCTGCAACATACTCCGCTTCTGCTATTGACTGAGAAATACAGTTTTGTTTCTTGCTTGTCCAAGTGACAAGTCTATCACCAAGAAACACTGCTCCACCTAAAGTACTTTTTCTGTCATCAACACATCCTACCCAATCCGCATCAGTGTACACATGAAGCTCAACATTTTCTAAATTAGGATACCATAGACCATAGTCTGTAGTGCCTTGTAAGTATCTAAATATTCTCTTTACTATCATGAGGTGACTTTGTTTAGGCTCTACTAAAAATCTTCCAACTATGCCAACTGCATTTGAAATATTAGCTCTAGTCTGTGTAAGATAAATCAATTTACCAATCATTGACTTTTATAATGTTATATCAATTCCTGGTGAGTTATCTTCCTTTGTAAGCTTGCATCCAGTAACCATAGGGGTTCCTACTGGCTTGCAACCATCCATATTGAATTTCTTTAATATTTCTTTCACATACTTAGACTGATTAATGAAAATCCTTTTTTCTGTCTGCTGCACATTTAATCCCAAAAAGTACTTGATAGGACCAATCATACTCATCTCAAACTCATTCTGCATTTCTTTGGAAAATTTAGCACTGAGTTTGTCATTACCTCCAAAGATAATGTCATCAACAAATATAGCTACAAGTAATAAGCCTTCAGATGTCTCTCTAATGAATAGATTACAATCTGCTGCTCCTTTCTTGAATCCAATCTTTGTTAATTATCCATCTAGTCTCTCATACCATGCTCTAGGGGCTTGCTTAAGTCCATAGAGGGCCTTCAATCTGCATACCATATTAGGTCTATTTGATAAGGTGAATCCTTCAGGCTGCTCAATGTATACTTCTTCTTTTAGATCTCCATTCAAGAATGCTGACTTGACATCCATCTGATACACTTTGAATTTTTTGATTGTAGCACAAGCTAGAAACAACTTAATAGCTTCTAATCTATTCACAGGTGCAAATATGTCTGAATAATCAATGCCTTCTCTTTGCACATAACCTTTACATACTAATCTTGCTTTGTTCCTTACTACTGTACCATCTTCATTCATCTTATTTCTAAATATCCACTTTGTACCAATCACATTCTTATCACTAGGTATTGGAACCAGTTCCCAAGTATCATTCTTAATAATCTAATCAAGTTCTTCTTTCATAGCATCATGCTAATCTAAATCTTTACAAGCATCTTCAACACTTAAAGGTTCAATCTAAGATAATAAACATACCACATCACTGCTAGCTGAGTTCTTTGCTTGTGATCTTGTCAAGACTTTTCCACTCTGATCTCCAATGATGTCTTTCTTGGAATGGTTTCTAGATGTAAACTTTGGAGCTTTAGCTATTGCTGACTCATCAGCCTTAGGAGTTTCTTCCTCACTTGTCTCAGGGTCATTGAATAACACATCAATGCTATCAAACATTTCTTCAATTACTCTTTCACTAGTAGAGGGTCTAGGTTCTTCTTCAATCATGGGTGAGTAATCATGATATCTTTCTTGAATCATAAACTTTTCATCAATCTTCACATGAGCACTTTCAATGATCTTTTTCAATCTTAAATTGAAACATCTATAAGCTTTACTTTTAGTAGAGTAACCAAGGAAAATACCTTCATCACGTCTTGCATCAAACTTGCCTATTGCTTCATCCAACTTGATGTAGCACTTGCTTCCAAAGATTCTAAAGTATTTTACTATGGAAACATTACCAAACCATATCTCATAAGGTGTTTTGTCAGTGCCAGGCCTTAACTGAATTCTATTGATTGTATAGACTATTGTATTGACCACATCTCTCTAATAGGTGTGTGCAACTTTTCCTTCTATCATAATGGTGCGCGCTATATCAAGAATGATCCTATTCCTTCTCTCTGAAATTCCATTTTGTTGAGGTGTTCTAGGTGCACTTAACTATCTCTTTATGCCATGTTCTTCGTAGTACTCATAGAATCTATCAGAGGTGAATTCTCCTCCTGTATCCAATCTCAAACATTTTATCTTTAATCCAGATTCATTCTCAACCTTAGCTTTGAATATTTTGAACTTCTCAAAAGCTTCTGACTTATCTTTTAAGAATGAAACCCACATCATCCTAGTATAATCATCAACAAACAAAATAAAATACCTTTCACCATAGTATGATCTTGTTTGAGTTGGTCCACATAGGTCTGTATGGATCAGATCCAACTTGTTTTCTGCTGAATTCTGCTTGCTCCTAAATGAATTTCTCCCATGCTTCCCCATCACACATTCCCTACATATAGTATCAACTAGCTTTGCTATGCTAGGTAAATCTCTTACTACTTTAACATTGCTTATCTTTACTATGTTATCAGAATTGATATGACATAGTCTTTTATGCCATAACCAACTGTCATCAACTTTAGCAACAAAACAACTTGCTTCTGAATTGAGTTGAAAAACATTACCTCTTATCTTTGTGCTTGATGCAATCATAACACCATCCTTGTTGTTAACGATGCATTTGTCATTTTTGAACTCCAACTGATATCCTTTTCCAAGTAACTATTCAACATTGAGAAGGTTATGTTTCAAACCATCAACATAAATAACATC
This sequence comes from Chamaecyparis obtusa, assembly GCA_027943335.1. Classification (NCBI taxonomy): domain Eukaryota; kingdom Viridiplantae; phylum Streptophyta; class Pinopsida; order Cupressales; family Cupressaceae; genus Chamaecyparis; species Chamaecyparis obtusa. Next base: position 2,210,798 of record BSBK01004314.1, on the reverse strand, counting down.
ATCAGAACTGTTCTTTCCATCCAAAGTGATCGCTCTTCTACCAACTATAGGTTTAGGAGTGTTGTCTCCAAATCTAACCATACCTCCATTGTATTTGTCCAAATGAACAAACCTACCTTTATCACCTATCATGTGATGTGAACAACCATTGTCTATAATCCAATATGTCCTTATGTCTGCTTGGGAAATCAATGCTAGCTCTTGATTTACTTTCTCATCTTTAGGAACTGACTTAATATTTGTTTTGTCTACAATAGCAATGAATCCAATTTCTTCTTCACCTGATTCATCATCTAAAACTCCATCTCCAACAAAGTAACATTCCTTAGAGTACTTAGGCTTGTAATCCTTTTTGAACTTTCTAACTCTAGTACGACACTTAGATGCAAAGTGACCAATCTTATTATGTGAAAAGCACTTAAATGGTAATTGACCTTCATATTTTCCTTTTCCTTTATTTTCTCTTTTAGAAACCATAGCAATAAAATCATCTAAAGTTTTCTCTTCATCATCATCATCAAAATTACCAGAATTGTTTGCAGATTTCTTACCATGAACTGTTGCTTTGAAAGTTGTCTCACTCTTTGGTTCTGTCTTCAATCTTGAAATCTCAAAAGCTGAGATTTTGCTGATTAAGGTCTCTCTCTTGAAATTTGATGTAAGCTGCATGGTCTCATCAAGGATGTTGATCTTGCTTTCATATTCTAGAGTAAGAGCAGTCATCAACTTGTCTATAATATCTTCTTCTGAGATCTCTCCACCATTGTTCCCGATTGCAGCAACTGCTTCATTGACCCTTTGATTATAAGCTCTAATGTTTTCTTCAGGCAACATCTCTAATGCATTGAATCTTTTCTTCCATGTCTTTCTGCGTGCATCCTTTGCTTGGTTGTCTTCTTCAAATATGTCTGCAAGGTACTTCCATATCTTGTGGGTGGTGTCTACCTTCTTTATCTTTGAAAACTCACTATCAGATAGTGCACTAATAAGGGCTTCTTTAGCTATAGCATTATGATGAAACAATTTCTTTTGAGTGTCAGTAGCATCATCCTGTTCAAGGTTTTCTAAAGTAGGAATCTTGGCTGCTTTGATAGTTACATTGAAAACTTTAGAAGCAATACAATGCAAATGAGTCATCATCTTGTTCTTCCAATCAAGATATTTTTCTCCATCAAACTTAGGACTCTCTTTCCTGAAGTATGCCATCTGGTCAACCTCAAGCTGTTAAACTTCTCTCTAAGGCACTTGGCTTTGATACCAATTGTATAAACATAATGAAAGAACACTTGAACATAATGAAATAACACTTGAACACAACACAAATATTTTGGTTATGGGGAAACTCAAATAGGTAAAAACCCTGGTGGGACTTGATACCCACTAATATTCTATACTAGTGTATAATGATCTTTGCTAGAAGATCCTTTACCCTGTTAGAAGTAGCTTTACAATATATTAAGTACAGTAGACTTGGTTAAGGGTCAGAACCTGTTAGGAGTATTTTACAATTGTCCCTATTAGGGGAGAGGATGCACTATCCGAGAGCTCACTACTCAAATGGGTGAAGGCTACAACTTTTTGAATAACAGATACACACTATATCTGGATTTTGGTGAACTGCACTTTGACCTACTATCTAGATTAGTTCCAATGAATAGCACAAGTACTTTAATTGGTCACATAGACCTTCTTCTGATGGTTCCACCACTTTTCACACTCTGCTCTGCTCTGCTTAATCAACCATGAACCACACTCAAGCAATCACAAATGACTACCTATAAATATCTTTCCTCCAAATGATAGAATCAAGTCAGCCTATTAGAACCACCTTGAAATCATATTAGAGAAACCATAATAAACTCCAACAAACATTATGTCAGCTCTATTATGGGTGCAACACATTTTGGGACCTATTCATATAATATAATTGTAGATGCACGCTACATGTTGTCGGCTCTACCAAAACAATTGGAACTTTCTTTGTAAGCTGAATTAACTTATGCACTCTTAACCTAACATCAATAAATCATCTCTAAGCTTAACTACAAGGGCACATACCATGAAGATAGGCGCAACTCAAGAACCAATAAAATCTCTATCGGCTATGCTAAACAAACATAGGAAACTGCTACTGGTGAATAGCGACTGCATAACTTCACTTGCATTCATCATTAGACTATGCATTCATAACTAAAACATCACTAAAATTTCTTCAACATATATCCTAGGGCGCATGCCTATAAGAAAACTATACAGACAACCATACACAGAACACTGCCTATAACTCTGTCAGGAACACTGTTGACACAAGCTGCTGTATAACTATTTGTACTCACATTCAACCTCTACACCCATGATATCATGCTGATATCATGTCCATGCAACATATACAAAAGGCTTACTACATAAGACTTCCATGCATACTACTTTCCATATGTTATCATCAATGACAAACATATAGTCAGTATTGGCCTGCTGGCAAATCTCCAACATTGTCACCACAAAGTGTTTCTACCTCTTGTGTACTCACAAAGGCTTCCTCAAATTTGTCTAAGTCTTTGTTAGTGGCCACCATTGATATCTCCACATTATCAATTATTATTGTGTTATCTTCTTGAGTTGCAGGCATGGGTACATACTTTATTTTAACTGCAGGCACTGTCATTGAGGGTGCTGAGTCCTGTGGACCTATCATAGGTGCTTGAGCGATGGGCGCAGATGTAGGTTGCATGTGTTGTTCAAGGAATACTTTCTCGAAAGCCTTCTCTATCTCCTTGGCTATTATCTCATAATCCTTGTTCATTATATGCAATGTTCTCATCTTTGTCCTCAGGTGCGGCTTCACCAAATCCATTAATAATGCTTTTTCTTCCATTGAACACACTGGCAGATTGTTATCCAGTGTTTTCTCTCTTATTCTAATGTCTTCTTCAGTTGCTTGTCTTTTCAAAGTGTCTAGAATGTCACATACTTTATCTTGGGATGGTTGTTTTTAGGTCTAGAATTATTTTCTTGAACTTGATAATATGTTTGATCAGCATCTCATGGATCTTAAACTTGTTAATTTCAAGATATCTATCATAGAGCTTATATATCTGATCTAACCTTCCTTCCTCTACCACTCTAGTCCTTAATACTTGAAGACTTGGTAGGAATCCTACCTCAGGAGGTGGTTGTATATTTTTGCCTTTGCTTCTTGTGGCTCTGGCTGATGGATGACTTGTAACTAGCTGCTTTTTCCTCTTAGACATCTTACTGGGCTCTGGTGGTGTATTGGAGTCACTAGGAATGGGCGCAGGAGTGATGTCATCTATCTTCTTCTCCTTTTTCTTTGGTTCATTAGTTTTCTCAATTTTTACCTTCTTCAACTTAGAATCATCAGACTTAGCTTCTACAGTAGATGCGCTCTCAATTTTCATAGAAATTTTTGCTTCTCTAGCTTTGTCCAAGTCTGCTTGGGTCACACCATGGATCTTCAATAATTTAGATGTAATTTTAGAGGCTTTCCTCTTGGTCACTACATTATTCAGGACTGCATTTACCTCCCTGGTCTTTTCCTCATAAGTTCCCCATCTAGGCTCATTAGGATCCTTGGGCGCCGATAGTAAAACTTGTGGATAAGCTTCCAAGACTTGCTCCTCCACTTCATAGCCAAGTGGATGAATCCACTTAGTTCTAGGCTCAACAACCTCCATAAAAGTGATGTCAGTTTCTACTATAAAATAGATACTATCCTTGTATTTTTCAACAATGCTTTCAGGTATCCTATACCTCATTTGCATCTTTATCCTGAAGGTTTTCAACTCTAACTCCATGTAGTCTCTCAGTGTGCTCTCAACTGATGCCTTAAGGGATATTTGAGGCATTGTAGGTAAAATTTTATCTAAGTATAAGTCAGATACCTTCCCAACTATATGAAAGTACATATAGATTATCAAAGAACCAAACCTGAATATTTTGGTCTTATCATGCTTGATTGCCCTTATGTTATCTAACAATTGTGTGCACAAGATTTCACACAAGTTGAATTCTCCATTCTCCTTTACTATCTTGATGTCTATAAGAATAGTGGCTACAAACACACTATTGGCCCTATTTGTATGTTAAAACTTGTACCTAAGTATCATAGACATCAATTTGATGTCCTCCTCAATTGGTTTGATTGTCATCCCACACTTATCACTCTAGGATTTACAGGCTTGTTCAAAAAATTTCCTGACATCTTTTCCAACTGGAAGAATAGTGCCAGTCTTAGATAAACCTATCATCTCATGAATGAGATTAGCTGTGATTCTGATTGGTACTTCAACTATCTAGATTAGGTCATCACAGATCTTTATTAGCAATATTTTTATCCATTCTAATTTATATAATTCAAATGCAGTAGCATATTCAATGATAGGGTGATTCTCAAGGTGTGCGAACTCTTCAGTGAATGATTTGTCCAAATTAATCATGGAATCTAGGTGCGACCTAATTCTATCTAAGCCAACTAGTTCCTTTTTGCAATACACATACACATGTATGTCTTCTACATGCATGACACCCATTGGGGCTCTTGAAAATGCTCCTTCTAGGTCATCTAGGGTGGACTTAAAAGGATGCTTCTTAAAAACATATCTCTTTCTTTTAGCAACATCAAATACAATTGGTGTAGCCATGACTTACTTGATTAACTACTTTTGAATGGCTTTCAATGGTTTTTGAGATGACGCGTCGAGCTAGAGCTTCATAACAATCAATCTTCCTTCTTTACTAATAAATTCAACTGCAATGCTTCACAACTCAACTGCTTGATCTTCTGTGCTCTCCAATCTCTCAACTTAGAATGAAATGTGAGAATAATGAATCTTCGATGGTTATAAAGAAAATTTTCCACCATTAATGTTTGTCACATAAGTATAGAATGCAACTGTAAATTGCATTCTATGATTTTGATAAGAATTAGGCAATGTGCTCTTGCATATTGCATTACATAATCTCCAAATAGTTGTAGTACAAGGTGTATACTCTGAGGGTGAGTATACCAGCCGCGTAGGGGTCTAGAGCTAATCTAGCTCCCCCTATGACCATGAAGGTTATTTAACCATAAATAGGAGGTGCATCCATTGTAGATACATCCTCAACTATTTCATCAACATTATCCTTCTTTTGTTCCTTCTAGATTAAGCTCACATCTTCTGAAGCTTGCACAAACTTGACTTCTCCTGCTTCATCTAATATTGAACTTTCTATCTTTTTAGGGCTTTCCTGTCTTTGCATTTTGTTTTGCAGAACCTAGAGATGTGTCCAACCTTGTTACATGAGTGAAAAATGACTAGAGGCCTGACATTCCTCGGTGCATTCATGTCGGTTACCATACTGCACTGTCTGGCTATGTGACCAACATAATTGCATATCAAACATGTAATGTTCTGAGAATTTCTTACATTTTGTTGTGGATGACTTCTTTGATTTTGATAATTCTAATTTCTTTGATTTGATCTACAATTCATAGCTCTATGACCAAACTTATTGCATGAATAGCAATGGCCATTGAAAGGTCTTACCTCTTTACAATCTCTTGCTATGTGTCCATGCTTGTTACAGGCATAACAAGTTTTGTTTACTAGCTTGCGTTCATCCTTAGATGGTTTAGCTTTAGGTTCAGTATGAATTCCTTCCTTCTTGGCTTCTGTAGATTTTTCTGATGCTTTCTTTCTTGCTCGGATGTCATTGATTTGATTTTGAGCTTCATTAAATCCAATACCGCCGGTGTCTCCTTTAATCTTCCATGCATACAATTGTGACTCTATAAGGTCCTTGCTTGTGTGAAACTTGTCAATATGGTTCTTTGCCTCTGTTAGTTTGGATTCCACTTGCTTCTTGATGTTTTCTAATTCCAAGATTTTCATGTTTGCTTGCCTTAGTTCTTCATTCAACTATTTATTTTCTTTGATCTGTTCTTCATAGGATTCTTGATTGTTGAGTAGCTTTTCATCCAACTCTTCAATCTGATCTTTCAAAGATGTATTTTCCTCATTTATCTTTTTGACCATTTTTCCCAAATCACTTGTGGAACAGTCTTTCAAGTCTTTTCTTAGTCTTTTAATGACTACTTGAGAATCACTGACCTTTTCTTTCAGTTCTTCAATTTGTTTTTCAGATCTATCAAGGTCTTCAAGAGCTGCTTCAAGATTCTTTTTTAGATGTTTCATTTCTCCCTTATCCATGATCTTCTCAAGTGGTTAAACTTATCCAAAGGACTAGAGCTCTGATACCAATTGTTAGGAATGGGAACACTGAGGGGGGGGGGGGGGGGTGAATCAGTGTTCTGTACTTTGTTACTTTTTCTGATACTTTGAAACTTAACTTAATTTCTTAGTTACTAAAATGAACATCAATGCAAGTAAGATGAAAATTCATAACACATGACACCACATATGATTATGGGGAAACCCAAATAGGTAAAAACCCTGGTGGGAATTGACACCCACTAAGAATTGCACTAGTGTATTATGATCCTTGTTAGAAGATCTTGCAACCCTGTTAGGAGTTGATCTTTACAATGCAATAAGTACAGTGACTTGGTCAAGGGTCAGAACCTATTAGGAGTCTTTTAAAATTAACCCTATTAAGGGTAGGGACACACTATCCTAGAGCTCATTGCTCAAGTGGTGAAGGCTACAACCTTCTGGATATCAGATATAGACTATATCTATTAGAAAGTAAAGTCCACCAAGATAACTGAGAGGGGGGGGGGGTGAATCAGTTATCAGATAATTATATCTTTTATCATCTTCAACAGTATTAAACCATATAAGCAATATAATTACCAGCCATAGAAAGATATTCATACATAATTACACAATAACACAAGATATGTTGACTAGGGAACCTCTTGATCAAAGAGTAAACCCCAGTGGGAATGATGCCCACAAAAGATGCACTAATATGAATATTCCTTATGAAAGGATGGACTCTATTAGGAGTCTTATGAAATACATTTAGTACATATAAATCCCTGTTAGGAGATTTTGAATCACTGTTAAAAGATTCTAACCCTATTAAGAGTTATGGAAGACAAAAGGACCCACTACCCAAATAGCTTCAGGGTAAGATCACTGAACTCACTGTCCAAATAATCTTTGCATTATTCAACAAAATAATATGTTACCTCTTCTTTGACTATGCCAAACCACACTCACTGCTACATTAGATCTCAATTTTAGATCTCTATACTTCGCATGTCTTCCTTCACAATTTCGCTCTCATACTTAGCTCTTTTCTTCACTTCATGCATACCACATCACACATCGTCACTACAACAAGGAAAAAAATTTCTTCCTTTATGCCACACTCACATAATTACAAATGATTCAGCACACAATTACAACATAAAAGTTTCCACATGCTTCACCAAAATTACATAAAACTGTCGACTTCCAAATACAATAAATCTTCACTCATGTGACTTCTAAGTTTGCGCTATCATCCACATCACTATCAATGTGTCTCTAACTTCCTTTAACTATGCAAAGCTAGATTCCATCCTGATTAGGAGATATCATCCACTTTCCAAAAACCACTACTTAGGAACACTGCCTGAATATTGCTTCCACCAAAATGATCATAACTTTCATGAATAAACAAATTACTATCTACGCTCTTAACCATAGACATATAACATATCAAAGAGTATATCCTCAACATCACATAGCTCCAACTACAATATACCATGTGCACTAATCAGAATACTATCTGCTTCTCTGCAAGTCTTCGGTAAAACACTGTGTTGACATCAATGACAATCATAGTCATGAATGCAACAATAACTGCTACAGAATGGGTGCCAAACACTTTAGCACTGATTTCTAACAATATCTACAGGATGAACTATTGCTTGACACTACTTGTCTGATCAGCTCCTTAAGTACAATGATGCTTTAGCCTCTTTTAAAGCTCTATCTCATTCTATCTTCTCTTTACATAATTTTTCTATGCTTATGCGAACTCTCAATACCATACCATCTATAATTACAAGGGCACATGTCTTATTTATATGCGCATACAGAACTCTTCATCAAGTCAGCCTATAAATAATTACATACAATGCTTCCAAATGAATTGGATCAAGCATGTTTAAAAAAAATCATATTAACATGTATATGACCTAAATACAATAGGTGCATATCCTTTACAAAACAATATTACAAGCGCTAATCAAAACAATAAACAGTCAACTCCATACTTTGTTCTGTCATGCCGCTCACTGTCTGTGTCACTTCATCTGACTATAACTTTCTCATACTGACTCATAACATCATGCACTCTTAGAATTAGCATGAATACATACTTAGAAGCTTATATTCAAGGGTGCATGTCATAAATCTATCATACACATGTGTGTTGATGCTCTAATCACATGGTGCTCTGCTATCTGTCCAGTCTTCCATACTTAGCCATATTTCTGATCTTCTTCAATATGTGCTGACTCTAAAACTTCATATGACTTTGTTTCCATAATGAAAACAATAAATATAGTCATATACTTTAGTATAGTCAACTTTCAAACATCTACAAGTTCATTCTTTCTCTTCCATTTTCAACTGCACATATTCTTATCTCTCTTTATTGCATCTACTTTGACATATTAGTTTAGATATGCTATTGTGTCTTGCTATCCTTTCCTTAGTCATTAGAATAGATCTATTGCAATATTTTTTCCCTATCCACATAAGGAATACCATAAATCCCCTTTAGCTAGATCTTGCATTTGTATCCCTTCATCCTTTTGGGTTGTACAAATCAGATTTGGCCTGAGGTTCATATTTTAGTATTCCGATGCATGTATTGTCTACCATGATCACCATTTTATATTATACATTTTGGTGAACTCAAAGCTTTCATGCTTTGTAGTTTTTTGATTTGGTAGTTAGATATACCTTGTATGCATTGGTTAACCTTATACATTTTGGTGAACCTGACTCATAACATTTCCACTTTTGATTTTTATGTTAGATCTCTTTTTGCATTTAGATATACTTTGTGTTGATTGCTACTTTGTCACATTGTATATATCTAAAGCTATAGGTTCTACTTTTCATTTAGATTTGTTTTTCATCAATTGTATTGTTTCCTTCAATATATTTTCCTTGTGAAAAATAAAAAAAGTTGCATCTTAGATCTAGCTCATTCTTAGATTGCATTGCATTTTGTCTAAAAATAATACAAAAACACAAAAATATTCATTCGTAGTTATTGCTTTTCATTTTCAATGGAGTTTTTTTTAATCTTCATGTGTGTAGAGTGAACCTAACCTATTCAAAATATGTGTAGACATTAAAACATTAGTTAGTCAAAGTCTAACAACATATTCCTAAACATATAGAGAAACCTATTCGCAAAGACATTCAGATAGAGTTAAAACGGGAGCACCCTATCACTGTTTGAGTTGCTCTCAATTTAGGGATGTGGGTGTGCTCTCAAAACACTTAGAGCAATTCCCTAATGTGGATTAGGAAGAATAGGATGGATTAGGGACCATGAGAAATCCATAGTGGCACAATATTGGGTATAGAACACCCAATTTTCCCCTAGAGCCTTAAAGATCCTAATGGGGATGAAATTCTGATTAAGCTACAAATGATTAATCTAAAGTTGATTTTAATCCAAATGAAACATGATATGATGCAACAATGATTAGAAAAAACTTAACAAAGAACTAGATTCAATCCATTAGGCTATTCTAGTATGATCTATGAAAGCATAAAGTAGATTTAATCTAACAATTATGCTAAATGCTATGCTAAGTCTAGATGTATTTTACCATTATAACAATGCATGAAATGAAAGATGAACTGGTGCTTTTCTCTAGGAAGAGGAGGGTATTTATAGGATTTTGGGAAGGGCTTGGGTTAGGAAGAGGAGTCAGAGTTAGGGGTTGAGTCAAAGAGATAAGGATTGACTTTCATGGGTTGAATGGACCAAGGTTGAGTTAGGCTCAAAGGTCAAGGTTAGGATAAGGGTTAAGGGTTGCTCACACATGTGTGAGAAACACTAGGGAAGTGTGCAAGGGGATCAAAGTGTAAGAGAAGAAATAGGTCTTCATTTATGGCTTGTAAGAGCCTTAATGAGGGTGTAAGGAGTTATTAATGAGCATGTAAGGCTCATTAATGAGGGGTTTTGACCAAAACTCAAAGATTGAGGGTTTAGAATAAAAAGGGTATGAATCACCTTTTAATCAAGTTTAGGATGGGTTTAGGAAAGTCTAGAAGAGGTTAGGGATTTCTAGAAGATTTCTAAGGTTTTAGGATTTAAATAAATATTTTATTTATTTAAAGGATTTTTTGGTCAATTTATTAAATAATTAATAAATTTTGGGGGGAATCATGTTTAAATTGGATTTAAACATTTTTGGAAGGGATTTCTTAATTAAATATTTTTAATTAAAATAGGATAATTTAATGGCATAATAATAAATACATAAATTAAATAATTAATTAATTAACAAATGATGATATCATCAGAGGTTTTTTGGAAAATAAAAATACTTTTATTTTAGCAAAAGATTTTTAGGTGTCTACATTTTGCCCCACTTTGATGTGATGCCACAAGTGACGTGGCATCAAAGACAAGAAAATAAGATGCCCCTGGCTAGAATTTAGAGGATAAAGGGTTGTGCCCCCTTGAGAAAATAACACAAAGAGGAAACATTGTGGAATTTTCTCGAAAAGAACACAAGCGGGAAGGAAAAAGAGGAAGGGAAGATAAACAACCAAACTTCCAAGAGTAAAGATGGATGAATGCAAGATGATGTGAAATGCAGGATGTAGGATGCAACTACATGAAGGATGCAAGATGCAAGATTTAATCTATATGATGTAGGATGAGGGGGATTTTAGGGAGCTCCAAGTGTAAATGTGGAGAGCACAACCTAGTTTGATATATAAATGCTAGAGAACTACCAAGGATACATGGATCACAAGACCTTGTCACCAGCGTTGCATAGGACTGACACAAAAAAGACACACAAGGGTTGTCCTAGCATCACACATGAATCCAAGAGGAAGTATGGCAGAAACCACAAACAAATGACATTTTCCAAGTGCACCATGTACCCTAGAAGAGTACAAGTGAAACATGCAAGGGTCATATCCGACTGAATCATAGGAAGAAGTAAGAAATCAAAAGACCTTGCCCCATATTGCCCTCATTCACAGTGCACCATGATATAAAGGATTGTGGTGACTTTGAGTAGAGAACAATGAGAAGTCGTAAAAGATTAACAAGATCCAAAGGATAAAATCCAAGATCAAAATAAGAACTCCAAAAGACAACCTTTGCCAAGGAGAGAAATTGATTTGATTGATGGGAGGAAGATTTGGTCTGAACGTGAGGAAGGATACATCTAACATGGACTTGGTTTGATTGATTAGGTTAGACAGGAGGAAGGATACATCCTCAAGGGCCCAGTTGATCAGGAGAATGTTGTGTTGTTGATTAGAAAAGGATGGATCAAAGATACTCATGATGATAAAGGATAGTCGACAATTGATGTTCTTGAAGTACAAGTCTAGGTGGGACAAGATATTTGATTAAATGCTGCTCCAGGACTGATGATGGTATGTACAACAAGGCATGAAGATATGTACAATGAATAGGGAGAGATTTACAATAGATATGTACAAAAGCTCAGGATTTGGGACATGAAGATCTCGCAATATAGGATATGTACAGGATTGGGGATAGGACTGTAGACACATAAAATTGGACAAGTGATTATCAAAATGCAATAAATCAATTAAATGCACTAAATCATCAAAATGGATAAAAAATCAATAAAAGGGACATAGTTAAATAAAGTTGAGCAAAATCAATTAAAACAAAGGAATTATTAAATAATGATGTTAAATGATTAAATTGAAGCTTAAAAGGGCTAGAAACACTATATAATTGATTTTAATCAATTAATTGTATAGTTGTTTAAATAAAAAATCAAAATGAACCTATTACCCTTCCATGGCTAAATTTAATTAATTAATTGAATTAATATTCCTTATTTTCTTTCAACAAAGTGATCAACCAATAAAAATTGAGAACAAAAGGACACAAATCACTCAAAACATTTAAATTGTCCAAAGCTTTGAGACCATTTAAAGGGTTGTCCCCTCCTTGTCCCCCCATTTATGAACAAAGCAAAGTTTTTGACTCAACCAAGGGATAACCATGATTACTTCACTCTACCCCCTACCCTTGGGAAATTACTATAAGTATGAGGCATTTTGGAGAGCATTTCAATCTTGGAATTTCATTTGCATAGCATTTTTACTATAGGCAATTGAGATCATTTCCAAGAGCAATTTGAGCATTCTTGAGCATTTAGTATCCCGAGTTTTCCTTAGCAAGGCCGGTGAGAGGGACAGCCCAAGTGGGACACACTTGCTTTTATCACAAGAATCCAACCCACTTTAAAATAAAATGCATGCATCCTTAATGGGGTGTGTGACAAACAGATTTTGATTTTTCAACCTTCCTCTAGTAGTCCTTACAGATTGCGTGAAATTGTACTTTGGTGCATGTGGAAAGCTCCTTTATTGGGAGATGAGAGATTAAAGTCTATTTGAATGAAATCTTTATTAAAACCTGGGTAAAATAGCAAAGCCACCTTGTAAAGCCATGTTTACAAGCTAATTTGACTTTAGGTAGGCTGCTTGGAATTCTTTATTGTGATATACTTGTGAAAAACATCGGAGAACATACACATTAGAGTGTTTTTAGGGACATGATGACAAAGTGATGTGTGTGTTGCACTTGTTTTTCTATTTTCAAACACAAAAATTTCCAAAGACTGATCTTACACATTTTAAAAAATTAAAATCTTACACCCTGGTCAGAGAAGTGCCGCCTGTGCACAAAAAAAACCCGCCTATCAGAGGTTCAATCACACCTGTGACTTTCTTAAACATGTGTAGACACACTAAAGTCACACTTAGAGAAATTTGAGACACGCCTGGTAAAAACTAGAAACCCGCTTAGTAATAGCAAAGTGTCACCTAAGAACCTACAGTGTGTCACCTAACAACAAACTAGTGCACGCGTATAGAAGTTTTGGTCACACCTACACTCAGGCCAGTGACACCCAAAAACACAAAAGGGCAAACAAAGAGTATTTCCCGAGGGTTTGGAGAAATTTTGAAATCACTTTTGGATACCCTTTTCGGAGATATTCTTTATCAGTGAAACAAATAGATCATATCCTTGAAAAACATTTATAATGATGAGTCTATTTGAGAAAAAAATCAAACCTATTATGGAGCATAATTATCAAAGTCAAGATCAAGATCTCCACAGGAATCAAAATGATGAAGTATCTAAAGAAGAAGTTTCAGAAGCAATCCAAGATCCCATGTTTATGCAAATAATGAAATTAGTTTTGGAGAGGGATAAGGAGGCATATTTCATAAAGTTAGCTCAAGTAGGAGTTAAGCTTCCTCATGGTTTTGACACATCAACCTTGTGGGAAAATGAGGAAAAACAAAAAGAGACATCATCTAAAAGCCCATCATTAAGATCAATGTGCCCTTTTCTTTATAATGATAGGTCATCCATATATTCATTTTCCTCATATCAGAATCTACATTGGAATCAAAATGATGAGATATCTGAAGAAGAAGTTTTAGAAGCAATCCAAGATCCCATATTTGTGGAAATAGTGCAATTAATTTTGAAGCGGGATAAAGAAGCATACTTCATGAAGTTAGCTCAATCAGGAGCTAAGTTTCCTCATAATTTTTATACATCAACCTTGTGGGAAAATGAGGAAAAACAAAAAGAGACATCATATAAAAAGCCATCATTAAGATCAAGGTGTCCTTTTCTTTATAATGATGAGCCATTTGTATCTTCATCCTCCTCACAAAAAGAAGTGTTTAAGAGAAACAAACTTATCTTGGATCAAAGGAAATTTCATGATAAATCTAATTGTGATCAAGATAATAAAGAGTATGAAGAGAAAGGTACCACTCTCAAGCAAGAGCTAATGCATAAACCTCCATATAGCAAGAGTAATCCATTCATCCTTCATCCATCTCATGAACCTCTATCTAGCAAAGATTCTCCATATAGCAAGAGTAATCCTTTCATCTTTTGGTCATCTCACAAAGATTCACAACTATCCAAAGTTCCTCCATCAAAGAGTGAGCCTAATGATGACACTTTTTCCATTGACTATGTTTACCCTCAAGGGCTACCTCTAAAAGAAACCCAAGCTAACTTACATCTTGCTGCAGATCATTTCCATGCTTGAAAGATCTTGGACCCTAAGGCTTCATGTTCTTCAATACCTATTATACCCATTCAAGAGGATTCTACATCATTCTTCCAAACATCCCCCACACATATCCAAACATCTACCTTGTCCTTAGAAGTAGCCCCATGTCAAGAGGATAATCCAAAGAAAAAAGAAACAAATGTTGATAAAGATCAAGATCAAGATTACAGACAATCCCCTCCCATATTTGATGAAGGTCCCATATCCATAGAACCTTGTGATGATCCCCTTGCATCCTTTCATGTCTTTCAAGATGATATCCTTTCATTCCAAGAACAATGTATCTCCATATTTTCTCCACTTCCCAAGCAAGATCAAGATATCCCTTCCATAATTTCTAATGAGCATATTGAAAATCAAGAGCAAAATACTCTTTCTACACCATTTGAAGATCCTTGTCAAGATCAAAGTATCCCATCATTTCCTTGCCATATTCCTCCATGTTCATCTCAAGAAACCATCATTCTTCCAAATCCTTTTCATGATAATAAATCCCTTCGAGCTTTAGTTGATCCTATCAAATGTGTTCCTATCAAAGATACTCATGAGCCTATTAGTATAAAGATAAATCTTAAAGATAAGAACCTTGGCGATGCAACTCCTTCCAAAGATATTGATATCCCTTTCACACCTTATATCCCACCATTCAAATGCAACCATATACCTTCACTATCCTCCAAATCCATTTTGGGTTCCTATGTCCCAAAACAAAAGTCTTCATCCCTTCCATCCCTATTAGGTCCATATATTCCTCCATCATCTATTCCTATCATCCCTAGCTATCCATTCACTTACCCTACCATGTATCAAGATCAACAAAGGCACACATACTTGAAGAATGTCCAAACACCAATCCATATGAACCCTCCATGGTGCTCCTATTCATCCAGAATTCCTAAGTCTTTTGGAACCAATGTTGATGTGCAACATAAAAATCATAAATGCAATAATCCATATGGGTATAAAAATCACAATGTCCCATTTAATCGACATGTGAATGAAAAGAAAAATGAAATATCTAAAAGGCCGCAAAGGTCCACAAAGCAAAAAGAAAAAAATAAAATGTGGGTTCCTAAATCCCTCATTGAAGAAGTGCATTCAAAAGCATCACAAAAGGAAGAAAAATCAAATAATATGTGGATTCCCAAGTCACTTTTGAAAGACTTGCACACAAAAGAAAAATCAAAATTGACATTCAAGCTTCCACAGGCTTCCATTCCATCCCCTTCCAAACATATTCCACTTTCCAAGTCTAATTTGGGTTCCTATATCCCAAAATCCACTACCTCAAGAAGATCCTTATCTCCGTCATCTATTGTTCCTCCATCATTCCACCACCCTTCAAGGTGTGTGTCAAAGTTGATATTGCCAACATTCCCATTTGCAACATACCTTCTTCTTATCCTCACATTCATTTTCCAATGCATACTTTCCATACTTCCATCCCTCTTATCAATATCTTTGAGCATCCTAGTCATACCCATGGTTTATTATAGCATATCTTTCAGAGGAGCATTGTCCAAAGATCCCAATGTTGGGAAAATATTCAAAAATACAAAAAAAGAAAAAAAGAGAATAGAAAAAAAGAGAGAAAAAAAAGTGCCTTGGTGAAAACCTAGCAATAGGCACCCTGGTAGTAAAAGTAAAGAGCAACAAATACCATGATGAAAACCTGGTAAATAGGCATCATGTGTAATTCCTCCTTCTTGCACTTCACACTTGGGGGCAATTTTCATCCATATTCCTTTATCACCTTCATCTTGACAAGGTTGAACATATCCATGAGCATTAAGTATCTTGACATTCGTTATCCTTTCTATCAAATTATGTACTTGTTGCATCCATGTTACCCTATCATGATCTTGCTTACCCAAAATTCACCTTCATTATTCCTTGAAAATATTTCCATAATCCTAACACATCCCTTCATAGCCTCCATCATGCGTTTATCTTGATTGTGTTATCTTATCAACATCTTACCCAAATTGACCCCTTGGTCTTGATCAAAATGAAGAACTTAAAGTACAAAAATTGTTATCAAAAAACTTCTTGACATGTCCACTTCTTTTGGATCCCTCATTTTCATGACTGCAGATCATTATCCTATAGGCTATCTAGCACTGCATCATTGGCTTCCATGGCTTATCCAAAACATGCTTCACATTGCTATATCATTTTTCCTTAGCTTGGGTACTCTTGAGGAGATGGTCCTACAGGTCACATTCACATGCTTCATCCATCTTGGTCTTTCCATCTCTAATCCATCAGCTTGAAAATCCATCATTCATGTCCTATATCTTGCTAGACGTTGGGGGCAAACCAATGTAATCTTGTTCAAGAGTTGGTAATTTCTGGCATAAAGTGCTTTGAGCTACATCTTGCATAAACTGAGATTTTGTAATATTTTGGGGAGTTTTCCCAAGTCCACCAGTTTTCCTATCAACTAGGGGCATTTGATCTTAATCAGTGAATTTCAACAAACATGCATCAATTCACATGACAACAATGCATTAAACTCAGAACGGATTCAATAGTGCTACATTCGGTCACAACATCAGAGAGAGACTTATTAGAGCTTCAAAAAAGTGGACAGTTTATCGAACCTTTGATGGATATCATTGTTCATACCCAAGTATTTGAGCCTACAACTTGATCCTTGAGCCTTCATTGACTTTATTATTTGGGATTAAAAATTGAAAAAACATCTTAGAGATCAGAATGCTTGGAAATACTTTTTGAAAATCATGAAACATTGCAAAAAACTTGAAGCTTTCTTTTGATAATCTTTATTGAATTGATTTTTATCACATCTTTTTAGGTAATCAATGATGTTTCGACTAGATTGGCAATGATGGAGACATGATATTTTTCTTGTCTTTGAGTGATTGTCTTGAGGGAGATCCAACATCTTATGTGAATTCGTCTAACGAAATGGTCATCAAAGAATCATTGAGGACTCTCATATAGGGTGGAGGGTTGATCTTTGTTTGTTTAAAAAAATGGATTGGTATTCATACTCCCATAGTTTGGTCATCCAACTAGTGAGGGTTGTACTTGGCTCAAAAAGGAGGTTACCAAAATGCGATAAAAAGTGGTATTCATATCATCATGATGTGGTTAGTGATGATTGTACTAAGCTTTCCGGTCCCAAAATGCTCAATGATGAAAATTTATCCTTAGGGCATTTATTTGCTAAAAGCTGGTGACACTTAGTTGCATTGCATTGCATTATCATGTTAGATTAATTGCATTTTCATGTTAGATTAAGTGCATGATTTGTAGTTAATTTTCCAAGGGAAAAGGGGGAAATCAAAGAAAAGTTTATATCATCATAAAAAGTGTTCATCAAAGATCCAAAAATTAGTATATCAAGATACAATGTCAATGACAAAATGATACATCAAGTCCTGATCAATAAAACATCAACATGATACAAAATCAACAACAAGGAAGATCCATAAATCTAATATCCAAGAAGCTAGGGATCGTATGTATAACTTATAGAAATGTGTCTATTTCGCATATCAAGGGAATCATATCGGTATATCATATCAATGAATCATCTAAAGTCAATTAGTTCTATCAAAAGTATTAAGCAATCACACCCAATACCATTTGTTCGTGTCTCTGTGTCCTGAGAACGAAGCAGCAGTATCAAATCATATCAGTTTTCACACTGATTGATTTATCCTATCAGTTATCCCATATCAGTTTTACTATCCTATCAGATTGACAAATCACATTCATTGGTACCACTATCCTATTATCATAATCACTTGTTTTGCTTAACTATAATAGACCTATCTATCTTGTACTAATCAAACCAAACCGGGGCATAATCATACATCATGACATCTCATCAAATAGTCAGAAATAAAAACATATTTGATAAATCAAACATCAAATCAAAATTTTTCAAAATCAAGAAATTAATATGTTTTAATTTCTGAGGGGGCATAAGGGTATCAAATTGAAATTGCAATCAAACATCATGAAATCAGTGGGGCATCATAATTTTTTTTTATCAAGAGGCAGCAATCAATCACATCAGGAATCAACAATCAAGACTTAAAGGATCTTTGAACCAATGTTCTTCACACATTGATTCAAAGAGGGGCATTTGTAGACACATAAAATTGGACAAGTGATTATCAAAATGCAATAAATCAATTAAATGCACTAAATCATCAAAATGGATCAAAAATTAATAAAAGGGACATAATTAAATAAAGTTGAGCAAAATCAATTAAAATAAAAGAATTATTAAATAATGATGTTAAATGATTAAATTGAAGCTTAAAAGGGCCAGAAACACTATATAATTGATTTTAATCAATTAATTGTATAGTTGTTTAAATAAAAAATCAAAATGAACCTATTACCCTTCCATGGCTAAATTTAATTAATTAATTGAATTAATATTCCTTATTTTCTTTCAACAAAGTGATCAACCAATGAAAATTGAGAACAAAAGGACACAAATCACTCAAAACATTTAAATTGTCCAAAGCTTTGAGACCATTTAAAGGGTTGTCCCCTCCTTGTCCCCCCATTTATGAACAAAGCAAAGTTTTTGACTCAACCAAGGGATAACCATGATTACTTCACTCTACCCCCTACCCTTGGGAAATTACTATAAGTATGAGTCATTTTGGAGAGCATTTCAATCTTGGAATTTCATTTGCATAGCATTTTTACTATAGGCAATTGAGATCATTTCCAAGAGCAATTTGAGCATTCTTGAGCATTTAGTATCATAATTTCATCATTCTTGAGCTAGAATCATCATAGAAGCATAGCATACGCATAGTAGCAGCATCATTTCTCATTTTAGAGGTGTCACTAGTGAGGATCTAAGCTAAGAGCTTCATTTACCACTTCTTTCTAGAGAACCATGGGATAATATAGATTATAGTTTCATTTTAAAGTAGATTTGCATTGTATTTAGTTTAAATTGATGCTATTAGATCTTAATTCCATGAAGGTGATAATAATCATCACACAAGGACCTTATTATTGTGTTGGATAGACTTGAGGATAGAACACTTGGGGATGGAATGGGATGGTGGTGGGGATGGAGATGGTAGGATGGGGAGATGGGAGTTTGATAGATAATGACTCAGTCCACTATGTATGGTACCTGTTTATAGGTTTTTACCAACATACTTGTCTAAGGCTCTTGAATTGCCAAGTTTTCATCATTGGACGATTATTTTTTCTTTGCTTTTATTTTTTATTATTTTTTATGGATTTTTCTAAATATTTAGAATCTAGTTCAAGCATAGAACCTCTTTAGATGTATGATGTTGATTGGATCATTCAAGGGCTCACCTTCTGGTGTTGATAACTAGTAGGCTCCGGAGCCAAAGCATGTTGTGACAACATAAGGGCCCAACCAAGTAGGCTCAAACTTGCCTTTTTTCTCTCGATGTGCTTGCACTTTATGATTTTCCTTTAGGACCAAGTCACCCACTTGGAATTGTCTTGGATGGACCTTCTTGTTATAGCTCCTTTTGAGCTAATTCTGGTATGAAACTAGGTGATCATATGCTTGTTGCCTCTTTTCATCTAATAGGTCTAGCTATGTGAGGCATACCACGTGATAATCTTCATCTATGGTATAGTTTTTCATGGAGACTCGCAATGATGGGAGCTCGACCTCAATCGGTAGAATGACTTTAGCACCATATACAAGGGAATATGGGATGGTTCCTATGGGAGTACGAAAGGAAGTACGATAGGCCCAGAGGGTGGGATTTATTTGGAGGTGCCAGTCACGACCATAATCATTGACAACCTTCTTGAGGATTTTTAGGATTGTTTTATTGGTTGCCTCAGCTTGGCCATTTACTTAGGGGAAGTATGGACTAGAGAAACGATGATGGATGTGGAGTCTGACACACAGATCATCCACATGATAGTTTTCAAAAGGTGTGCCATGATTTGTGAAGATGTTAGATGGTATGCCAAAGAGGCAAATGATGTGGTACAAGATGAACTTGGATATTTGGATGCCAATAGTGAGGGTGAGCAAAATTGCTTCAACCCACTTTGTGAAGTATTATGTGGCCATTATGATATATTTATGTCCATCTAAGGAAAGGGGGGTGATTAAGTTGATGAGGTCAAAGCCCCAACATGAAAATGGCCAAGGTGGCACAATGGGTTGCAAGTCTTGTGCTGGAGCGTGAATTAGGTTTGCATGTTGCTGACATGGTAGATATTTCTTGACAAATTTGCAAGCATCATATTCCATTGTTGGCCAACAGTACCCTACTAGAATTAACTGCTTTGCTTGAACCATGCCACTCATGTGCGCACCACAAATTACAGTGTGGACCTCTTGTAAAGCTAGGATGACCTCATTTGAATCTAAAAACCTAGAGAGGATGTTGTGATATCCTTGACGATAAAGGGTGTTGGCTACAAGAGTGTAGCGGGAAGCTCTGTGAATTTAGTTTTGGCATTGGTTGTTGGTGAGATGGGGAGATATGATACCATTTTAAAGATATGCATGGATGTCATGGTACCATGGGGACTGAGGACCAACCAAGACACACACCATTTCAGAATTGACATTCTCATAAGCAGGTGTGTGTAGCTACTCAACTAAAACTTCATACTAAGTTGAATCATGAGGGATCTCTAGCAAGGATCCGATGGTTTCCATTGTGTCGGCCACTTTATTTTGAAGCCTTGGTATCTACATGAACTATAGACTCAGGACATGCTCTTTTAGTCTGTCCACTAATTCCTTATAGGGTAGAAAATTATCATCCTTTGTCTATGAATAGGGGTAAAATTGAATCACCTCTATTGAGTGTGTAATGTATAAGTGTAAGTGTAATGTGTGTATGGGGGAAATATGAGATCCACTCCTTAATCCAAATTCCCAATGGAGAGATTCAATTTGACCAACCAAGAGGTTAATACACAATCGAATCAATGTATGGAGAATATGAAAAAGAGAGAAAAACCCTATACTTCCCTATGGTAGGATTATGCTTGAAATCTAAAATAATTGAAATACAAGTACTAACCTCAAATTAGGGCAAATCTAGAAAATGCCAATTTTTTATGTCTGTGTGTACTTTCAGGCAATTCTACAACCTATTTTGGACTGGAAATGCCGAGACAAAGAAAACCCAAAAATCTTTTGTCTTTCCGATGGCAGGTAGTCTTTGACCCTCATAAAAGGTCAAAGGTAACATTCTTTATTTGAAGGTTGATTTTGACTTTGTTCACATATCTTGGTAGTTTGTCGAAAAGGGTATCCAAATCTGATCTCAGATTTGAAATTTTGCACCCATACCTACAAGAAAAATGGGGTTTTTGTTTGTATGGGGGGTTTGCCTTGGTCAAACCCCAATTTAGGAATTAACCTTGAAATTGAATTGAAATGTAGCGTGCATAAACAAAGTAATTGAAACAATTCACCTCGCTTATGTTGAAGTCCTTATAGAGGATTTGAATCCTCAAATCCACAAGTAGGAATGCTTCAATGGATGTAGGATGTCTCAAATCAATGGCATTTGATCTTCAACACCAATCTTGAATTGATCTTTGCATATGAGGAGGCTTGGATGAATTTAGAAGGATGGATCTTCAAGGGGGCTCCAAAGAGATTGAATCCTTCAATGGCTATTAATAGATCTCCTTGATGGATGAATGCTTGAACACTTGAATTCTTGAATTCACTTGCTTGCACTTGAGATCTTGATGGCAAAAGAAGATATGAAAAAGTGATGAGAAAATGAGAGAGGAAGGCCTCCTTTTATAGTGAACTAAGGCACAATCCCCTAAAGGGGCCACCTTAGAGAATTAAATCCCAATTAGGTCCTAACCTTTAGAAAATATACCTAGATTAAATGAAATTTAAGGATTTACCATTCTAAAACCCGAAATGGCCGATCCAGAGGCGGGAAAACAAATACCCCCGAAACCCGACACCCAAAAATCAAGGAAGTTTGAAATCTGGACAGGGGGTCAAGGAAGAGATTGTATCTAACCAGGTCAGGGTTGAGGTCAATCATGACCAAGTTAGGATAGAGGTCTACTTTGAACCCATAAGGTTGACTTTGACCTTATGGTCAAAAACCTCAGGATCTTGACCCAGAAGGCTAGGAAATACAGACATGAAGTGAAAAATGGGTGCAAAAGGAAGCATAACAGGGGGAAAAGCTAGATACATGGAAAGACCTTATCAAGGTGCTTAACATGAACCTAGACCACTTACTTGGAGGAATAAACACTCTTCTCATGGAAGTGCTTCCATTTTAAGATGATACATTAAGCCCCCACTTTAGTAAGAGTATGGACTTGATGCAAACTCTTGGTAAAGGAGATAAGAATGAAAAGATAATCTTATCGTAATCCAAGGGACAAAGAGAAAACTTAAGCCCCTAGGGACTCAAGTCTTTGTTGACTCCTAAATCATAATAACAAAGAAAGAAAGGGTGTGATTACCTCGCCCAATGAGAACTTATGTCCCATTGTGAACCACACAAGGAAACGACGCAACTGGTAAGAGGGAATTGAACTGCCTAGTGAATGTGGCTACTCACTAGTCAACCCATCAAGGATTCACCCTTAGGAATATTCTATTTCATAAGAATAAAACCAAAAACAAAAGAGATCCAGTCTTAAGGACACCTCTGACCTTAAGGGATAAAAATATATGTATATTTGAAACTGGAGGGATCAAGAGATCCTAAAATATAAATCCATGCTTTAAGGATTAGTTACTAATCCAAAAAGGGAGAAAAGGTATTTTGAAAAATATGTGCATATCAAAAAGTGCGTGTGTGCAATAGGTGAGCAGAGTGTATGCCCCCATGTTAAAGTCATTGCTGAAACTTTAACATGAGCAATGGCTTTAACAGAAACATAAACAACTCCACTGATTATGTTTCCATGTCGAGATGCCCCTAGATGAAGACAAATCAAGGGAAATATCATAGAAACATACAAAGAACACAAAAGGGATCTACCTACCATGGGGTCAGTATGATCATAAGATAATATATATATGATATTATTGCGAATGAATTGACATCATTCCCCAAAGAAAGTAGAACTACAATCACAAAGGAGGAAAGATCACATAAGATATATGAAGGAGAATCTTTTTAGACCATGACATGGAGACCAAAAAGAATTAGTGCTACCATATCCTGAATCCAAGTAGATTACAGAAGGAAACATTTATGAACAATAGCACAATTACGACATAACATTGAATAATGCATAGAAGAATAGAGATACATATAGAGGAATTTGAACAACAGTTTCGATTCCTTTATCACCTTGCACCAACGGAGTAACAAGGATTGTATAAAAGAATCTAACAACATTTAGCAAACACATTATGGGAGAAGCACAGTACAACAAGAAAACACACAACAAAGCTATCACGAAGAATAAGCTGGTCAATCATGTCACCTACTCTCCCCATCTTGTTGTATATCATTTAGGGAAGGTGGGTAACTCGCAAGAGGGACTATATCCAACATAGTAGGAATGATAGCCAATTCCAAACAAGGATCCTCTTGAGAATCACAATGTTTGACACTAGGTGTAAGAGTTAATTGTGATGAAAGCATATTAGGTAAATCAATGTCAATGTCAATAGTCTCATATTCATCATTAACATCATCAGTATCGTCAAGAGTATCTTCTTCATCCAAATTAATTAAAATAGGATCTAAGATATGAATAGAATCATCATAATCATACATCTTAACATCATTATTAGTAACAAATTCTTCTAACACATCATGCATAGGTTTATCTGAAGAAGGTGGAGATCTTTGAAGAACAAAATTATGAGCTTTAGCATGAGCACGATGCTTTTTACGACATTCATTGGTAGATCAATTACATTTTGATTTATTTGAAATAGGTTGAGAACTAGGAGGAGCAATCACAAGATCCATCATAGGTTCTTTAGAAAGATCAATAGGATTATCAACAATAGGAGGAACAATCACAGGATCTTTGATAGGTTCTTTAGGAAGAGTGATAGAAGGAACTTGATTAATAGAACTAGAAGTCATAGTTAAAGGAGCTATAGAAGGTGTAGGCAAAATAAAATGATTAAGATCCATAGGAGGTATGATTAATTCAATAATCTTGTGATGTTTATAAGATTGATATGAACGAAAATGATTATCAGGTTGAGGAGGACATGAATTAGGTAATGAAGGCCAAAAGAAATCAAGAGCAGCACAATCTCTAGGCCTAGAAGGTTGATATAAACTATGATTAATCATCTTCACTTCTTCATCATGAATGAATTTAAGACATTTATGGATATGTGAAGCAACAAAATGCATGGCATTCAACCAAGGCAAACCTAGCTTAACTTGAAATTGATCAAAAGTAGGAAAAAAAATAAAGGTAGTGTTCACAATTTTTCCACAAAGTTCAACCAGTAAAGTAATAGAGCCAAATGATGGATAAAGAAAACCATTACAAGTTTGAATCCACACATCTAATGTATCATAAGAATCATGTTGTAAGCTTTTCATAAAAATATTTTCTTCAATAATAACATTGACTAAAGATGTAGGATCAATAAGACAACCACGAGTAGGTTTTTGAGAAATCCTAGCATAAATGTAAAGGGGACCATTAGGAGCCTTAATAGTCTCAGAGTCATCAAAGGTAATCAAAAGTTCCCAAGGTCTTTTATTCTTAGGTTGTTGTTGAGGTTTAGGTTGAGTTTTCAGTTTAGGTTTAGGTTTTGGTCAAGGTTGAGATTGAACTTGAGGTTGAATCTGAGGTTGAGGTGGAGGTTGAGGTGGAGATACAGATTGACCAACATGCTACACTTGATTAACAAGATGATTGAGATCATCCATCTTTGAATCATACATAATTTCCATAGCAAATGGCTGAGTAATGGTATTAGTATCATGCATAGGTAAAGGATTTGTATAGATTTGAAGGTTTTGATTAGGAGGAGAAACATATTTGTTCCCACTACCATCAAGATTATCGATAGATAAGGCATTAGAGTCAATTAAGTCTTGAACCTTATGTTTTAAAGAATAACACCTCTCAGTATCATGACCATTCTGATGATGATATTGACAAAAATCATTTTGATCAAAATATTTAGAGGCAATCATAACAGGTAAAAGATGTCAAATAGGAGGTAAAGTAATCATATTAGCAGTTAACAACCTATTCATAATAGCATGTAAAGGTTCAGAAAGAGGAGTAAATGTACGATTTAATCGAAAAGCAGTGGATATAGAAGTGGCATTGTGAGATGCAACAACAACTTGATCAACAACTATATTTGCTTGTTTGTTTATCTTGACATAGTTGTTGAATTTTTGAAATTTGTTTGGATTAGGAGCAGCATCACTCTTATCAACTAGAATAGGAACCATTGGAGTGTTGCTCTCAAATTGACTCACTTGTAATTGATAATGATGAAGTGCTGCACAAATTTGTTGAAAAGAGGTAAATTCAATAAGTAGAATCTTATCTCTAATATCATTTTGCAAATTTAAAATAAACATACGTTGAATATCAATATCAGGATTAGGATAAGAAATCTGAGCATACAAATGCTTAAATCTACCAATAAATTCAGTTAATTTTTCTTTAGCACTTTGTTTACAATGCATCAAATTAGTCAAAGACACTTGCAGGCCAATGTTGTTTTAAAATTGTTGGATAAAGGCATTAGCAAGTTTTGGAAAGGAATCAATAGAATAAGGAGGCAAGGAACACTACCATTGTAAGGCCTTGTCACGAAAGGTTCTAGCAAACAGTTTGGCTAAAATCCTATGGTCATGAGAATAATCACTACAAAGGATTTGGAATGTTTTAACATGATAAACATGATCTCCTTTTCCATCATAATTCTCAAGATGAGGCATATCGACTTACTAAGGAACAAGAGTATGAATAATATCCAAGGACAAAGGACTTCCTATGTCACATGTAGGGATACTAAACTTGTTTTGAGTTAAGGAAGAAATTTGTTGTTGTAAGGATGACATAGTTTGAGCCTAACTGATGATTGTTGAATCATTAGAGGAAATAGGAGGATTAGCAACATTAGACACACTAGGTAAAGTGTAAGAAGCTGCAAGAATAGAAGACACAACTGGAGGAACACTAGGAACTACAATTGGAAGTGGATTGGAATAAGTAAAAGGAACATTATGATATGAAGGTTGTGATGTAGGAAGGGACATAGGAGGAACACTCATAGGAATAGAGGGAACCATCACAGTCACCAAAGGAGTATAGGTAGGAATACTAGGTAAAGGATTAGAAGGAGGTTCAACACTAGTGATAGGAGGAATCAACCCTAAATCTTGAGCTTCTTGAGCTAAAGGTTTAACATTTGAATGCACAAGGTGAGTAATACCACACAAGAGGTTAACACCTTGATCACTATCACAGAGAACTTTCTTAAGAGCCTCTATAGCTTGAATAGAATCTTGATTATGGTTCTCTTGAATAAGCCAATTACCCATTTTATCAAGTTCAGTTGAAAGTTTTGAACTTGTTCAGGAGGAACTCTTAAAGCGTCATCCTCATCATGAGATGAGTGAGAAGAGTTTTGCTCCATAGTAGGATTGGAATCATGAAGAATCAAATTATCATCCAGGACCCTAAGGAAAGAAGAGGAAGATTTAGGATCAAAGGCACCCATGAGTCTACGACTTCTTCTAACTGGAATATTATAAGTAGGACTAGTAGTAGTAAAGCTCATAAACCAATGTAATGCAAATGAACTAAACTAAAACCACATAAAGCATGAATATTTTTGTATTTTTAAAATCTAATTAGCATGCAAGATCTAGCACAAAAGATAAATCTAATACTAACAAGATAACAGGAAATCTAACACCAAAAAGAAAGAGAGTAAGCTAGTCAGGTTCACCAAAATGAATAGGGGTAAAATTGAATCACCTCTATTGAGTGTGTAATGTATAAGTGTAAGTGTAATGTGTGTATGGGGGAAATATGAGATCTACTCATGAATCCAAATTCCCAATGGAGAGATCCAATTTGATCAACCAAGAGGTTAATACACAATCGAATCAATGTATGGAGAATATGAAAGAGAGAGAAAAACCATATATTTCCCTATGGTAGGATTATGCTTGAAATTTGAAATAATTGAAATACAAGTACTAACCTCAAATTAGTGAAAATCTAGAAAATGCCAATTTTTGATGTCTGTGTGTACTTTCAAACAATTCTGCAACTTGCTTTGGACTGGAAATGCCAAGATGAAGAAAACCCAGAAATCTTTTGTCTTTTCGATGGTAGGTAGTCTTTGACCCTCATAAAAGGTCAAAGGCTACATTCTTTATTTGAAGGTCGATTCTGACTTTTTTCATAGATCTCAGAAGTTCACCAAAAAGGGTATCCAAATTTGATCTTAGATCTGAAATTCTGCACCTGTACCTACAAGAAAAATGGGGCTTTTGTTTGTATGGGGGGTTTGCCTTGGTCAAACCCCAATTTAGGAATTAACCTTGAAATTGAATTAAAATTTAGTGTGCATAAACAAAGTAATTGAAACAATTCACCTCGCTTATGTTGATGTCCTTGTAGAGGATTCAAATCCTCAAATCCACAAGTAGGAATGCTTCAATGGATGTAGGATGTCTCAAATCAATGGCATTTGATCTTCAACACCAATCTTGAATTGATCTTTGCATATGAGGAGGCTTGGATGAATGTAGAAGGATGGATCTTCAAGGGGGCTCCAAAGAGATTGAATCCTTCAATGGCTAACAATGGATCTCCTTGATGGATGAATGCTTGAACACTTGAATGCTTGAAGGCTTTCTTGAATGCTTGAATTAAATTGCTTGCACTTGAGAGCTTGATGGCAAAATAAGATATGAAAAAGTGATGAGAAAATGAGAGAGGAAGGCCTCCTTTTATAGTGAACTAAGGCACAATCCTCTAGAGGGGCCACCTTGGAGAATTAAATCCCAATTAGGTCCTAACCTTTAGAAAATATACCTAGATTAAATGCAATTTAAGGATTTACCATTCCAAAACCCAAAATGGCCGACCCGGAGGTGGGAAAACAAATACCCCCAAAACCCGACACCTGAAAATCAAGGAAACTTGAAATCTAGATAGGGGATCAAGGATGAGATTGTATCTAACTAGGTCAGGGTCGAGGTCAATCCTGACCAGGTCAGGATAGAGGTTGACTTTGACCTTATGGTCAAAAACCTTAGGATCCTGACCCAAAAGGCTAGGAAATGCAGGGATGAAGTGAAAAATGGGTGCATAAATAAGCAGAATAGGGGGAAAAGCTAGATACATGCAAAGACCTGATCAAGGCGCTTAACATGACCCCATACTACTTACTCAGAGGGATAAATGCTCTTATCATGGAAGTGCTTCCTTTTTAAGATGATACAGTTTGAAATTCATCTAGGACCTACTTGATAATCAGTTGCAAGTCTCCAAACACTTACAGTTATGTGATATTCCATTGGATGGCTGTTTTGAGGCCTGAGATGAGGGCCTCATATTCTGTAATGTTGTTGGTACATGGGAATCCCAATTTGAATGATTTTGGAATATAGTCACCTTGAGGTGTGATGAATCAGATTCCTGCCCCTGATCCATGCGATGTGTAGGAGCCATCAAAGTATAAATTCCACATGGGCTATCATACATAGGTGCTCATTAGGGAATTCCATGATTAATGGATATGCATCCAACAGAGGTGCTTCTTCTAGTTGATCAGCAATTACTTTCCCTTTGATCACTTTTCTATCTATGTATTGGATGTCAAACTCGCTGAGTAGCATGACCCATTTTTCCATATGACCTATGAGAGTTGTCCTGGATAGGAGATATTTGAGTGGGCCCACCTTTGAAATGAGCTTGATTGTGTGGCTAAGCATGTAATGTCTAAGCTTTTGAGTGGAAAAGACCACTGCAAGGCATGCTTTCTCCATGGTTGATTAGTTAAGCTCATAGCTGACAAGAGTTTGAATGATATAGTAAATGACTCTTTCTTTGGTGTTGTCATCATGTTGTACTAGAGTGCCCCCAGTGCTGTAGTGGTTGTCAAGATGTAGAGTATGAGAGGGCATCCTAAAACTAGTGGAATGAGGATTGGAGAGTTGGCTAGATATACCTTCAGCTTCTCAAAGCTTCTCTGACAGATGGGATCCTAGTTGAAGTTGGTGTCTTTGCAAAGGAGATGAGTGAATGGTTGGCACTTATCTACCAGTTGTGAGATAAACCATCGCACTAATTGCAGCTTTCCTTGCAAGCTTCTGAGATGTTTGAGTGTTCTTGGAGGAGGCATTTTAGTTATAGCTTTAACTTTCTTGGGGTCGATCTCTATGCCACGTCGAAATATAATGAAGCCTAACAACTTTCCAGATGTAACACCAAAGACACATTTCTTTGGATTAAGCTTCAAGCCATAATGATGAAGGTGATCAAAAACACATTCAAGTATGTCAAGGTGTCCTAGCTGTGTCTTATATTTTTCTAAGATATCATCCACATAGTCCTCCAGGATCTTGTGTATCATGTCATGGAAGATTGCTGTCATTGCTCACTGGTAGGTGGCTCCTGCATTCTTTAGCCCAAATGGCATCATATTATAACATAAGGTACCCCATGGAGTTGTGAATTATTTTTTATGTTGATATTCCTCTGCTATTTGTATCTGATGATATCTTGAGAAGCCATCCATGAGTGACAACATCTCATGGCCCGCTGTAAGGTCTACTATCATGTCTATGTTGGGTAGGGGGAAATCATCCTTTGGACACGCTTTGGTTAGATCCCTAAAATCTATATAGATTTTGATATCACCTGAAGGTTTTGTGATTGGGACCATGTTGGAGATCCACTTAGAATAGTCTATTTCTCTAATGATCTTGGCTTGGAGAAGTTTCTCGAGCTCTGATTTTACTAACAAGGCCACCTTTGGATGCATTTTTCTTATCCTTTGCTTAACTAGCTTGGCGGCTAGATCCACAGCTAGATGATGGATGAAAAGATTAGGCTCAAGCCCTGGCATGTGTGCATATGACCATGCAAAATTGATAGTGGCTTCCTTGAGGAGTGCTGCTGATAAGGATAAAGTTGGTCTTTGTTTTATGATATTTTATGTTCTATTCTTAAACATTCCTAAAAACATTTGTGCAATTTTGAGAAGCTTAAGTGTGTAAATATGCCATAAGTATAACTAGATTCCTGAACTTGTGGGTAGGAAATAGTATACACATCTTTCCAATACTATATATATACATAATGCAGTATTTCATATAGCTATTTTAATGTGTGTTTTAATATTTAGATGGAATT
The DNA here is from genome assembly GCA_027943335.1 of Chamaecyparis obtusa. NCBI lineage: Eukaryota > Viridiplantae > Streptophyta > Pinopsida > Cupressales > Cupressaceae > Chamaecyparis > Chamaecyparis obtusa. The sequence continues at coordinate 2,180,155 of BSBK01004314.1, read as the reverse complement.
TATTAAGTTGAATATATGAATATGCATGCATATACTACTAACCTGCCAAGAATGAAGGAGCAACTGGAAAACAAGTCGGTTACATCAATGAAGGAGTGAAGATGTTTCAGTCATGATCAAAAGACCCATTAAGACAACCCACAAAATTGAAGGAATGAATGCTTCAGGGAATATAGGAGAGCACGATCATCCTAGATCTCCTTCGCAATTAATATTCTATTAGGATGGTTGTTTGATATGTATGATCTTCTATTATTGATTGATGTGTTCTCCTTCTTTCATGGATGAATCAGTCAAAGTCATTCTCTATATATAGGGTGATGATCGATGGAAATCTAGTTAGACAAAATAATGATGTTACTGTTGTATTGAGAAGCAAGTTATTCTTCAAGTCTGTGTTCCGATTGTAATCCACTTTTCTGAATATATGAAATGAAGGAGTAATTTGAGTTATCTTCTATGTTTAGTACTTTGTCAAAACCAACCAAGGAGGGCCCTTTTGGGAGGTGGAGAGATTAGAGTAGAGAAGAGTAGCTTAGTTATTTTCAATATTTGAAGTAGTGTTCATTGTTCATTCTTGCAACATTATATATGTGTTTGTTCCTATAGAATATGTGGAGATGGCCATAGTTCATGCATTAGAATGGAAGAATGAGCTGGATTTAGATTTATGGTTGTTTACATTATTTTATTTGTTCAACTGTGTATTTTACCTTACTACAACAATAGCTTAGTTCTTTCTACGCATTTTCCTTTCATGCAACAACTTAAGTAAGATGAATCTATGAGAATCTTAGTGCACAAACTATGTTGTCCCATTTCAAGTATACATCCTTGGGTTGACAATCTAAATGTACTTGGTGATAGGAAAATAATACCTATTTTGAATATACTATTCCTAGGGAAGGCTTTGGTGTAGTTATTATTACCTATTATGAGGTTGTTCAACTAAGAAGGCCGCTTCTTTAGATTTTGTCAGAGATGCTACAATATAAGTGATCCTTGGGTACTCCTCTATGCCCAACTTGATTGGATTTATTTCCTCAATAATGATGGGTGATTACTCCGGTCTATAATCCTGGATGGGGGGAAGAGGCAAGTCTTCATCTTCTAGCACCTCAAAGAGGTTTTCACTAGAAGATACATCCTTTATTGTATATTTTTTAGAATTAGAATGTGCCCCAGAGGGGTTTTCACATAAGGACTCATTCTTTTCTTTTTCTCTTTCACTTTTGCAACTAAAGCTTGCCTCTTCATGAAATATCCCTTAGGGTTGAGCTTGCAGACATGAGTTAATTCTGAATTTGGATCTATTTTTTTGTCCTGATGCCCCCATGAACCTTAGGAGCACTTCTGTGCTTTGGAACACATTGATATGTATGATGCTTGGTTGGTCCTAGTCTATGGGTTCAGGGTGGATGAGCGAAAGTTCTATGACGTTAATGGTGAGTTGATGGAGGAAAGAAGTGTCTAGGAGGGTATCATCATCAAAGATGTCATCATAGGATTTCTTTTCTTCCTCTTCAGGGATGTCTTTGATCTCTATAAGGTCATCCTGGCTATTCAATAGGGGAACATTGGTCATGTTGGTGCCCCCAGTTGTGGTATTGGGATCTTGTATATGTTGGTGAGGGGTATTAAAGACAAGACCTTTATGCTTTGGATTCTTGGATGCTGTGATTAGGTCTTTGCTTCTGCCTTCTTGTGGTCCTATACCACCACCTTGATATTTCCATTTCTCAGTGGCGTATTTGTGTGATGCTGGATATTTATCTCTAAAGTATCCAAGGAGTTTAGTGTTAGGTGGTGTGGAATCTCTATACAACCACCAGTTGATGTCAAGGTCCATCTCTTGACTATCTATATTTCCATAGGAGATGAAGGCTAAAGGTCCCATCTACTTGATTGCATGTTTGACTTCAACGGGTTTTCTTTGGTGGCTTGGGTGCCCTTGTGTATGCGGATCAAGTGGGAGGGTCCCAATGATGAATGCACCATTCAAGCTATAGTCACCACATCCCTAGTTATTGATCTTGACAGAGGAGAGAGTGGAGGCCAGGATGGTCTCTGGATCGCTATGGGATTGGGAAGAGCTGGTGATAGAAGTGCCAATTTTAGTTCCAGGATAGTGAGTGGAGTGAGGGAATGATGCTTCCATCACATGGTAGTATGCGAAGGGTTGGGGGTCTACATGGATGGTAACCTCAGTGCCTTGATGTATAAATTTGACACACTGATGATAAGTAGATGGTACAACTTTGATGGAATGAATCCATGGTTAGCCAAGGAGGATATTAAATGGTAGGTCAAGATCAACAACATGACATATGATGTCTTGAGTTGCTGAGCCTAACTAGATAGGCAAAAGAATGGTACCTTTAGAGGTATGCTCCAAGTTATCATATGCCTTGATGGTGATTACTTCATGTGATATGTCAGCTTCTGTGAACCCTATCTGCTAAGTGAATTTTAGTGTATGCAAGTTTAGGGCTGAGCCATTATCTATCATGACCCTTTTAATGGAAAAATCTATGACCATAATGGTGATGTAGAGAGGGAGATTGTGGTTAGGATCAACAATTGGTATGTCAGATGGCTTGAAGGAAAGAGCACAAGATGTTGACAAATATCCCACAAGGTTCTCAAACTAGATGGTATTTATGTCCGTGGGGACATGTCCTTCTTAAAGATCTTGGTTGAGGATTTATTGATGGATGGGTTAAGTGTAGAGAAGGTCAAGGATGAATACTTGGGTAGATGTATTCCCAAGATGTTCTATAAGGTTATATTGTGCATTATGTGCTGGCCTTGGAGTGGAGCTGATGAAAAATATCTAGCCTCTGCGTATGGTGACTACACACTGAATATCAACTCCTTTGACATGGATGACATTGACTATGGGTTTGACTTGGGTTATACATCCAACAAACTTGTCATAGTTGATATGGGCAGTTGTATAGTCTTTGTGGTCTACATGATGTCCTTGCTTTCCTTTGCATTGGTTCTGAGGTGGAGGATTGGAATTGGCCTAATTCTTCCCAACATTGTGTTAAGGGAACATGTTTTGATAGATCTACAGATTGGCATTAGGTGAGGCTTGTACAAGTGTGTCCACTTGTATCTCCTTTCTATCGATGAGATCTTGGATGTAATGCTTTAGTTTCATACACCTTATGGTTGCATGTCCTTTGACACAATGATAATCACAATATTCATGATCTTTGTACTAGTTAGGCTTGGGTGTTGCATCATCAAATTACTGAGTTGGTAGGTAAGTGATTAGATTAGCCTTAGCCATTCAATGAAAGATTACATCTAGTGGTTCACCGACATGTGTGAAGGTTCATCGTTGATGGGCTTGGACTTGAGGCCTGTTTTGATTCAGAGTAGTGGTTATAGTATTGGCCTTATAGGTTGGATTTAGGTGTTGGTTTTGAGCATGAAACATGGGTTGCTATTCTTTTTGAGGCTTCTATTGCTGCATAGGTTGCTGATTGATTTGGGGTTGTTTCTATTGATATGCAGGAGTAGGTGTAGGACCAACCATAATGATTTGGACATGCTTTGTGTCTGTGGCTCCATTAGTGACAACATTTTTGTTTCGATTCCAGTAACAAGGTTTGTCATTGCTAGGCTTGTTGTGGGAATCATCCTTGTGATTCCAAATCATGCCTTCATCTAGGAGGCCTCTCTCAATATCCATCCCCTTGCCTTTGATATCTTGATATGTTTGCATGCAGTTCATCCTCATGAAGTGGGATAGTTTGGGATGCAGGTTATCGATAAAGATCTTTGTAAGATGTTTCTCAGGGGGTTGGTATAACCTGTTAGTGAGGTTTTTCCATCATTGCAAGTAGTCATCTAGGCTTTCTCCTTCTTTCTACTTTGAGTTGTAAAGGTCTAGTAGTGAAAACTCATTCTCGATATTGTGGGCATATTGGGCCACAAACTTCTTAGAGAGCTCAACAAAGGTTGTGACTGTCGCATAGGGTATCTTGTAGAACCACTTAATAAAGGTTCCTCCCAAGCTCTTGGGGAATAGGTGCATAAGGAAGTTATCACTATATGCCACTTCTTGACATTCCATATAAAACTCCTTTACATGGCTGACTAGATCTCCCTTTCCATTATATTTGTCAAACTTCAGTGTCTCAAAGTGTTTGGGAAAGGGAATGGTTGTGATTGATCTTTCAAAAGGATAGGGATACAACTCATCAAATTTAAAGGCCTTGCCCTCTATTCCAGCCTTGAGCTCCTTAAGAGCATTCTTCATTTCCTACCACTCGACATTGTTTGGCATTGGAGTGGGTAATCCCATTGGAAAAGGATCTAATGGTGTTGGTGAATAAGGATGATTTTGTGGCGGATATTATGGAGTTGGATATGGAGATTATCCAACAAGATAGGTGGATTGGAATGGATGTTGGGGTGATGGTTACTAGGGAGGATATTGTTTCTGAGGTGTGGGAATGTATTGCTATGGAGGATATAGAGTGGCTTGTTACTGGGGTACAATGGGATTTTGTTGCTGTTGCACCGGATATGATAAAGCTTGTTGCTGCTGGGGGATAATGGGATGTTGTTGCTACTATGCTAGAAAGTATTATTGTGATGGAGGAGGCTGATGGAATGGTGCAACTTGTTGGTAGGCTTTTCCTTGATGCTCTTGGGTTTGGGTTTAGTCAATGTAGGTAGGATGTAATCCTATGTTTTTTAGGGGTGGAACGGATGTTGGGAAACTGGAAGTAGGTGGTGGTTGAGAAAGGTAGCTTACAAGATGAGATGAACTCTATTTTTGGGGAGGTGGAACCATTTGAGAAGTGGTGGGTGGTGCAGATAGATAGTTAGTGTATGAAGGAAAGGATGAAGTTGGTAGAGGCTGTGATGTTTGTTGTTGCCCTACTTGAGGGAATGTAGCTTGTTGGTTTGCAGGTGTGGATATGGGAGATTGGGTTGGTATTCCAAGGCTTGCATTTCTACTTGAGTGAGGCCCCAATGAGAACTGATTCATAGCGGGAGTTGTGATGCGGAGAATGGTGGAAATGCAGATGTGATGGTGGGAAATTAGGATGTGAATGGGGGATTTTGAGGTCCCATAGGTGGCATGCTGGTTGTGAAAGAAGTTTGTTGGGCTTGTGATTGGGTAAATGCTTGTTGGGGAGTGGAAGAAGATGTTTGTGTTTCCCATGAGAAGGGTGATGTTGATGTGGAAGCTTACTAGGAGAAGGAGGGAAATGATTGCATTTGCCCTAGAAATGATGGCATGGATGCAGAAGCTTGTGGAGTGAAGAAGGGTAATGATTGCGTTACCCCCGAAAAGGGTGATGCTGCTTGGCTCATGGAAGGTGGAGGAACTACTTGTGCAGTAGCTTGTGCAGAAGGTGGCAGTTGGTTTTGTGTGAGGCTTTGGGCCTGAGTAATGGCTTGAGATGTCATAAAAGATGATGATGATGTTCCCATGATGGAAAAGGGTGTGGATTGTGCTATGGCTTGTGTTGTAGGACTTGTGAAGCTTCTTTGCAAGAGAGGAGGGATGGACGAAGCTACCTGAGATATGAGCATATTAGGATCGAGAGTTTTCTGGATGATGGGGGAGTGGGATTCTCCTAGGATTTGGATGGTGTTTATGGGAATACGAGGTTGGAGATATGGTGAAATTGAAGTACCCTCTTTTGTAGAGTTTTCCATTATAGCCTATCAATTTTGATCAATGATTGCACTCACCATTTGTGCATGCCCCAGATGGTTCATGAAAGTATCCATTGAAAATGATGTAAGGGAACCATTGGGGTCTTCCAACACATTCTCAATTTGTGGGATTTGGGGATTGTAGGTTACCATCATGCTTGTAGGATTGTTAGGATCAGATGAACTAGAGGCCAAGTTGGGATCCATGTTCCTTCTCCTATTGGATCATGTCTTGATAGGCATGGAATGTAGATTTAAGGATAAAGATGAAGATGTTGGATGGATGAAAGATGGTTTCTAAAGAATCTGAAGATGATGGATGAAAATCTAAAGAAACTCTAAGGATGGTGGATTTCTAGGATGTGATGCAAGGATTTGGAAAAATTGAAGAATGGTAGGATGATGAATGATTGGTGGGATGATCCAATTTGGGTCGAGGATGATGGAGGATTGGTGGGATACTCTGATTTGGATCAAGGATGATGGAGGATTGGTGGAGGATGGTGGAAGATTACTAAGTGTTAGTCAATGAGCTGCTACTTCCTAATGTAGGATCAAAGAGGACTGCCAACCTAAGATAGACTTATGATCTTCAGAAGACTAGATTCTTTATCAATGCATGTCAATATCTTGCTCAAGATGATAAGGCTTACAAGGACAAGTAAGGATTACCTAGACAATTCTTAGTCATAGGGTGAAGATTTCTAATTTGGGATAAGGATTTGAAGAAACTCAAAGGATTTAGACATGAAGTGGATGGATTTGAATCACTGGATTTGGTTCAAGGATGGTGGGTTTCTGACTTGGATGATGGATGCTAGATTTGGATAAAAAATGATGGATGATAACAAGGATTATGATTTTGGATTTACTAATGGAAGGATGATGGAATGATGTTATTTCTATGAGGATGAACTAGAGGCAGATGAAAAGGATGACCTATGATGCACCTAGGAAGATGATAAATAATGCAAGGATGAAACTAAAAATGACTTAGGATGCAACTAGGGATGGATGTCGATGCAAAGATGAATCTAAGAATGGTATAGGATGCAAAGGATGCCGAGATAGGATTGTGGGATTTTGAAGGAATGAAGGATATAAGATGGGCCAAACTAGTCCTCTCTCTCTAGATTGACATAGTGACGATTAACCTGGAATCGGTATGCAAACTGTTTCACTCTTGTGTTATACTCTATGTTGTCCAATCTCTCTTGATTATTTTCTTCTTCTTGGATTGCTTTGAGGGAAGGTTGGTGATCTTTCAAGTCTCTTTCTGCCACCTTCTTCTCTTGATAAACTTGGGGATTGGGAAGCTTTTCTTTCTTGTGCTTGGTCAAATTAGACATATCTTGGAAAGCTTTTGGTAATTGATTTGAATCAAAGCTTTTGGCTATCTGATTTTTAAGGATCTCTTTTGCAAGGAAGTTTTGGAAGATTTTTGATCAAGTTTTGGCTCAATTTTTTTGATGTCTCCAATGATAGGAAAAACTTGACAAAGGCACTCTAAAAAAAATCCTGACAAAGGACAAAGCAAATTTGTGGGACATAATCAAATAGTTCTGACCATTGATTTAATAATGCCTCTAAAGAGTGTGTATATTTTGATAAATGTTTTTGTACTGAGCTTTGAACTTCAAAAACACTTCAAATAGAACTACCTAAGGGAAGGCTAGTATCAGAATCCTTTCCCACAGCTTGGTACCCCTAAAAGGGATACATATGGTGAGTTCCTTAAGGTGATCTGGGAAACCACATAGATCAATCCTTGCACAAAGATTCGGATACCTTCGGGTTTTAGATTGGGTAGCTTCTGATTTGTCAAGTATGTAGTTTACTTCATGGAGTCCTCCCAATCAGTTTGTATGCAACACGACTCACTTAAGAGCCTAGTTGACCATGCCAAAATAGTAAGGATATTCACCTACCTCAAGCTACCATCAAGACGCATTGCTCGAGCTTGAGGGGATGAAGCGAGAGTTTGCTTAGTGCTTTATTTCTATACTAGTTGGGGAAGTACCAGTTTGAAGTCATTCTCTAAAGATGAAGTGCTTTTCTCTCTGGACAAGCTTCTCTAGAAGTAAAACAAGTGAACTCATCCAAGTTCAACCTTTTTTACGTCACTTAGATTTAAATGGGATTCATAGAAATATGAAAAACTCCTAAAAACACATCATGAAGAGTTCATTTTCCAATTTGATTAAGTGTGATTTTATGCTATGACCTTCAAACACATATGATTTAGGATGTAAAGTTCATTCCTTGAAAATAGAAAAGCCTTTTAAAAATATTTGCAAGAGTTTTTTTCTTTTAGCATTCAACATTTTTTGCTTTCTAGGACTAAAAGAATGAAGTTTGTTGTGATTTGCCTTTGATTTCCTTTTATTCACTCAAGATTGAATGTGATTTAAAACTTAAAGGAAATAATTTTTTTTGATTTGGTTCATCCTTTAGAGTCATTCAAGATTTGTTTGATTGATTTCAAGCACTAAAACAAAATGTTTTATTATATTGATTTTCTTTTATCCCTTAGGCATTCAAGACTTGGTTGTTGTTAATTTTAAGCACCAAACAAAGTGTGTAAGATTTTCCTTTTTCAATTTTATCCCTTGTTAATTTTAAGCCCAAATTGAAATGATGAGGTCTTGTGAGTTCATACAATGTTCATTTTAAGACCTTACGATTAAGTGTGTTAATTCTATTTTTTATCATTAATTCATGATCCCGCTGACTCTTCCTGATTTTAGGGATAAAATATGGTAAATTTGTCTACATATTTGGATAGACCTCTGAACCATCTTTTTGGTGCTTCTTGAATCATCAAAAATAGAGCTCGTATTCAAAAGTTACAAAGGTTTTTGTGAAAATGCCTCTTTATGGATTTTTCTAGAAAATAAGCCAAGATCCCGCAAGAAGAAGAAGAAGAAGAAGTAGAAGGAATAGAAGAAGAATAATAATAAGAATAAGAAGAAGAATTAAAAATTCTCCCTCAACCTACAATCTTGAAAAATTAGAAAAATATTCCAAACCACATTAGAATGTTAGTAAAAAACCCGTGAAGTGGGTCCCACTAGGCATGCCAAAAATGTGTGCAGAGCAAACCTAACATGTTCAGAATAGGTGTAGACATTCAAACATTAGTTAATAAAATTCTAATAGAATATTACTAAACATATAGAGAAATATATTCGCAAAGACATTCAAATAGAGCTAAAACAGGAGCACCCTGTCACCATTTGAGTTGCTCTCAATTTAGGGATGAAGGTGTGCTCTCAAAACACTTGGAGCAATTCCCTAATATAGATTAGGAAATAATAGAATGGATTAGGGACCATAAGAACTCCATAGTGGCACAATATTGGGTATAGAACACTCAATTTTCCCCTAGAGCCTTAAAGATCCTAATGGGGATGAAATTTTGATTAAGCTACAAATGATTAATCTAAAGTTGATTTTAATCCAAATGAAACATGATATAATGCAGAAATGATTAGAAAAAGCTTAAAAAATAACTAGATTCAATCCATTAAGATATTCTAGTATGATCCATGAAATCATAAAATAGAGTTAATCTAACAATTATGTTAAATGCTATGCTAAGTCTAGATGTATTTTACCATTATAACAATGCACGAAATGAAAGATGAATTGGTGCTTTGCTCTAGGAAGAGGAGGGTATTTATAGGATTTTGGGAAGGGCTTGGGTTAGAAGAGGAGTCAGAGTTAGGGGTTTGGTTAGGGGTTGAGTCAAAGAGATAATGATTGACTTTCATGGGTTGAATGGACCAAGGTTGAGTTAGGCTCAAAGGTCAAGGTTATGATAAGGGTTAAGGGTTGCTCACACATGTGTGAGAAATACTAGAGAAGTGTGCAAGGGGAAAAATGTGTAAGAGAAGACATAGGTCTTCATTTATGGCTTGTAAGAGCCTTAATGAGGGTGTAAGGAGTCATTAATGAGCACATAAGGCTCATTAATGAGGGGTTTTGACCAAAAGTCAAAGATTGAGGGTTTAGACTAAAAAGGGAAGGAATCACCTTTTAATCAAGTTTAGGATGGGTTTAGGAAAGTCTAGAAGAGGTTAGGGAATTCTAGAAGATTTCTAAGGTTTTAGGATTTAAATAAATATTTTATTTATTTAAAGGATTTTTTGGTCAATTTATTAAATAATTACTAAATTTTGGGGGGAATGATGTTATAATTTGATTTAAACAGTTCTGAAAGAGATTTATTAAATAAATATTTTTAATTAAAATAGGAGGATTTATTGGCATAATAATAAATAAATAAATTAAATAATTAATTAATTAACAAATGATGATGTCATGAGGGGTTTTTTGGAAAATAAAAATACTTTTATTTAGCAAAGGATTTTTAGGTGTCTACACTTCGCTTGTTGGTTCAATTTCAATTTTTCTTCAAGAGCTTGAGGATGAGTTAGTTATTTCTTCGCATAATGCTCACCCTCCCAAAATCAATCCTAAAATAAAAACATTTTATCACAAGAAGAGTCCATTTCTTCAGAGCATCTCCCTCCAAAGGGTGAGATCTTGAAAGATGATGTTGATCCTTCTAGTAATGTATCTACCTCATAAAGACATTTTGGTACAAGAGATGAATACTTTCTCCCATTGTCTTACTCACCCCATTACCTATAGGGATCAATCCATTTTGAGTCATGATTATTCCTCTCCTAAAGTGTGCCTTCTTCAACACAATATTTCTTACCTTGATGATTCTCCTATTTGGGATGAACCCTTAGATAAGGACATAGATTAGTCCTTTCCTCATGAAGCCACCTTGATACAAGTGAATGATAATATGACCATTTTTTCTAATGATAAACCAATTTCTATGAGATTAATTGACATTCCCTCTATATACGAGTCCTTGATGAGTTATGTTTGTCCTTATCCTAAGAAAGCCTTAGAAGTAGCAAATAACATCCTTGTTTCTCTTTCTTTTTCCAAGGAATCCTTTGAGCCTAATGAACCGAATCAATCCAATAATATTCAAGATATATATCACACAAAATATGGTATTGTTGTAAAAGGTGATCATACATTACTATACATTGATACTTCTTTTCACAAATATAACCTTAGAGCATTTTGACTCTATTCAAACTCTTTTTCCTTTCATTCTTACTTCAATACCATTAGGTGGCCCATCCACTCTTCAAGATGACACTTGGGGAACTTTAGATTTCATATGAACATTCCATGGCAAGCCCAAGATCCTTGAATATAAGAGTCAAAAAAATCCATTTGATGAATATATGTGTTGGTTCTCTTTGAATTTCAATCCCCTCCTACCTAAAGGAGCATATTATCTTATTGATACATCAAACCTTCTTAACAAGCAATATATTTCAAAAGAAACTTTAGGTGTCCCACCTTCTATTTTCCTAATCACTCTATACATTGTCCTCCTCATTTCTCCTCACAACAAGAGTCAATTTTTTTTAGATTAGTAAGGTCAACTTAATTACTCTTCCCTTGAAAAACAAGCACAAAAATAGAAAACATAAACAAGAAAATTCTTCCATTTATATGTTTGATACAGGGGCATTCTAGGGTATTCAAAAAATCTTCATGGTGGTGTGTTGAAGTGGCTATGTGTTGCTTTATTGCAGGTTTGATTGAGGAGCTCAGTCACTAAAGGAAATTGGTAAACTCAGGCACTCAACATAACCTACGCTCAGTGATGCTTGTAGTGCTCGGTCGATATGGTTTCTCGGTGATGCCTGGATCACTCAGTTGTTTTACTCTCGCTTGGTAGTCTGGCTTACCGACTAGAGTTCTTGAGGGTTCGGTTGGCTGACTTGATGTATTTAATGTTGGTAGCATGTGTTACATTATCCTAGGTAGATCTAGAGGCTGACATGGAGAATTAAATAATTGTAAGGCTATTTAAGAGCCAACTTTTATTACATTTAATATTTGTTTATTTTAGGAGCCGACTAGTTTTAGGAGTGAATTGTTTCTTCTAGCCGAATTATGGTTGAAGAAATGTATTTAAGGAAGGTTTGGGTAGTTGTTTAGGGAGTCAGAGGAAGGATAGTAATTAGATCCTATGAGATCTTGAAGATCAGATTGTTTGTCTGATATTTGTAATACCAGAGCTAGTGGTTTGCATACTTGGAGACAAGGAGATTGCTTGGTGGCTTGTGGGCTCAAGTTTAGATCTACCTTAGTGTTTCCACTAGTTTCTGATGTGTTGTAGAGCTAGACTATTTAGAGGATTTCAAAATTGTTAATTTTTTGTATTTGGCCCTAACCTGAAAGGCCTTACAGTCAGGCATGTTGAATGAAAATTATTTTTGAGCATTCTCTTGTTGTGTTTCCGCTAGTTTTATTGGTAGTGTAGGGTTGGAAATTATCCATTTTGGGATTCTCCTTGTGGCACTATGTTAAGTGGTATCAGAGCTTGAATTTCTTGAGTGTGTAAATCGATTGCCGAGTTGAGCCAGTTTGCACCTGGACCTATTGGGTTGGTGGTTTGTTGCCTTGGGTTTTCATAGATCTTTGAAGATGCCTCTAAGAATATTGGACCCCAGGGTGATTGCGGATCTCTATGATATTGTGCAGTCTAGGATTATAGAGAAGCTTAAATATGATTTTAGATCTGAGATAGAATTTATGAAGAATGACATGATTGCTAAGATTGTGAGGGCTATGACTGGTGTACCTCAGAATTTTGGTACTAAAGATGGTTAAGAGGAAGCTGTCGAAGACTTTGAAGCTCTTGGATCTAGTGGAGATGATAGAACCAATCAGAGGGACAAATCTGGTGAAGACAAAACTGGTCAGTTGTAGAGATCTAGAGCTTAGTTAAGTACTAATTACCTAATGGAAGTTTTTAAATTCTCTGGTACTTTGAGACCTGAGAATTTGATTGGCTAGATTGGTGAGTTAGAAGACTTCTTTGAGCTTGAAGAAATTGAAGATCCTCTGAGAGTAAGGTTGGTATAGAAAAAATTGAAAGGACATGCTGCTCTTTGGTGGAAAGAATTGTAGAGAGAAAGAGAAGATGAAGGTGAAATGAAGATCAATTGGTGGAGGTTGATGGTGGAAAAATTGAAAGCTAAGTTCATACCTACCAACTATGAACTTGAATTGTTTAAGAAGTTACAGAAATTGAAGCATAAATATTTGACTATTGAAGACTATACCGAGGATTTCTACAAGCTTACTACTTGGTCTGGACACAGAGAACTTGGTAAGGAAAAGGCTGCTCGATCTGTAAATGGTTTGAGATTCAATATTCAGGATGAGTTTGGCATGCTGAAGATTGATTCGATTGAGGATGCTTATCAGTATGCTCTAAAGGTAGAAGATAAGTTTAAGAGGAGACAACATGGTAATTCTTGAGGGAAGGAAAAGCTTGATCACTCAGTGAAGGATAAACCAAATGCTGAAGATGAACTGAAACCTGTTGAGATGAGGAAGAGGACAAGTAAGGTTTCTTTTAAGGGTACTTGTTATAATTTTGGTGAAGAAGGAAAGATATTTTGAGTGTACACAAAATAAGAATGGTGATCGTAGAACTACTGTGGTGAATGAGAACATACTGAATGAACCTGAGACAGAATCTGGGAACTTACTAGTTCAAAGAACTTTGCCCAGTACTAAGGTGGAACCTTGTTAGAGGAGTAACTTGTTCAGAACTCATTGCAAGTTAGGAGGTAAACTTTGTGATGTTATTATGGATAGTGGTAGTATTGATAACCTTACGACTAAGGAGATGGTTCAAAAACTTGGTTTGAAGAGAGTAAGACATCCTTATCCTTTATAGGATTGGTTGGTTACAAGATATTCATGCTTTGGAAGTGAGGGAACAATGTCTTGTTGATTTTTAGATTGGCCAGTATAAGGATCAAGTGTTGTGTGATATTGTGAACATGAGTAGTTGTCATATATTGCTTGGTATACCTTGGCAGTATGATTGTAGGGTTGTGCATGACTGTGTCAAGAGTGTGTTTACTATTGAGAAGGATAACATGAAGTTTTCCTTGATGCCTTTGCTGGATACAACACTTGGTAGGAGGAACCTGAGTTTTGGAAGTTGAGTTGAGTTGTTTAGTTCTGAAAGGATTGATGATCAGTATGGAGAAAAGACCCATGGATTGTTGAGGAAAGACTTGAAAAGGCAGAGAAAGAAGAAGTGGAAGAATTTGCAAGGTGAATACTTGAAGGACATGTATGTAAAGAACTAGTTTAGGGTTTATGTGTTGAATCCTGGAAGATGTTCTTCCATCCTATGAGAACATCTTTTCAAACTTGGGGTGTCTGATACAGGGGCATTCTAGGGTATTTAGAAAATCTCCATGGTGGTGTGTTGAAGTGGTTATGTATTTCTTAGTTGCAGCTTTGACCGAGGAGCTCAGTCATTGAAGGAAGCTTAGTCACTGAAGGAACTCGGTAAACTCTAGTGCTCAGAGGAACCTATGCTCGATGATGCTTGTAGTGCTTGGTTGATATGGTTTCTTGGTGATGCCTGGATCGCTTGGTTGTTTTACTATCACTCAATAGTCTCGCTTACCGACTGGAGTTCTTGAGGGTTTGGTTGGTTGACTTGATGTATTTAATGTTGGTAGCGTGTGTTACATTCTCCTAGGTAGATCTACAGGCTGACATGGAGAATTAAATAACTGTAAGGCTATTTCAGAGCCGACTTGTATTGTATTTAATATTTGTTTGTTTTAGGAGATGACTAGTTTTAGGAGTGAATTGTTTCTTCCAGCCGACTTGTGGTTGAAGAAATGTATTTAAGGAAGGTTTGGGTAGTTGTTTAGGGAGTCATAGGAAGGATAATAATTGGATCCTATGAGATCTTGAAGATCATATTGTTTGTCTGATATTTGTAATAGCAGAGCTAGTGGTTTGCATACTTGGAGACAAGGAGATTGCTTGGTGGCTTGCGAGCTCAAGTTTAGATCTGCCTTAGTGTTTCTTCTAGTTGATGATGTGTTGTAGAGCTAGACTAGCTAGAGGATTGCAAAATTGTTAATTGTTTTTATTTGGCCCTAACTTGGAAGGCCTTACAGTCGGACATGTTGAATGAAAATTATTTTTGAGCATTTTCTTGTTGTGTTTTCATTAGTTTTACTAGAAGTGTAGGGTTGGGAATTATCCATTTTGGGATCCTTCTTGTGGCACTGTGTTAGGTGGTATCAAAGCTTGAAGTTCTTGAGTGTGTAAACCAATCACCAAGTTGAGGCAGTTTGCACCTGGACCTTGGGTTGGTGGTTTGTTTCCTTGGGTGTTCATAGATCTTTGAAGATGCCTCCAAGAATATTGGACCCTAGGTCGATTATAGATCTCTATGATACTATGGAGTCTAAGATTACAGAGAAGGTTAAAGCTAATTTTAGATCTGAGATAGAATTGATGTAGAATAATATGATCGCTAAGATTGTGAGGGCTATGACTGGTGTACCTCAGAATCTTGGTACTGAAGATGGTTATGAGGAAGCTGCCAAAGACTTTGAAGTTGCTGGATCTAGTGGAGATGATAGAATTGATTGGAGGGACATATCTGGGGAAGATAGAACTAGTCAGTTGTAGAGATCTGGAGCTCGGTTAAGTACTAGTTACCGAATGGAAGTTTCTAACTTCTTTGGTACTTTGAGACTTGAGAATTTGATTGACTAGATTGGTGAGTTAGAAGAATTCTTTGAGCTTGAAGAAATTGAAGATTCTCTTAGAGTAAGGTTGGCACAAACAAAATTGAAAGGACATGCTACTCTTTAGTGAAAAGAATTGTAGAGAGAAAGAGAAGATGCAGGTGAAATGAAGATCAATCAGTGGAGGTTGATGGTGGAAAAATTGAAAGATAAGTTCATACCTACCAACGATGAAATTGAATTTTTTAAAGAATTTACAAAATTTGAAGCATAAAGATTTGACTGTTGAAGACTATATTGAGGGGTTCTACAAGCTTACTATTCATTCTAGACACAGAGAACTTGGTAAGGAAATGGTAGCTCACTATGTGAATGGTTTGAGATTCAATATTTAGGATGAGATTGGTATGTTGAAGATTGATTCGGTTGAGGATGCTTATCAATATTCTCTAAAGGTAGAAGATAAGTTAAAGATGAGACAACATGGTAATTCCCGAGGGAAGGAAAAGCTCAATCACTTGGTGAAGGATAAACTAACTGTTGAAGATGAAATGAAACTTGTTGAGCTAAGGAAGAGGATAGGTAAGGTTTCTTTTAAGGGTACTTGTTATAATTGTGGTGAAGAAGGACATAGATCTTTTGAGTGTACACAAAAGAAGACTGGTGATTGTAGAACTACTGTGGTGAATGAGAACACATTGAATGAACCTAAGACAAAATCTAGGAACTTCTAGTTCAAAGAACTTTGCTTGGTACTATGGTGGAACCTTGTTAGAGGAGTAACTTGTTCAGAACTTGGTGTAAGTTAGGAGGTAAACTTTGTGATGTTATTGTGGATAGTGGTAGTATTGATAACCTTGTGGCTAAGGAGATGGTTTAGAAACTTGGTTTGAAGAGATTAAGACATCCTTATCCATATAGGATTGTTTGGTTACAAGATATTCATGCTTTGGAAGTGAGGGAACAATGTCTTGTTGATTTTTAGATTAGCCAGTATAAAGATCAAGTGTTGTGTGATATTGTGAACATGAGTAGTTGTCATATATTGTTTGGTAGACCTTGGTAATATGATTGTATGGCTATGCATGACTATGTTGAGAATGTGTTTATTGTTGAGAAGGATAACACGAAGTTTTTCCTAATGCCTTTTCTAGATACAACACTCGGTAGGAGGAACCTAAGTTTTGGAAGCTGAGTTGAGTTGTTGGGTTTCAAAAGGATTGATAATTAGTATGGAGAACATACCTGTGGATTGTTGAGGAAAGACTTGAAAAGGTAGAGAAAGCAGAAGTGGAAGAATGTGCAAGGTGAAGACTCAAAGGACATGTATGGGAAGAACCAGTTTGAGGGTTATGTGTTGAATCCTAAAAGATGTTCTTCTAGCCTATAAGAACATCTTTTCAAACCTGGGGTGTCTGATGTAGGGGCATTCTAGGGTATTAAACAAATTTTCATGGTGGTGTGTTGAAGTGGTTATGTGTTGCTCAGTTACAGTTTTGACCGAGGAGCTCAGTCATTGAAGGAATCTCGGTCACTGAAGGAACTTGGTAAACTCTAGAACTTGGTAGAACCTATGCTTGGTGATGCTTGGTCAATATGGTTTCTTGGTGATGCCTAGATCGCTCAGTTGTTTTACTTTCACTCGGTAGTTTGGCTTACCAACTAGAGTTCTTGAGGGTTTGGTTGGCCAACTTGATGTATTTAATGTTGATAGCATATGTTACATTCTCCTAGGTAGATCTAGAGGTCAACATGGAGAATTAAATAATTGTAAGCCTATTTGAGAGCCGACTTGTATTGCATTTAATATTTTTTTGTTTTAGGAGCCGACTGGTTTTAGGAGTGAATTATTTCTTCCAGCTGAATTATGGTTGAAGAAATGTATTTAAGGAAGGTTTGGGTAGTTGTTTAGGGAGTCAGAGGAAGGATAGTAATTGGATCCTATGAGATCTTGAAGATCAGATTGTTTTTTTGATATTTGTAATACCAGAGCTAGTGGTTTGCATACTTGGAGACAAGGAGATTACTTGGTGGCTTGCGAGCTCAAGTTTAGATCTGTCTTAGTGTTTCCACCAGTTGCTGATGTGTTGCAAAGTTGGACTAGCTAGAGGATTGCAAAATTGTTAATTGGTTTTATTTGGCCCTAACCCAGAAGGCCTTACAACCGGGCATGCTAAATGAAAGTTCTTTTTGAGCATTTTCTTGTTGTGTTTCTATTGGTTTTGTTGGCAGTGTAAGGTTGGGAATTATCCATTTTGGGATTCTCCTTGTGGCACTACGTCAATGTTTCATGAAATTCATGGCCATATGACTAATGAATATTATGATTTGAAGGGTAAAATTCAAAAATTGATTGATTGTGGTATGATTAAAATGAATTGAAACTTTGAATGACACCTTTTTCATGATCATTCTACCTAATACATCTACATTCCTATTATGTTTCTCCTCACTATGTGACATTGCTAGCCTATCCATTATGGGCCCATTGTCCTAGTTGGTGAGAAATATAATAGTCCTTTTCCTTGTCTTCTTACTTGGGGGGAAAAGGGTCTTATCTCACTCTCCTTATCTCAAAGGATCCATTTTCTCTCTTTGTTGACTTGTTTATTTTATAAGATGACATTATTTATTGCATGCATTTGTTATTTTACATAAGGATATTCTCTTTTTTAGGAGATAAACATCCCAGGTTGTAACATTATGCTTTCTTGAAAACAAATTTATATTATAAATAGAAGCCACTTAAGGAGCATAATGTGTCCTTCCTCTTTGTCTCTTCCTTCAAATCTCATCTAATATCCCTCATGAACTTGCATCTTTTATTATATGATGTTCTTTCTTGCAAGAATTACTATTTTACACAAGTATTTTGATCCTGAGTTGCAAACTTATTCTTACTTGAAAGTGCATGTTTATTAAAAACTATCACTTAGGGCATATATTGGGTGGTTTTTCTTTCTACTCTTCTCAAGGATCCATTATTTCTCTTTTTTTCATCTCTTTTATACTATGATGTCCTCTCTACTTGGAAGTTCCTATCTTGTATAATTGGAGTGTCCACTAAGTAGGTATAATGTGGCATCCTTCTTTCTTTCTTTCATCTCTCTTGGATTTTGCATTATTTTATGACACATTTCTTTTGGCATGATTTATTTTGCTTCATGCAAGATATGATCATCTTTTATTAAAAATCTTTTTAATGTCTCAAAATGTGTGTTTATCATTCAATAATCATTCATATCATTCTTTTTTTCCTTTCCTTGATGATTTTCTTACTTTATATGTGATGTCTTTTCTAGCATATATGTCTATTTTAGGAGTTCTCTCTAGTTTACAACTTATTTTTCTTGTAGTTGTGTATCTCTTCTGAAGTAGCTATCAATCAAGGTGTATTATATACTTTATCTTGCCTTCACACTTGGGGGGTAAGATATCATGTACATTCTTTCTCTCTTTTGTATAAGGATCTACTTTAATAGTATAGTGGCATTTTTTTAATAATGTGACATTATTTTGATATAAAGAATTAATTTTTTTTTATTAGGATTATCTCTTATGCATCACCTCTTCTTTGTTTGCAAAACTATGCTCATAATAAATACATTCCCTTACTATATGATTCAAAGTTTTTCATCCTTCATCAAGAATCACTATTTCAGCTAGTGATAGGGGGATAAATGGGCACATTCTTGTTCTCTTCCCCCTCTTTATCTTTAAGATGTTATCTTTTTTCAATAACTCCTTTTGAAGGTATATGTCTTGTAAACAAAATCTCTTCATTTCAAGGGTCTCTTCTCACAAGTGGAACATCCTTTCACAATTATCTACTTTGACATATTAGTTTAGATCTACCATTGTGTCTTTCTATCCTTTCCTTAGTCATTAGCATAGATCTCTTGCAATATTTTTTTTCCCCATCCACATAAGGAATACCCTAAATCCCCTTTATCTAAATCTTGCATTTGTATCACTTCATCCTTTTGGGTTGTACAAATCAGATTTGGCCTAAGGTTCATATTTTAGTATTCTAATGTATGTATAAAGTGGTTGTATACCATTGATTACCATTTTATATTATACACTCCTTAAGCTCAGGTGAGGTGTGTTGATGATAGTCAAGACTGGGTGAAGTATCCCTAGGTAGCCAACATGTTCAACTAGGCTCTTAGGTGAGTCACACACATACAAACTGATTGGGAAGATGCCATAGAACTTACTGCAACCTTGTTAATTAGAGGCCACCCAGTTTACCTCTGAACATTTTTCTTATTAAAGTGCAAGGGGAGGCTAAAATATAATCTCCCCCCAAGTTTCCCATCATATATATCCCAGGGATATTGCATTGCAAAATAGAGATCTTTGTTAACACGACAACAGTACCCAAAAAAGGTGAAATCATAGGCAACTTCAAGAGGGCTTTTAAGATCTAGTTGTGTGGCAGATATGTTGTGTAAGTTGAAGGATACCCAAGCAATGTGCCTATAATATTTTGGATGAAGCCAAATTTGATCTTAGATTAAACTACCTGTATACTGCTTTCATTATGATTGACCTCGTGAAAACCTACTGTTTGAAGAAGTTGTTGAACATACACATATTGTTTCTTTTGAGTCAGTCTTGTAGCTACACACTGATTATGAGTTTGTTGAGTTTATACACTTACAATAATTGGTCCTAACACATTTGTCTTACAACATTTTTCCTACAAGATTTTTTCTACAATAATTGGTCCTACAAGATTTGTCCTACAATATTGGTTCTACAACATTTGTCCCACAACAATTTATCCTACAATATTTATCCTACAATAATTGGCTCTACAAACATGGATCCTACAAAAATTACATCCTAGTTCCTTGTGATCGACATACTTAGATAGGAATATCTTAGAATATTGCATTTTTTATGCATAGTCATCATATTAGTCTCAAATATCCAAAAACCCCAAAAACATAGCTTTCATATCTTAGGGTGAAAAGTATTACACTTCCTAAAGTCATTATTCAAATTAGAAGGTGCATTTTCATAGGGAATTCCTATAGTGGTCTTTCATTTTATCTTGACATCATCAAAACCATCTGTATCTACTAGCCTCAACATAGGCACCTTATCATTTTGGTTAATATTTGTCTTAGAAAAACACTATTGCCAGAATTTATCACTTTTGTCCTATCTTTTGGTGTCAAGATAGTCCTCAATATCATTTGGTCTTTCCTTAGAGAGTTTACCTTTAAACTTTATAAAAAATATCTTAGGGTAAGGTACTTACAACTTAGATATCATATTTGATTATTCTTTCCTAAGTTTGCATTATCTTCCCATATCCTAAAATCCAAAAATTTAGAGTTTGACTTCCCTACTTATCTTGCATTTATCATAGATTTGCATATGTCGAACACTTGATGCAAGAAAAGTAAGGAAATAATGGAATACAATGAGGACCTTACCTAGGATCCCCATTAGAGCATCAAATTTTCACCAATAACTTTGACATTAGACTACAAGAATCCTAAGACATTTTTGTATCATGAGACAACACAAAAGGATATTATAAGTGAACTTTCCCCTGAAAAAATCAAAGCTAGATGCAAAAAATAAGATATTAGTGACTATTTACATGATGAGAAGATGGAAGAAATCTTAGACTCCATGATAGACTCTGACTCAAACAAGTACCTTCACATGCTCATACAAAAAGGTTCCAAATTACCAACTAGGTTTGACACATTCACCATAGTGAAGGACATACTTATACTAGCAGCTTGGGTGGCCTCAACGACACCCCTCCCACTCAGGTCAGTCCTCCCATCCAATAGTTCCACACAAAATACTTCCCAAGTCAACACGTCTTCTATCACACTAGGGGTCTAGTACAACAATCCCTTATTTTCCAACTATGCACCCGCATCTAGTATACTCACCACCACAACAATACCCTCCATATTGACCTTGGCTCATCTAGCAAGTAACTTACAAAAAATGGTAGCCAATTCCTCCAGCATAGCTCCCCAACATAATCAAAGGCTACCCATACTAGGGGAAACTCACCAATAGCCTCCTAAAGCACCTCACCCAAGTGTCCCTTCCAATTTAGGATAACCCCAAATCAGTTATGGGGCACTTGACAAGTTTGAATATTTGATACTTATAAAACTTTTCAATGAGATGGAAAATGGATCAAGCACTACAATTCCTCAAGAGGTCATAACACCACAACAATACCAAGCACACTAGAAATTCCCAATTCCTCAACAAGTCATAGCACCACAACTGTTCCAAAAATCCCTACAATTCCAAATACCTCAACAAAGTCAACCACCCCAGCATGTCCTAGCTCCTTAGCAGTTTTAAAACCCTCAACAATTCCAAGCACCTGATCGTAATCCAACATCTCAGTACATCCCGGTACCTTAGTACACCCCACCACCTTAGCACGTTCTACCACCATATATGCCCGCAACATCCCAAAATAGTGTAGTCCCATTTATTGATCCAAATGTAACATCATCCATACAATCGCCCAATGACATAATTGCCCAACATGTAGTACCCACCCATAGTTTTCTTTTCAGTTTTATATTGCCAAAATATTTTAGGCCACTTTTATGTGTGCATTGGTTAGTTTTTGATGTATGACATTACATGGTGATTTTGATGATTGAATAATTATAGATATTATATATTTGCAGTTAGATGATGTTAGTTAATATGATGATGATTATTTATATGTTTAAAATGATGCTTATGGTTATGATTTTACTTACCCCATACTTGCATGTGTATGGTTATCATGTATGCTTTTACTTTCTTGTTTGATGTGTTTGATATGGTTGAGGGACAAAGTTGTAGTTACCTGCTTGTGGAATCCACACGATGTCCTGATCCCTGCCATTACTTGTTATATATATATATGTATGTACATGCTTGTATTTTATGCAAGTTTACAAGTACTGAACATTGACTTCCCTGAATTGTCAGGACAAGCGTGCCCTATCTCAAGTCTCAATGGTAAGAGAGGGGAGATAATGTTCAGATCCAAACCCCAACCTAAGTCATTATATTGTCCTAAAATAGTGGACAAGTTTATGATATTTTACCCTTCCCAAGTTCATCCAGGTGACATAAGTTTATAGTCTTTCCCTTGAGCATGGTTATGGTTTTATTAGTTCAGTTGATTTTTGGTTGGTTGATATGTTTTTTATAATTAAATAATTTATTTAGATTAATTATTTGATTTAAATAAATTAGATCTTGCTATATATAGTTATTTTAATGTGGAATTATTTAATTAATAGAAATTAATTAGACACATTTATTAAATTTAAAGATTTAATTAAG
>BSBK01004314.1:1885000-2152500 GCA_027943335.1 Chamaecyparis obtusa | reverse complement strand
GCATGAGGTAACATTGGGTTTCTAAGTTTCAATGGCATCATCATGTGTGTGGGCAAGCAACTTCTATAGGCTGGTTTACGACATATTGATGCAAATAACACAGACAACATATCCCACATTGGTGATGCATAGTGCTACAGTTGTGCTTTTATATGTCAGTGCTCACTTATTCAATTTACAATGGCACAACACCTTTTGGTGGAGGGCACATGTGCATGGGGCTAAGCTGACATGAAGCTGATTATTGACTTTGGTGCAGACAAAGAATTTTTTTGGACAAACAGAGCTGAAGTCAACAATTGATGTGGCACAAGAAGACAAATTAGAGGGTGCCACGTAGCACTTGTTGACAAGTTGGCTAAGGACCACGTCAGGCTAACAATTAGGTGTAGCTTCACTGGTTCAGTTCGGTGGTTAGAGCTTGTGGTCCCAAAGTTATGAAGGGGTTTGGCTAATGGTGTACATGACTTCAGTGGTTAGATTGGAAACCTAGATTGAAGGTCACAAAGTTACGAAATGGTCAGGTTGGCAGTTGGCGTGACTTCAGTGGCTAAGTTGGCCATCAAAATTAAAGGTCACGAAGTCACGATGAGGTTACGCACATAGTTAGCATGACTTTGGTAGCTAAGTTGGTGGTCAAGATTGAAGGTCACAAAGTCATGATGAGGTTACATACATAGTTAGGGTGACTTCAATGGTTATTATTGGTGGTCTAGGCTAAAGGTTATGAAGATACAAAATGACTTGGCTGGCAGTCTACATAGCTTCACATCAATGAAGGGTCTGAAGGTTTGTATAGCTTCACAAGAGGAAGGGTATGCTGAAGACCAATGAAGAGAGTCCATGTGGTTGTACCAGATAAATAAATAAAAATTCCCAGGGATATAATCTCAGTTGTCAAGTGTATACAACAAGATTTTAAATGATTTTTTAAGTGCCAATGGTCATAGTTAAAATATATTGGACAAATATTATTTCTTACCCAAAGAGATTCAATATAATATCTTAATTTGTGATTTGATTATCTTTTATCTATATGGGTGCAATAAATATGTTACAAATGATATTATTTTCTAGAAAACCCTAATGAAAGATAAGTTTTAAATTATTAAGAAATTTGATTAAGTTATTTTTGTTCAGGATATATTATCCAAAGTTTGGTAGAAATATTTTGTTGGATGGATAGATGAAGATCATGAGGATTAGGAGCATTTCTCAATGTTTTAAGCTTCGTATTATAATTATCTCTTTCAATTGTTGATTTAGGATTAGGATTTTGTTATGAAGGGATACATTGGTCTGAAGCTTGTTTGCATCCCTTGGATTATATATTTGTGTAAGCTAAATATGGGCCTCTAATTTAGCCTCACACTTCAACATAGTCATTATTCACCAGTTGCAGACAAGAATGAATATCAGATCATTCATCCTACCTAGCTGAATGATTTGACCTATTGCCTCCTATCTAGGCAGGGTTCATAATTGCTCTCAGAATCAAGAGTCCTGCAACCATAGACTAACACTAGAATGGAGGATTTAACTAAAAGTACAATGCAAATTTAATCTAGAATGAATGTGCAATTAATCTAGAAATGATGAAATTAGGAACAATGAAAGCAAACTAGATTAAGCAATGAAATGCATGATTAAGCTAACATGATATATTAATCTAGAAATGAAGATTATGCTAAGAAATGAAAGCTTGAATGCAAATGAGTTCTAATAGCAATGCGACAACACTTCATTGCTTGAAAAGTTAGATCCTTTGAATGAGAAATGAAGGTTCTTTTATAGAATCCCAGGTTCAATCGACGGTTGATATTGAATCAGACGAACACTAGAGATTGAATGAGAGTTTAGTTTAGAATAGAAAGTTTCCTATAGAGAGGCAATCAGCTGCCTGTTTTTGTTTATGTTAAAGATGTTAACCATTTTATTCCTCTTTTTGATTTTTAATTAACTCAAAGTTTCCTTTTCTAAATTGAAGAGAAGATTCTGTGGAGAATATTTGATTAAATAAATTAAATATTGCCTCATAAGTAGATCTTCTCATTTATTTGAATAATTAAATTCATTTATTGAGATGAGGATATTTATTTAAAACCAAATATTTATTTAATTCCTTTTTATGTGTTTTTAGCTAAAGATGGTGGATTTAATTTAATTAAAGTGCTAGGACTTTGTAATTAAATTAATCAATCATAGGGTTTATTTAGCCAATTATAGTTGATATTTAGGAATTAAATATGATGTATGATTGATGCAAATTTAAGGTTTTCTGTATTTGACACTAAGTCAAGTAAAGTCAAATAGAAGACAGAATTGCCTAGTACAATAGGAATTTAATGATTTAGAAGTTTGATGGAGTGAGACTAAATGCAACAAAATTGGTTAGGATATCAAGATGCCAATTTTGGGGTATTACATTTTTCCCCTCTTTGAATTCATGTGCGAGTAGTGCATTGATTCAAAGAATAGTCTAATGTGACATTTGATGAGGTTTTTAGGATTATCTCCAGAACATCTCCAGAATAAAGCTTAACCCTCAGAAGTCGAGGTTAGATTTACAAGACACTGATTATATTAAGTTGTAGAACCATCTCCAGAATGAAGCTTGGTTCTCCGAAGTCTAAGTTAGATTGTGAAGACATCGGTCAGGTTACCACTTTTAGTAAGACTGTCCCCAGAATGAGGCTCAATCTTTAGGAGTCAGGGTTAGATTGCCCCAATACCCATTGATTAAATGATAACTGGTGCAAATTTCTAGAATGAAGCTTAGTCCTCCGAGACTTGGATTAGATTTCCTAGATATCAGTAAAAGAGCTTTCGAGAGTCATCTCTAGAATGAAGCTTGACTTTCAGGAATTAGGGTTAGATTGCCCAATACCTAATAGAGATTTTGAGAATCATCTCCAGAACAAAGCTTGATTCCTAGGGATCTGAGTTAGATTGCTTAGATATCTAAAGAGATTTTGAGAACCATCTCCAGAATGAAGCTTGATTCCCAGGGATTTGAGTTAGATTGCTCAGATACCTAATAGTATGATGACAAGGTGTAAGGCACAAAGATGCCCTTAGTGATTCAAGATCATGGAATATCCAATTTTGATCGTGAGGTATGAAAAATTGAACATGCCCCAAGTGATGAGATGCCCCTAGTGATGAGGACTTTTGATTCAGATCAGATTGATTCAAGAATTGATTTGATGAGATTCAATGACGTACTCATCCTGCCCCCTCAGGAGCGAAATGGAAAGATGACATGCCACGAAAAGGGAATGATAGTAATTGGTTGTAAAGAGAGATAAAATAGGATGTCTAGAAGAACTTAGAACAAATTACAAAAGAATTGAGAAGATTTAGAAGCAATCTAGAGTGATGTGGAGGTTCTTTTGACCAAGTTTGACCATGGTTGACCAGAGTTGACTAGAGTTGTCATTTGATGAAAAAGATGAAGAAGTCAAGAAAATGATGATGAGATGTCATTCTGGCAAGAATACGACATCATAAGGTCGATTGCATAAGTCTTCGATCACATCGGACCCATAAATTTTAAAACATGATTTTGAGCTATGTAGGAGTGTCATATTTCAATTTTGATCCCAAAAACTTGTGCAATCACGACGCAGCCAGGATGTGAAGTGAGAACCCCTCATCATGAAAATCTAGGAGAATACAATGAAGAGAGCATGAAACACTGTCGTAATGCAAGTCTAGAATGAAAATGCAAGTCTAAGCTAGATGCAATTCCTAGGGCTTGGTTGCTGGACCCATTAGATAGTTATCATCACTGAGCTTTTGGTATTGGATGGTCATGAGATGTCATACAAATCTCACTAATATGACAATCATGAGAATATGAATATGACATCAGTCTTTAGATTTGTCAGAATGAGGTGTAAGCATTAAGGCACAAGAAGCTAGGATGACCTGAACACCTATTCCTTTTGATTTAGCAAGTTAACATAATAATCAAAGCATAGTTGCTAGGATGACCTGAATTTTTATTGTGTACAAACACACTAGACATGTGAGAGTGCCTTATTTTTCCAAGTGATTAATAAGTACAATAAGAATGCTCACAGTGACCCTTACGTTCATTGAGCAGGATGATTGTTTGAAATTTCACCTGTAGAAAAAAGAAGTCACTCAAATAGAAAAGGAGAAGAACCAACCTCACCAAAGTTTCCATATAAAAGGAGTTAAGGTACACATGGCCATCTAAAATGAGGTAGAGGCTCTCACAGTGGACACCCATTTTAGATGGATTCATCAGATCATTGGAACTAAACCAACAAATAGAAAGCAAAGAAAAGATCATGCCCCCAGTCTTCGCATCTCTTGATCAAGATAGATGTCTTGGAGTTGCTTGAGGAGGAATGAAAAAGTGAAAAGACAAGCACCCAAAAGAAAATCTCATCATGCTTCAGAAAGTTTACACATTCAAGTTTTAGTTTTAGCGGATCGATGTCGGATTGGAAGTATACAATTGTATCATCTTAAAATGGAAGCACTTCCATGTTAAGAGAATTTATCCCTCTGAGTAAGTGGTTTAGGGTCATGTTAAGAACCTTGATTAGGTCTTTGCATGTATTTGGATTTCTCCCCACTTTCCACTTCTTCTCCGCACTTGATTTCTTCATTCTAGGTGAAATTAGGGTTAAGATCTTAAGGACTTTCCTGATTTTCCCTCTTCTATGGTTCTATTTTTCTAGATAGGGTTTAGAAATGAGACCTCCTAGTCCTTCATCACATCAAACAAAGGATTTTCTATCTGTTCGTGACACTGGGTCCTGTTCAAATATCAATTTCTAAGTTTCTGGCATCTCCTGGAACCTCTGCTGCAAATCCTGACAAAGTTAGGGTTTGAGGTCAAAGTCAACCTCAACCCTGACTAGGTTAGGGTCAACCTTGACCTTGACCAAGTTAGGGTTGACCTTGACCTTGACCTCTTCCTACCATGATTTCAAATTTCAAATGTTGGCAGTTTGGCTTTCAGGAAAGTTATTTCTCCGCTTCTGGGTCGGCTGTTTCGGGCTCTGAAATGGTAAATCCTTTAATTGTATTTAATCAAGGTATATTTTATAAAGGTGAGGACCTAATTGGGTTTTAATTCTTCAAGGTGGTCCATCTAGAGGAGTGTGCCCTAGATCACTATAAAAGGAGGCCTTCCTCTCTCATTTACACATCAAGTTTTCACATCACTCCATCATCAAGTTTTCTCAATCAAGTATCTAGAGCTCTCAAGTGCAAGCAAGTCTTCAAGAATTCAAGTGTTCAAGCATTCATCCATCAAGGAGTTCCATTGTTAGCTATTGAAGGATTCAATCTCTTTGGAGCCCCCTTGAAGATTCATCCTTCTCCATTCATTCAAACCTTCTCATATACAAAGATCAAATCAAGATTGGTGTTGAAGATCAAAATACCATTGATTGGAGACATCCTAAATTCATTGAAGCATTCTTACTTGTGGATTTGAGGATTTGAATCCTCTACAAGGACTTCAACAGAAGTGAGGTGATTTTTTTCAATTACTTTGTTTATGCATAATATATTTCAATTCAATTTCAAGGTTAATTCCTAAATTGGGGTTTGACCAAGGCAAACCCCCCATACAACCAAAAACCCCCCATTTTCTTGTAGGTATAGGTGTGAAATCTTGGATCTGAGAGAGAATTTGGATACCCTTTTTGGCAATCTTTCAGGATCTATGAACATAATTAGAATTGTACTTCAAATAAATAATGTGGTCTTTGACCTTTTAAAAGGTCAAAGTCGACCTGTGTGAATTTGGAGAAAAGATTTCTGGGTTTTGTCCGCCTCGACATTTCCAGTCTAGAACAAGTGATGGAATCTTCAAAAAGTTCATACAGAAGCCAGAATTCAGCATTTTCCAGATCTTCCCTAATTCAAGGTTAGTATTTGCACTTCAATTATTTCAGATTTCAAGCTTAATCCAACTATAGGGAAGCATAGGGTTTTTCTCTCTCTTTCATATTCTTCATAGATTGATTCAATTGTGTATTAACCTCTTGGTTGATCAAATTGGATCTCTCCTTTTGGGAATTTGGATTTAGGAGTGAATCTTATATTTTCTCCACACACTTATACAAATAGAGGTGATTCCAAATTACATCTATTCATTTTGGTGAACCTGACTAGCTTACTCTCTTTCTTTTTTGGTGTTAGATTTTCTTTTATCTTGTTAGTATTAGATTTGTCCTTTGTGATTGATCTTGCATACTAATTAGATTTCATATTCATAATTTCTGTGTTCTTAGTTTAGTTCATTTGCATTATATTGGTGTATGAGCTTTACTACTACTAGTCCTACTTATAACATTCCAGTTAGAAGAAGTCGTAGACTCATGGGTGCCTTTGAGCTTGAATCTTCTCCTTTCCTTAGGATCCCCGATGATAACTTGATTCTTCATTATTCTAATCCTACTATGGAGCAAAACTCTTCTCACTCATCTCATGATGAGGATGATGCTTTAAGGGTTCCTCCTGAACAAGTCCAAAAAATTTCCACTGAACTTGATAAAATGGGTAATTGGCTTCTTCAAGAAAACCATGGTCAAGATTCTATTCAAGCTATAGAGGCTCTTAAGAAAGTTCTCCATGATAGTGATCAAGGTGTTAACCTCTTGTGTGGTATTACTCATCTTGTGCATTCCAATGTTAAACCTTTAACTCAAGAGGCTCAAGATTTAGGTTTCACTACTCCTATCACTAGTGTTGAACCTCCTAATCCTTTACCTGGTATTCCTATCTATACTCCTCCTTTGGTGACTATGATGGCTCCCTATGTTCCTATGAGTGTTCCTCCTGTGTCCCTTCCTACATCACAACCTTCATCTCATAGTGTTCCTTTCACTTATTCCACTCCACTTCCAACTATAGTTCCTAGTGTTCCTCCAGTTGTGTCTTCTATTCCTGCAGCTTCTTACACTTTACCTAGTGTGTCTAATGTTGCTACTCCTCCTATTTCCTCTAATGATTCCACCATCATCAATTTGGCTCAAACTGTATCATCCTTACAACAACAACTTGCTTCCTTAACTCAAAACAAGTTTAGTATTCCTACATGTGACATGGGAAGTCCCTTGTCCCGAGATATTATCCGAACTCATTTTCCTCAGCAACGTGAGATGCCTCATCTTGAGAACTATAATGGAAAAGGAGATCCTATTCATTATGTTAAAACATTCCAAATCCTTTGTAGTGATTATGCTCATGACCATAGGATTTTAGCCAAACTGTTTGCTCGAACCTTTCATGACAAGGCCTTACAATGGTATTGTTCCTTGCCTCCTTATTCCATTGATTGCTTTCCACAGCTTGCTAATGCCTTTATTCAATGATTTCAAAACAATATTGGCCTGCAAGTGTCTTTGAATGAATTAATGCATTGTAAACAAGGTGCTAAAGAAAAGTTAACTGAATTTATTGGTAGATTTAAGCATTTGCATGCTCATATTTCTTATCTTGTTCCTGATATTGATATTCAATGTATGTTTATTTCAAATTTGCAAAAGGATATTAGAGATAAGATTCTACTTACTGAATTTACCTCTTTTCAACAACTTTGTGCAGCGCATCATCATTATCAATTACAAGTGAGTCAGTTTGAGAGAAACACTCCAATGGTTCCTGTTCCTATTGATAAGAGTGATGCTGCTCCTAATCCAAACAAGTTTAAAAAATTCAACAATTATGTCAAGATAAACAAACAAGCGAATGCAGTTGCTGATTAGGTTGCTGTTGCATCTCATAATGCCACTTCTGCATCCACTTTTTTTCAATTAAATCATACGTTTACTCCTCTTTTTGAAACTTTACATGCTATTATGAATAGGTTGTTAGCTAACACAAACAGATTTCCACAATCCATTAAGATAAGCATACAATGTTTCTGGATTCGATTGTGTGAGGTTGTTAGCTACTAATATGATTACTTTACCTCCTATTCGACCTCTTTTACCTATTATGATTGCATCTAAATCTTTTGATCAAAATGCTTTTTGTTAATATCATCATCAGAATGGTCATGATACTGAGTGATGTTATTCTTCAAAACATAAGGTCCAAGATCTCATTGATGCTAAAGCTTTATCTGTTGATAATCTGGATAGTAGTGGGAATCAATCTATCTCTCCTCCTAATCAGAACCTTCAAATCTATACAAATCCCTTACCTATGCATGATACTAATACTATTGCTCAACCATCTACTCAGGAACTTGTGTATGATTCCAAGA
Organism: Chamaecyparis obtusa; assembly: GCA_027943335.1. Lineage (NCBI taxonomy): Eukaryota > Viridiplantae > Streptophyta > Pinopsida > Cupressales > Cupressaceae > Chamaecyparis > Chamaecyparis obtusa. Next base: position 2,144,240 of record BSBK01004314.1, on the reverse strand, counting down.
TGGATGATCTTACGCATGTTGTTAATCAAGTGGAGAATGTTGATCTATCTATATCTCCACCTCAATCTCAACTTCAACCTCAACCTTCACCTCAATCTCAACCTCAAGTTAAACCTAAACCTAAAGTGAAACCTCAACCTAAACCTCGACAAAAATTCAAGAATAAAAGACCTCGGGAACTTTTGATTACCTTTGATGACTCTGAGATTATTAAAGCTCCTGATGGTCCCCTTTACATTGCTACTAGGGTTGCTTAGATACCTACTCGTGGTTGTCTTATTGATCCTACCTCCTTAGTCAATGTTATCACTGAAGAAAATCTTTTTATGAAAAGCTTACAATGTGATTTCTATGATACATCAGATGTGTGGATTCAAAATTATAATGGTTTTCTTTATCCCTCATTTGGTTCTATTACTTTACCGGTTGAACTTTTTGGAAAACTTGTGAACACTACCTTCGTTGTGGTTCCTACTTCTGATCAATTTAAAGTTAAGCTAGGTTTGCCTTGGTTAATTGACATGCATGCTATTGCTTCACCTATACATAAGTGTCTTAAGTTCATTCATGATGGCAAAGTGAAGATGATCAATCATAGTCTATATCAACCTTCTAGGCCTAGAGATTGTGCTGCTTTGGATTTCTTTTGGCCTTCCTTAACTCATTCATGTCCTCCTCACCCTGATAATCTTTTTCAATCATATCAAGCTTATAAACATCATAAGATTCTTCAATTAAGCATACCTCCTATGGATCTTAATCATGGTCTTTTACCTACACCTTCAATACCTCCTTTAACTATTGTTCCTTGTTTTGTTAATCAAGTTCCTCCTACTAAATCTATCAAAGATCCTGTGATTGCTCCTCCTATGGTTGATAATCCTATTGATCTTCCTATAGAACCTGTGAAGGATCCTGCGATTGTTCCTCCTAGTTCTCAACCTATTTCAAATAAATCAAAATGTAACCGATCTGCTAATGAACATTGTAAAAAGCACTGTGCTCATGCTAAAGCTAAAAGATCTGTACTTTCTACAGATACACCTATGCATAATGTTGTTACTAATAATGATGTTCACATGCATGATTATGATGATTCTATCCATATCTGAGATCCTATTTTGATTAATTTGGATGACGAAGATACTCTTGATGATACTGATAATGTTACTGATGAATATGAAACTATTGACATTGACATTGATTTGCTAAATATGATTTCATCTCAATTAACTCTTACACCTAGTATCGAACATAGTGATTATCAAGAGGATCCTTGTTTGGAACTGGCTATCATTCCTACTATATTGGATATAGTCCCTCTTGTGAGTTACCCACCTACCCTAAATGATATACAATGAGATGGGTAAAGTAGGTGGCACGCTTGAGTGACTTGTCCTTCATGGTAACTTTTTTGTGTGTTTGCCTGCTATATTGTGCTTCTCCTAAAATGTGATTGCTAAATGTTGTTAGATTCTTTTATATGATCCTTGTTACTTGGTACAAATTCCTCTATATGTATCTCTATTCTTCTATGCATTGTTCAATGTTATGCTATAATTGTGCTATTGTTCGTAAATGTTTCCTTGTGTAATCTGCTTGGATTCGAGAAATGGTAGCACTAAATCTTTTTGGTCTCCATGTCATGGTCTGAAAAGATTCTCCTTCGTATATCTTACGTAATCTTTCCTCCTTTGTTATTGTAGTTCTACTTCCTTTGGGGAATGATGTCAATTCATTTGTAATAATATCATATATATATTATCTTATGATCATATTGACCCCATGGTAGGTAGATCCCTTTCGTGTTCTCTGTATGTTTCTATGTTATTTCCCTTGATTTGTCTTCATCTGGGGGCATCTCGACGTGGAAACATAATCAATGGAGTTGTTTATGTTTCTATTAAAGCCATTGCTCTTGTTAAAGTGTCAGCAATGACTTTAACGTGGGGGCATACGCTCTGCTCACTTATTACACACACACACACTTATGAAAAAATTCAAAACATGCTAAATCTTCTAAAGGTAACGCACATAAGTTGATAAATCCTAAGGAAGACATGCACTTTAAATTTACTTTTCAACCTTTCTTTTTGGATTAAGAACTAATCCTTAAAGTATGGATCTCTTGATCCCTCTAGTTTCAAATACACATATATTGTGATCCCTTAAGGTCGGAAGTGTCCTTAAGACTGGATCTCTTTTGTTTTATTTTTATTTTTTTGGTTTTATTCTTATGGAATAGAATATTCCTAAGGATAAATCTTTGATGGGTTGACTAGTGAGTAGCCACATTCACTAGGCGGTTCAATTCCATCTTTCCAGTTGCACCTTTTTCCTGTGTGGTTCACAATGGGACATAAGTTCTCATTGGGCGAGGTAATCACACTTTTTCTTTTTCTCTTTAGAGATGTCTCTCTTATCTATGATTTAAGAGTCGATGAAGAATTGAGTCCTTGGGGGCTTGGGATTTCTCTTTGTCCCTTAGATTACGATAAGATTATCTTGTTATTTTTATCTCCTTTACCAAGAGTTTGCATCAAGTCCATACTCTTGCTAAAGTGGGGGCTTAATGTATCGTCTTAAAATGGAAGCACTTCCATGTTAAGAGTGTTTAGCCCTCTGAGTAAGTGGTTTGGGGTCATGTTAAGAGCCTTGATTAGGTTTTTGCATGTATTTGTCTTTCTCCCCACTTTCCACTTATTCTCCGCACTTGATTTCTTCATTCTAGGTGAAATTAGGGTTAAGGTCTTAAGGACTTTCTTGATTTTCCCTCTTCTATGGTTATATTTTTTTAGGTAGGGTTTAGAAATGAGACCTCCTAGTCCTTCATCACATTAAACAGAGGATTTTCTATCTTTTCCTGACACTGGGTCTTGTTCAAATATCAATTTCTAAGTTTTTGGCATCTCCTAGAACCTCTGCTACAAATCCTGACAAAGTTAGGGTGTGAGGTCAAAGTTGACCTCAACCCTAACTAGGTAAGGGTTGACCTTGACCCTAACTAGGTCAGGGTTGACCTTGACCTCGACCTCTTCTCACCAGGATTTCAAATTTCAAATTTTGGCAGTTTGGCTTTCGGGAAAGTTATTTCTCCGCTTCCAGGTCGGCTGTTTTGGGCTCCGAAATGGTAAATCCTTTAATTGTATTTAATCAAGGTATATTTTCTAAAGGTGAGGACATAATTGGGATTTAATTCTTCAAGGTGGCCCATCTAGAGGAGTGTGCCCTAGATCGCTATAAAAGGAGGCCTTCCTCTCTCATTTACACATCAAGTTTTCACATCACTCCATCATCAAGTTTTCTCAATCAAGTAACTAGAGCTTTCAAGTGCAAGCAAGTCTTCAAGAATTCAAGTGTTCAAGAATTCATCCATCAAGGAGTTCCATTGTTAGCTATTGAAGAATTCAATCTCTTTGGAGCCCCCTTGAAGATTCATCCTTCTCCATTCATTCAAACCTTCTCATATGCAAAGATCAAATCAAGATTGGTGTTGAAGATAAAAATACCATTGATTGGAGACATCCTAAATTCATTGAAACATTCTTACTTGTGGATTTGAGGATTTGAATCCTCTACAAGGACTTCAACATAAGCAAGGTGATTTGTTTCAATTACTTTGTTTATGCACAATATATTTCAATTCAATTTCAAGGTTAATTCCTAAATTGGGGTTTGACCAAGGCAAACCCCCCATACAACCCAAAACCCCCATTTTCTTGCAAGTACAGGTGCAAAATCTTAGATCTGAGAGCGAATTTGGATACCCTTTTCGACAATCTTTCAGCATCTATGAACAGAATCAGAATCAGACTTCAAATAAATAATGTGGTCTTTGACCTTTTAAAAGGTCAAAGTCGACCTGTGTGAATTTGGAGAAAAGATTTCTATGTTTTGTCTGCCTCAACATTTCCAGTCCAGAATAGGTGACAAAATCTTTAGAAAGTTCATACAGAAGCCAAAATTCAGCATTTTCTAGATCTGCCCTAATTCAAGGTTAGTATTTGCACTTCAATTATTTCAGATTTCAAGCTTAATCCAACTATAGGGAAGTATAGGGTTTTTCTCTCTCTTTCGTATTCTTCATAGATTGATTTGATTGTGTATTAACCTCTTGGTTGATCAAATTGGATCTCTCCTTTTGGGAATTTGGATTTAGGAGTGAATCTTATATTTTCCCCACACACTTATACAAATAGAGGTGATGTTCATGAGAGAGAGTCTCAAGAAGAGATCGTAGTGCTAACAAAGTATCCGTAGGCAAATGCAGTGAGAACCACTGGTGACTGATACAAGGGAGATCCTCAAAGAGAGATCTTAGGACTAGCTAGGCATTAGTAGGTAGATGCAATAAGAAGCACTAGTGATTGATATGAGAAAGATCCTATAGTTAAGCATCAATAGGCAGATGAAGTGAGAACCACTGGTGACTGATGTGAGGAAGATCCTATAGCTAAGCATTAGTAGGAAGACACAATGAGAACAATTGGTAACTGATGTGAGGAAGGTCCTACGAAAAGATAGGACAATGCCCCCTAGACCAGGAAGGGTGTCCCCAAGTGTGACCAGTTTCAATCCAAGTAGGGTAGAGCATAATCTCGAAGATAACTAAGAGCAAGTGCATGAGCTAGAAAACTAAAGCGGGGAAAGTAGGAAAGCAACTATACAAGGCCAAGCGGTGCTGCGATAGGTATAGCATTGTAGAACAAGAGGTGCTTGTTTGCCAGGTTTTCACCGTCTTGTCAGGATTTCATTTTTTTCTACCATGACACCTATTTACCAGGTTTTCATCAATGACACTTTTTTTTTTGGTATTACCAAGGCATCTATTTACCAGGTTTTCACCAGGATAATAGATTTTTTCAGGACATTTTACAATTTTTAGGATTTTTTTAGAATAAAGTATGTACATGGAGCATTCAGAAGATGTCTCAGCTATAGAACCACTTCAGATGTAGAGCATTGATTAGCTCTTTGAGATTTTCTCCTTTAGTAGTAAAGATTTGATAGGTGCCAGACCCAAATGTTGTAGTAACAATATACAGACCAAGCCAATTTGGTTCAAACTTTCCCTTCTGGATCTGATGTTGATTCTTAGGGTTCTCTCTCAGAATGAGATCTCCCACTTGGAAGTCCCTCAGTTTAACTTTCCTATTGTAGCTCTTGGACATCCATTTCAAATATTCTCAGAGATGATCAAATGCCACTTTTCGACATTCATCCAATAGTTCTAGCTCTTGTAGTTGGGATATTCTAATGTCTTCATCAATGATGAGGCCCTTTAGAGAGACTCACAAAGTAGGAATCTTGACCTCAATAGGTAGCACAACATCTGATCTATAAACTAGAGCAAAGGGTGTGGCCCCTATTAGTGTGTAGATACTTATTTGATAAGCCCATAGAGCTGGATTAATTTGGAGGTGGTAGTCTCTACCAGATTTGTGAACAGTGTGGTGCAGGATCTTAAGGATCACCTTGTTTGATGCTTCTGCCTATCCATTACCCTAGGGATAATAGATGGAAGACCAATGCTAAGTAATCTTGAACTTTGAGCATAGCTCTTTCAGATCCTTGTTCTTGAATTTCCCCCCATTGTCAGTGATTATTGAGGAGGGTCCACCATACTTGCAGATGATGTATTTCAGGATAAACATGGCTACAGATTTGTCATTTTCTATAGTCAGAGGTACTATCTCGACCCACTTAGTGAAATAATCTATAGCAATGATAATGAACTTGTGTCCATTTGATGAAGAAGGATGAATCTGACCCACCAAATCAAAGGCCCATTGTTGAAATGGACATAAAGTGATGAATGGGATTAACTCCTTGGCGGGAGCATGAATCAGATTCCCATGAAGTTGACACTATTTACAAGCCTTAGCATATTGACCTCTAATTTAGCCTCACACTTCAACATAGTCATTATTCACCAGTTGTAGACAAGAATGAATATCAGATCATTCATCCTACCTGGCTGAATGATTCAACCTGTTGCCTCCTATCTAGGTAGGGTTCATAATTGCTCTCAGAATCAAGAGTCCTACAACCATAGACTAACACTAGAATGAAGGATTTAACTGAAAGTACAATGCAGATTTAATCTAGAAAAATGTGCAATTAATCTAGAATTGATGAAATTAGTCTAAGAATAATGAAAGAAAACTAGATTAAGCAATGAAATGCATGATTAAGCTAACATGATATATTAATCTAGGGGCATCATCCTTTGGGGTAACTGCCATCTCTCCCTGTGGCAAGTGAAAGGTGTTCATCTCCAAATGGAAACACTCAACAAGTGCACCCAACAGTCCATGATTTACCTAGATATCGGCTACATCACACAGATAAGACAATCCTAGTGCATCCATGTGTGCTAACTCTACATCATCTAGTTGTTGCACTAACACCCCTATTGTAGGATGATGTGACTGAAACATGATATCTGGGAAGTCAACCTACAACACAAGTGACAACATATAATAAATACCTCAATCATGATGATCTTCAAAGCAAAATAGAAATTGAAACTATGCACCAATCCTAAACATGCTTCTTAGATGCTCTACTTGGCTTACTTACTCAAATTTGGGCATAAATTTTGGTTTTCTGCAATAGTTTCTCATGCGAGGAAGTACGAGTCTCACACGAGATTTCTCTGTCACATGAGAGATCTTCAATCAGGAGGATTTCTTGGGCAGCTTCGATGGCCTCTTCGCGTGAGCCTGCGAAGAGACCCCATGTGAGGAAGCCTTCTTTAGGTCTTTTCTCACGTGAGACGTCTCCCTAGCCCACATGAGGAAACCATTTCCTTGCACAAGTTCTTGCGAGAAAATTCTAAAAAAGCCCTAAAATCACTCTAAATCTACTCAAAGCATTAAACAAATTGAAATACAAGCTAGGTTATAAACTACTCATAGGTGGGTCATATGTCACTAGCCAGCTGTGACGTCGGGAGTGCTCAAATATGTGCAATTTCACCAGAACACCTTGCATCTTTCCTTAGAGCTCTTTTTCTCACAAAGTCAATGGTTCAAATGAATTGAAAATGACCCTTTTGGGCCTTATATAGGTTTTGACCTAATTTTCAAAAGTGCTATGTTTTGAATGAAAACTTCACCCTTGGCTAAATCAACCACTCTGAATCCATTTTTGGGATCGAAATTGAAATTTGACACTCCTAAATAGCTCAAAATTGCATTTAAAATTTTTTTGGGTCCGACGTGATCGGACGCTTGTGCAGTTGACCTTCTGATGTCGTATTCTTGCCAGAATCACATCTCATCATCATTTTCTTGACTTCATCTTTTTCATCAAATGACAACTCTAGTCAATTCTAGTCAACCTTGGTCAAACTTGGTCAAAATGACCTCTACATCACTCCAAATCACTTCTAAATCTTCTATATTCTTCTGTCATCTGTTCTAAGTTCTTCTAGACCTCTGATTATATCTCTATCTGCAACCTATTGTTGTCAATCCCTCTTTTTGATGTGTCATCTTGCCATTTTTCTCCCAAGGGGGCAGGATGATTTCATCATTGAATCTTATCGAATCAGTCTCGAATCGATCTAACCTAAATCAAAGTCCTCATCACTAGGGGCATCCCATCACTTGGGGCATGTTCAATTTTTTGTACGTCATGGTCAAAATTGGATGTTCCACAATCTTGAATCACTAGGGGCATCTATGTGCCTTACATCTTGTCATCATACTGCTAGGTATTTGAGCAACCTAACTCAGATACCTGAGGATCAAGCTTCATCCCGAAGATGGTTCTCAAAATCTTTATTAGGTATCGGGGCAATCTAACCTTGATTCCTGAAAGTCAAGCTTTATTCTCGAGATGGGTCTCAAAATCTCTTTAGGTATTGGGGCAATCTAACCCTGATTCCTAAAAGTCAAGCTTCGTTCTGGAGATGGCTCTCAAAATATCTTTAGGTATCTAAGCAATATAACTCAGATCCCTGGGGATCAAGCTTCATTTTGGAGATGGTTCTCAAAATTTGCATCAATTATCATTTAATCAACAAGTATTGGGGCAATCTAACCCCGACTCCTAAAGATTGAGCCTTATCATTGGGACAATCTTACTAAATGTGTAAGCTAAATATGGGCCTCTAATTCAGCCTCACACTTCAACATAGTCATTATTCACTAGTTGCAGACAAGAATGAATATCAGATCATTCATCCTACCTAGCTGAATGATTTGACCTATTGCCTCCTATCTACATAGGGTTTGTAATTTCTCTCAGAATCAAGAGTCCTACAACCATAGACTAACACTAGAATGGAGGATTTAATTGAAAGTACAATGCTGATTTAATCTAGAATGAATGTGCAATTAATCTAGAAATGATGAAATTAGTCTAAGAACAATGAAAGAAAACTAGATTAAGTAATGAAATGCATGATTAAGCTAACATGATATATTAATCTAAAAATGAAGATTATGCTAAGAAACGAAAGCTTGCATGCAAATGAGTTCTGATAACAATGCGACAACACTTTGTTGCTCGAAAAGTTGGATCCTTTGAATGAGAAATGAGGGTTCTTTTATAGAATCCCAGGTTCAATCGACGGTTGAGATTGAATTAGACGAATGATGGAGATTGAATGAGAGTTTAGTCCAGAATATAAAGTTTCCTGTAGAGAGGCAATCAGCTCCCTGTTTTTGTTTGTGTTAAAGCTGTTAACTATTTTATTCTTCTTTTTGATTTTTAATTAACTTAAAGTTTCCTTTTCTGAACTGAACAAAAGATTTTGTGGAGAATATTTGATTAAATAAATTAAATATTGCCTCATAAGTAGATTTTCTCATTTATTTAAATAATTAAATTCATTTATTGAGATGAGGATATTTATTTAAAACCAAATATTTATTTAATTCCTTTCTATGTGTTTTTAGCTAAAGAGGGTGGATTTAATTTAATTAAAGTGCTAGGACTTTGTAATTAAATTAATTAATCATAGGGTTTATTTAGCCAATTATAGTTGATATTTAGGAATTAAATATGATGTATGATTGATGCAGATTTAAGGTTTTATGCATTTGACACTAAGTCAAGTAAAGTCAAATAGAAGATAGATTTGCCTAGTACAATAGGACTTTAATGATTTAGAAATTTGATGGAGTGAGACTAAATGCAACAAAATTGGTTAGGATATCAAGATGCTAATTTTGGGGTATTACAATATTTATAGGGATTCCAAGACCATGTGAAAAGAGAGACAGAGATACTGTCATGCCCATAATTTAACAGGCAAAACACACCAATATTTTTTTTTAATATCATTAAGTAGTTATAAAGGTAGATATAATTCATTGTCTGATGACTAAGGTAGGACAAAGGGATTACTAAAACCTATGGATTACAATTTGATTGAGCGGAAATCATGGCGAGGGGTTATTGAACCCGCCAACATCCCTTGCACGAATAAAGTTATCACAAAACTAGGGTAATCTAGCTTAGTCTTCCATAGCTTGAATTAATTAAAAGATTAATCCAATAATTAAAAATTACTTAATTATATCTTAATAAAAATAATTTCCTTACTTAAGGTCTAGTTCATCTTTTAATTAATTAAATAGTATTTATTTTGAATAAATCGAAAGGCATAAGGTAATAAATTAAATTTAATAAAAAAAACATTACTTGTGTAATCTTCAAGGTAAATTTCAAACCACAAAACACCATGGGATAACCCAATTTATAATTATTTAATCATTATTAATCCCTAATAGCTCTCTAATAATTTAAGGTTGACTTTAAATTAACTATAATCAAACATTATTATTTGTGTAATATACTTTAAATTTTTCTTAAAATAAACATTTATCAAATAAAAACTAACTTAACATAAATGTGTCTGTTTCTTACCTACAACTTAATTTAATTATCTCTCTACAAAATGAATGATCCTCATAATGTTTTTTTTAATTAATAAATAAATTTATGTTGATGTTTTATAACAATTTCATCCAACAAGGTTTCTAAGTGGAAGATAATCTTACATTTACCAACCCAAATTAATTTAAAACTAAATTTGTGTTATAACAAATTTTTTTTCCAAAAGGCTATTTAATGAATTAAAACTTCTAGAAAAAGAGGGGGAAAAAGAAATATGGAAGTCAAAATTTGGGTTGACTCATTTTTTCCCTAACCCTAATTTTGAAATTAGGGTTAGGGTCAAAATGGCATCACCCAAAAACTTTTTCATTTCTCCCACTATCTCTTTTTTTCTCTCCTCCATCAAACCCTACATGGGTTTGATTATTTTTTTTTGTTGCAGGTGAGTTTGGTGGAGTTGAAAATCAATGGAGGTTGGAGAAGAAATCCACATGGTATATTCACATTAATGTGTATATGTATATACACTCATTTGGTGTATTTACATATATACACTTATGTGTATATACCCTTGAAGAATAGGTCCAAGGCAAGAAGGATTGGCCGAAAAAATAATGGTAACTTAGGAATTTTTTTAAATAAACAACATATGTTAAAGAGATGTTTTAAAAAAAAATTTCAAAGGATGGAGGAGGGCAGGTGACTGTACCCTGGTAGTGACCGTAGCCATCACCATATGTGGTCTTTGCGACGGCCACACTGCGGAAACCACAATGTGGTTGCCACACTGCGGTTACCCCTGCAGTATGGCGGCCACACTGTGGCCACCAAAGTCTGGTCACACACTGTGGTTTACCCTACAATGTGCGCCCACACTATGGTTGCTGACACAGTCATGGCCATGGTCACAGCTGTGGCGGTTGCCATAGTGCCACTGCTGCCAGACCCTCCCCTTCCATGGGGTAGGGTTTCAACCCGAATTTTAAATTTTTTTTTTTTTTTTGTATAAATAAAGTATTTTATTTAAGATTTATTTTATTTTGTTATATATTAAACTCTTTTTTTTAAAGGGCATTTTTATATTATACATGTATATATTTAAAAAAAAAAAGAAAACACAATGCAATATATAAATGGTTTTATTTGATTTATTTATATGTATATATACTATATATAAATATATATACATATACACATGTATTTCATATATATACATAGAATATACATTTTAGGAAAAGAGGTAATTTTTTTATTATATTAGATTAACACCTATGTATATATACTATACATATATACTCATATCAGATATATATGTATATATATACAACATATTCACTGCACATACAAATCAGGGTAAAGTGGTAAAATATTATCAGATTCATAAGTACTTAATTTTATTTTTTAAAGCAGAGCAATAACACCAGCTAATTCTAATAAAAACACTCATTTACTTTTTTTTTTTATAACACTAGCAAAAAAAATGTGTATTAGCAAAATTTATTTCCTCCTCTAACCTTTAAAATTTTATAACTAAAAAATAATTGCAAATCTAATACCAAAACTCTTTTAAATTAAATTTCAAATATAAGATGTCATCCCTCTACATTTTTGCAACAACAATACAAATCTTATCTCTTCTTTCCAAAACTAAATATCAATCTTTTTATTTTAAATAAACCATAACTATAACTGTATTTTTTATATAATATAGCTACAACAATATAACTTTATCATTCCTTCCAAAAACTAAATGACATTTACACAATAGAGAACATAATTTCAAAAAGAATAGACCTTAAAGGAAAGAGAAAATTCATTTTAAATACAATGGAAGTTATAGGGACATTTCTAAAACTTATATATGTTCTTAGAGAGTTCAAACAATCACATTTAATAAAAGCAGAAACATTCATGTTTCAAAAATCATATACTTAACTTAACATAGAAAATGCACCTCTTATGAATAAGGTAAACTAGGATAACCTATTACATTGTTTCTTTCAAAATATACATTTTAAAAAACTATACAAAGAAGGGGTCCTTGAAGGACATTACATAAAATACATTCACTCAATGGAGTAGTTTTCTACTCCCAGAAGCTCTATTTTTCCTTTCTACTCTTTATTTCCTCATAGATTCAAAAGCTCCAAACCTATAATAAAATTTTGAAGAGACCATGAGATGCTCACCTCCCAACCAAGGCCTCTATGAGGCCACCCCCAAGCTAGGGGAAGTAAGACAAAGATGAGATTCATACACAAGCATCTCAACAACATAAGAAACTATCAACAAAGAGAAAAACCCTATCCAAGGATATCACAAAGGATCACACAAGAGCCATATTTGGGGTGAAGGTGGACTAAGTACCAAAATGGGGAGATAGCCAAATTCAAAAGAAAAAAAAAAAGCCTTCACAAGGCATGTATTAACATCTCAATAAGCATACAACCCCCACAACCAACTGCATCCCTTATGCCCCCCTAAGGCATTCAAGCCAAACAAGTACCCTTATGGCCCCCAAGGAAATGGCTTCATGGAGCCCATACTCCATGATTCAGTTTTCCCTCTCTTCCTTGAGGAGAGAATCTACACCCATGGCTGTCCTAAATTTTCCCTTCACCCACAAGGCTACTCTTCCCTCCCAAGGGTGAGTGGACCTTGAGACTCTCATAACAAGAAAAATTGTAGCACATAAAAAGAAGGAAATTTACAATATAACAAGAAGAAAATAACAAGATTTACATGGCTATAAAATGAAGAACACAACTACTCACAAAATCACATTTTCTTCAAACAACAAGTAAACAACAAGAGAAAAAAAATTAGTGCCACCAACCTAAGTCCAAGCTTATGGAAAGTGGTGAGTATGAGATTTCTTTTTGTCCAAGCCTATCCTCTTTTCCAAGCTCCTCCAAATCTAGTCTAGTCTCTAAGTTAGAGAGTGGGTGTTCAAACTCTCCACAATGGAGAGTCCCCACTAACAAGACCTCCATAGAACTCCCCACTACCCCTAGGTATAAGGTCTCCTTTATCATTGGTTGGTATTCCCTAAGCCCCTTACAAGCTTTCCAAAAATGGGTTCCTACAAAGGTTGGCCAAAAAGTGGATAAAGACTTGCATTCTAATGGATGGTGTTCTTACCAAGACCTTGCTTCCAAAAGTTGATTTTCGGCCATTTTGAAAATCCAACTTTTGGAAGGGTCTTTTGGTCAACTATGGGTTATCCTATTGTTAAAATTGACCCTTACCCATAGGTATACCAAGTGGGCTCACTAAAAATGACCCAAACACACCTCTAGGCACCTTTCTAACCCCCCAAAAATCTATTTTAGGATTCAATTCGAAATTCAATGACATGACTTTACCTTAAGCTCCCTAACTAAGGAATTAACATGGGAATCAATAAAATAATAATCAAAGAGGTCAAAATCATAGGAATAAAAATTATCAAAATTTGCAGCCAAGGATAAATAATCAAGGTGGCAATTATATGAATGCTAGAGCCCCTATACTGATTGAAAGATCTAGGAAATTAGAATTTGTTGGTATAGTTGGATATCCCAATCTAGTATCAAATGAACTAAGGAATGCTATGTTAGGATTAAGTAATACTAAGAGGGGGGGTGAATCAATATTACAACACTTCACATTAAACTTCAATAAATTGCAAATAAACCATATGAATGTTGAAATGAAAAGAACATAAACACACAACACATAACTCATAACACCATTATTTATTTTTGAGGAAACCCTAGCCAAGGGAAAACCTCGGTGGGTGTTGGAAATATAGATGCAGTAACTGAGAGGGGGGGGGGGGTGAATCAGTTAACCATAAAATATTACCACTGATCCCTTAAATATCTTAACAAATTATTTACTGTGCCACTCGGTAAATATATAGAGAAATGCTAAAACTTGATCCTTGAAGTGTGTAATAATTAAACTGTTCTTAAGCATTCATCACTGATTAACTTACATGAATAAAGCAAATAACATGAACACAAGAGACACCAGATTTACCGTGGAAACTCAATATGGGAAAAACCACCAATGTAACTAGTTACTATTTTTCACTCTTCTGAAGTGATGCCCGGTTAGAAGCCAACCCGGTAAAAGGTTACAAAACACACTGTTAGGTGTGACCTTGTTAGAGGATTTAATCACCCTACTAGGAGTGGCCTTGTAAGAGGTCTTGAAACAATTCAATAGAACTGTCACCTTGTTAGAGGATTTACAAAATGGTTGTTAAACCAACTCGGTTAAGAGATTTTGATATCACTGCTACAATTGTAAGAGAGTAACAATGAAATGACCTACAACTGAATTGCTAAATATAGATCTCTGTTCTACTTCACTAGATCCTTACTGATCAAATAAAACTTTGCTTCTCCTCAAGGATATCTAACCATCCTTCAAAATTCACACATACCTTTCTTCAAAATGATTTTTGCATGCTATGTATATTTTATTCACCACTTGACCTTATATATATATATGCCATTTTAATTAACATTTAGATTGTCAAGTCAGCACTAATAATTATTATAACAGTCGGCTTAGATAAACAAACTATAATAACAAAATCCTTTGAAAGGCCGACCATGCTCGGTAAACATTAATCCTGAAAAGATTTCCTTTGGTGACCGAGTGAACTCAGTAACCACAATGAATTTTGCAACATCCTTCAGAGATCGAGAGAGCTCGGTAACCACTACTTTTCCTTTGATAACCGAGGAGGCTCGGTTAACACTGTTACCCTGTCATGTTTCCTTTTGACACCCGAGAGATCTCGGTAGACACTAAAAACCGCCTAGCTGACCGACTGAGCTCAGTAGACATTGAGAACTGCTTAGCTAACCGACTAAACTCAGTAGACACTGAGAATGATAATTGATATGACATTTGTGTGACATCAAAGACAACACATAGCTAATCCAACAATGTCCTTCAGATAGTTGTATCCAACAGGTAGGATGGTACCCACAACTATACACTAAAATATTGTATCCATGTTAGGAGATCTAGCCTTGTTAGGAGCTGAGTATTACATAGTATATTTCCTTGTTAGAGGAATATAAAACTTTGTTATGGGTGCAGTGAGCTTACAACTCTTACAATCAAAACTCTGTTACAAAAGTGTTCTTCAAGTAGTGAACAATACAAGCATCTACTATGCTTTGATAGTTCCAGTTATAGCTTTGTCAATCACTGATCTCAGATCTGCTATCTTCCTTTACTAATATTCCAAATTCAGATCCATCATCTCATCATAACAATCACACTTATCACTTCCACAAAATACTCAATACTTATATCAATTCTGCCATAGAATCGACTCTTAATTACAATACAAAACATAACAATTACATATGCAAATGATAAACATAGAGTCGACAATCTTGCATTACCAAAGTGTTGGAAATATAAAAATTTCATTTGACTTAGCATGTTACCATTCCTTCTAACCTTTATGTAATCATCACAACTGTTCACATACCTTGTTTCACTATTCCTCTATCTTCACATACCTTCATATCACTGTATCTTACTCATATCAACACATAAACACATGTGACCTTAATAGAAGGTCATACATATCCCAAAATGTCTTCTTCTAACTGTGCAAGCCATAATACATCTTATATTATCTTCTCTAACCAAAATAGTACCGCAGTATACTGTTATTCTGATTCTATACTTAGTCATTTTTATGACTATGTCTCCAATAGAAAAACTCACTTCATGTGATCACTCTAGCATAAGTGTTGCCATAAATGAAAACCCTTAAGTGATCCCTAGTGCTCCCAAAACATCACTTGCCAACAAGCTCTCCCTTTGGCATTGATGACAACACTTAGCAAAAAATTACTAAGTGTCAAAACACTATGTTCCTTCTACTTCTCTATACACCTATTCTTCTCTCTTTTTCTCTTCTCTTCTTTTTTATCATATATATATATATATATATATATATATATATATATAAATGAAAGGAGAATATATATATATATATATTCTCCTTTCATTTTTATCTTCTCTTCTTCTTGATGCAGACCAAGGGATGGTGGATCCAATTAAGGACAATCCAAACCTTACAGCTTTAGAATTACATAGCGGAAAACTCAACACAACAATTGTTTTAAGTAATTTTCATTAACATGCTCGACTGTAAGGCCTTCCAGGTTAGGGCCAATTACAATCAGAAAACAATTCTGCAAGATCCACACAGATCTAATATAGTCTCAGCTAGTTTAGCTTTGACAATAATCAACAATTGATGGAAACCCTAAGGTAGATCTAAACTTGAGCTTGCAAGCTTCCAAGAAATCCTTGCCTCCAAGTGTGCAAACCACTAGCTCTTCTATCACAAACTATCAGATAACAATCTGATCTCTAAGATCATGCAAGATCTTTTCCACAACTTCACCAACTCCAACTTCCAGTGATGTTGATCCCCCCTAAAGAACTACCCAAACATCCCTTAAATACTAATCATCAGCCATAAGTCGGTTGGATGAAACCCTTAAAATCCTACCAAAAAATATTAAATGCCATACAAGTCAGCTTACAAATTACCTTACAAACATTTAATTCAACATGTCAGTCTATAAAAATAGCTACCAACAATAAATGTACCAAGTCAGCCCAACAAATCACATAGAACTCCAGTCGGTAAACCAGAACTACAGAGCAACAGTGAATTAACCGAGCATGCTAGGCATCACCGAGCACCAGTGTCAACCGAGCACCATAGGCATCATTGAGACTAGTGTCGATCGAGCACTAAAGGCATCGCTGAGTAACACTTTCACCGAGTGCCAGAGGTTATTGAGTTCCTTGAGCGACCGAGCTTCCTTCAATAACCGAGATCATCGGTTAAGGCTACAACTAAGTAACACCGACCAAATAACAAACACCCATGCAGTTTCATCGAGGACCAAGAGTTCCCCTTCCTTCACCAAGAATTCCCCTACATTAGACACCCTAGGTTCCAAAAGATGTTCATATGTGAGAAGAACATCTTCTGGGATTCAACACATACAAGTCCTCCACCTTCTTACTTTGCATACTCTTCCACTTTAGCTTCCTTTGTCTTTTCAAGTCTTTTCTTGAAAACATACAGGTTTGTTCTACAAACTGATCATTCATTTTCTCTGGATCGACGAACTCAACTCAACTACCAATACTCAGGCTTCTTCTATCGAGCATTGTATCCATCAAAGGCATCAAGGAAAACTTCTTGTCATCCTTCTCAACAGTAAACACATTCCTCACATAGTCATAAATAGCTTTGAAATCATATTGCCAAGGTCTATCAAGCAATATATCACAACTACTCATCTTCACAATGTCACATAACACAAGATCATTATACTGGCCAATCTGAACATCAACGAAGCATTGTTCTCTCACTTCTAGAGCATGATCATCTTGCAACCAATCAATCCTATAAGGATGTGGATGTCTCATTCTATTCAAACAAAGTTTCTGAACCATGTCCTTAGGAACAAGGTTATCAATACTACCACTATCAACAATAACATCAAAGACATTACCTCCAGACTTGCATCGGGTCCTAAAAAAGTTACCCCTCTAACAAGGTTCCTCCTTCGTACCGAGCAATGTTCACCAAAGTAGCAAGTTCTTAGATTCAGGTCCATTCTAAATGTTCTCATTCACCATAGCAGTTCATCAGTCACCAAGCTTCTTCTATGTACACTCACAAGAATGGTGTCCTTCCTCTCCATAGTTATACAAGTACCTTTAAAGATAACTCTACCTATCTTCTTCTTCAGTTCTATAGGTTTCTGTTCATCTTCTGCATTAGTCAGTTTATCCTTCACCAAGTGATCAATCTTCTCCTTCCCTCTGGAGTTACCATGTTGTTTCATCTTCAACTTATCTTTTGCCTTCAGAGCATACTGATAAGCATCTTCAATACATTCAATCTTCAGCATACCAAGCTCATGCTAAATATTGAATCTCAGACCATTCACATACCAAGCTACCTTTTCCTTACCAAGTTCTCTATGTCCAGACCGAATAGTAAGCTTGTAGAATTCCTTGGTATAATCTTCAACAGACAATTCCTTCTGCTTCAGATTCTACAATTTCTTAAACAAGTCAAGCTCATAGTCAACCGGTATGAACGTAGCTTTCAATTTTGTCACCATCAACCTCTTTCGATTGATCTTGATTTCACCTTCATCTTCTCTATCTATTTGTAGTTCTTTCCACCAAAGAGCAACATGTCCTTTCAACTTAGTTTGTGCCAATCTCACCTAAAGAGGATCTTCAATTTCTTTCAGTTTAAAGAAATATTCAACTTCACCAATACAATCAATCAAGTTCTCAGGTTTCAAGGTACCAGAGAAAGTAGAAACTTCCATTCAGTAACTATTACTTAACCGAGCTCCAGATCTATGCAATTGAGCAGTTCTATCTTCACCAGATCTATCCCTCTGGTCATCACCAGTAGATCCAACAGCTTCAAATTCTTCAGCAGCTTCTTCATAACCATCCTTAGTACCAATATTCCAAGGTATGCCAGTAACAATTCTCATGATCTCAGTGACCATGTCATTCTTCATCAATTCCATCTCAGATCTAAAATCTGATTTCACCTTCTCTATGATTCGAGATTCCATAGTATCACAAAGATTAAAAATTACTCTAGGGTCCAATCTTCTCAGAGGCATCCTTAAAGATATGCAAAACCATCTACAACAAACCCTCACTGACCACCTTGTGACAATATCCAAGTTGTATACAAGTTAGTTCACAACCTACAACCTTGCAAACAACTAGGGCAAGATTCACAAGTTCAGTGCCACAGATCTACACCTAAGATCATACGATCTCTTCACCAACAAGATCAATTTACAGGATCATACCTCACAAGATCAATCTTCACTCCACAAGATCAACTATGCTCTGATACCACTTGATGTAGACCAAGGGATGGTGGATCCAATTAAGGATAGTCCAAACCTTGTAGCTTTAGAATTGCACAGCGGAAAACTCAACACAACATTTATTTCAAGTAATTTTCATTAACATGCTCGGCTGTAAGGCCTTCTGGGTTAGGGTCAATTATAATCAGAAAACAATTTTGCAAGATCCACACAGATCCAATACAATCTCAACTATTTTAGCTCTGACAATAATAAAAAACTAATGGAAACCCTAAGGTAGATCTAAACTTGAGCTCGCAAGCCTCCAAGAAATCTCCTTGTGTCCAAGTGTGCAAACCACTAGCTCTACTATCACAAACTATCAGATAACAATCTGATCTGCAAGATCATGCAAGATCTTTTCCACAAATTCACCAACTCTAGCATCCAATGATGCTGATCATGATGACATCAATCCCCCTAAACAACTACCCAAACATCCCTTAAATACTAATCATCAGCCACAAGTCAGTTGGATGAAACCCTTAACTCCTACCAACAAATATTAAATGCCATACAAGTCAGCTTACAAATTGCCTTAAAAACATTTAATTCAACATGTCGACCTGTAACAATAGGTACCAACAATAAATGTACCAAGTCGGCCCAACAAATCACATAGAACTCTAGTTGATAAACCAAAACTACCGAGCAATAGTGAATTAATTGAGCATTCTAGGCATTGTCGAGCATCAGTGTCGACCGAGCAGCATAGGAATTTCCAAGTAACACTTTCACTAAGCACTAGAGGTTACCAAGTTCCTTCAGCAACTGAGATTCCTTTAATAACTAAGATCATCAGTTAAGGCTGCAACCAAGTAACACTGGTCAAATAACAAACACCCATGCAGTTTCACCAAGGACCAAGAATGCCCCTGCCTCCACCAATAATGCCCCTGCATCACTTCTCCTCCTTTGAGATCAATGGAAAATGTACTTAAAAAATTTCAAATTTTAATCATACAATACTCAGTGCTTAGTCACTAGATTTAGAATGTCTTGGAAGGAGTCTTCCAAGGTCTTCATCTCATCATCCCATGATTTGATCAATAGCTCACTGACATGGACTAGTCCATTTAGTGCATAAGATGGTGTCTCTTTTGCCTTCAGCTTAGTAGGTAAAGAACTTTTCATTGATCCTTCTATCTTCTCCATCTTTGTGAGATGAGCTTCAAGAATTGAAAGCTTAGGAGTGACTAAACTCTTCAGCAAACCAAATCTTTCCACTACTATCTTTTTCTCTTTATTCAAAGTACTTATCTTATCCAAAATATTGGATGCCTACTTATCCATTTCCAACACAGTCTATGAAGAGGTTTCACAAATGTCCATTAAGCTGTCCAAAGTAGCCTTGTCCTTGGCTATGATATCTTTAATATTCTTGACATGTCTGATAGGATTTATGCAATAGCTCTATACTTTTCTTCCTTGTGCCACACAAATTTTATCTTTGATTGTAGTTGCTTTTAGAATGTTCAAGTCCCATGAGATGGATTGACAAACTTCCTTCAACTTCTTTTCTAAGTATCTCTTCTCAGCCTTATCCTCTACGATCTTCAATGGTGACTCAAAATGACTGTCAACATTGTCCAATGCCATGCTCAGGTTCTCTACATCATCCTTTCCTTGAAAAATAAGAGGTGTAGGGATTATTTTGTTCAATGTCTCCACTACCCTAGTAATCACCTTTACCTTCTTATCCCCTTTTTGTTTTGATCTCTCACTTGCCTTAGCATATTACATGAAGGATAACCTCATGAGCTCATCCTCATCCATGCTTTTCACATCGGTGCTCACTAGTTTGTCTATTCTTTCCAATAATAATTTAGAGGAGGTGTCTAGTTCTTGCTTTGTTTCAACTCTTGCCTCTACTTCATTTTTTGTTCTTGTCTCTTCTTCTTTTCTTTCTTCCTACTGTATCTCCTTCTCTTGTTATTTCTCTTCCTAATTTTCCTCTCCGTGTTCTTCCTCTTTTTGTCCTTCCTCTTCTACTATCATTGCATTGTCCAAATTGTCATGAAATGGGTCATTCAAATCAAGAGAGGTGTCAAGGATCATAGGCACACCAAAGAAAAAGAAGTCTGGTTGCATGTCAACTTCGCTTACTTGCTTAATCACTTCAATTATCTTATAACTTTCTCCCATTCCCAAAGGTGTAGGATTGGTAACCTTGGGAGGTGAGGTCTTCTTAGGCATATTGCTCATAAGAATTTGGTCCAATGCCTTTTATGTGTCTTCTATAACCTCATCATATTTTGTTGCCATTATCTTCACCAATCTAGCCTTTGTCCTCAATAAAGGTTTCAACTCCTTAATGATTCTCATCCTCTGAATGTGCTAATTGTTTTCTTATTTCTAACTTGTACAATTCCTTAAGAATATTGGCCTCAATTTCTAACAAATTATTTTTGAAGACTAACAAATGCTCAATTACCAAATCTTCAATTATACATTGATTATCTTAATCATACCTCTCATAGTATCTATTCAATATCTGCAAATTTCCATCTCTGATTATGCTCTTCTTCAATATCTTAATGTCTGGTTTCCACAAAATTTCTATCTTTTTTTTTTCCACTTTTCCTTATTTCTTCTCTTTTATCTCATCCTCTTTCTTCTTTGTTTCTACTTCTACCTTTTTCTTCTTAGGGCTGCTTGGTTTGATAGATCTTGTAGATCTCCTATGTGTGCTCGTAGGTGCAACCTCTTGTGCAATCTTCTCAGGAGTGTCTAATAAATCTATCACACTTAGAGTAGAACTTTCTATCTTTTTAGCTTCAAAAGGAGGAGGTGCATCAATTTCCATGCTGGAAGATCCTTTTGTCAACTTTATCCTTATTTTCTTTAGCTATTCCCTAGTAATTACTACCTACACAGTAATGTCCTCAACTATTTTGTCAATCTTTCTCTTCCTTGTCCCTTTTTCCTATTCTTCTCTAAATTTTTCCAACTTTTCCTAGTAAGTTCCCCATCTCTCTTCAAATCTGTCTATCTTAGCTGCAAGTACATGTTCAACTTGCATTGTGAGAACCTTAGAACTAACCTCATACCCCATAGGGTAGCACCATTTCTTTCTAGGATCAACTGCTTCAAAGCATACACAGTCAATTTCAACCATGAAACAAATTATGTCTTTGTATTTCTCAACTATCTCCTCAGGTATCCTATATCTCTCCTTCATTTGCCTTTGAAGAATTTTGGTCATTGTAAACAATTCACCATCTACCCAATTTTTATCCTATCTTTGGTAGCTTTCTAAGATTTTTATACCAATAGGTACATCATTCTTCCATGCTCTAGGGTGAATTCCAGAGAATTTGTGCTGAATGTAGATGTACATATGAATTAGAAGTGAACCAAACCTGAATGCCTTTGACTTATCTTTATTGATAATATTCACATTTTTCAAGAACTTGTTGTGCTAGGACTTTGCATAAGTTATATTTTTTGTTTTCTTTAACCATTATGTATACCATCATAACTACTCCAGCTGATACATAATTAGGTCTGTTGCTGTGGAACATCTTGTAACCTAGTAGCATTGCTACCAATCTAACATCTTACTAGAAGATGTCATTCGTAGTCATCACTCTCTTATCCCATTTAGAATGAGTTAGGGTTTCTTCTTGTTTCCTAATATTCTTCTCAGCTACTGGGAGGGCTCTAGTATTGTCTAATCTGATTATCTCATGAATCATTTGGCTACATATCTTAATAGGTTATTCTCCAATCCAAAGAAATTGGTCATGTATTCTTCTTAGAATTATCTTAAACCATTTTGTTTCGCTGAATTCAGTTAGAAGGGTTAACTTAATAATCGACTGATCTCCCAAATAAACTCTTCTATCATCTTTCCATCTAATTCTATCATCCCATATAAGTCCTTATAGATATTTGCATCACCTATAGTCTCATACTTACAGTGAATGTAAGCCCTAATGTCTTCAACATGTAACACACCGTAAGGGGTTTGCAAAAATGCTCCTTCCCGATCATCCTCACAAGACTTAAATGGGTTCCTCTTAAACTTATATCTAGGTCTATCAACAACATCATAGATAATTGGTGCATCCATAGCTTCTAAAAGAGTAAAACATCTAAATACCTTTTATACATTGAATTCTAGAACTTTTGCTCAAAACGATCACACAAATGTGGTTGCTAGGTAGTTGAAATACTTCTTCATACTACTCTCCTTGGTCACTACTAATCAAATAGTATAGAAATGATATGCTTCAAGGTCTTTTATCCATTGCAAGGTGAGTGAATGCATTAATTACATGTACCTCAACTTCACACACTGTCCAGTCAAACAAAATCTTGCGATCACAAGATATGAATCTCCAAGTGCTGCGATCACAAACACAAAGTCCATATTGTCTGTACACACCATATCTTAGCTCCCATGATCTCATTCCACATAATTAGGGGATGGATATATTCTATTTTTTGTATACAATGCTCCCCCTAAGGCCATGTGGCCTTCTAGGTTGATGTCTCAATGTTAACATCATGTGAAGACATAGTAGCATCTAATGTCTCTCCCTAAATGAATGCCTTATTGAAATATTTTACCTTCCATATCTTACCATCATCTCCATCTTCTATTTTCTTGAAATGACTCTTGAATTCATCCATGTACTCAGTATGAATTTTACCATTGTCACCAATATTCTTCTTTATAACTATAGGAGGTGGTCCTCTTCTATTGTTTGTTCCATTATATCTCCCAAACATCACTATGTGTCCTAGGTTGTTGCATTTGCAACATGTAGGTGGTCTTCTTCTATCTAGATTAACCTTTAGTTTACAATACCTTGTAGTATGCCCAAATTTATTACATTTGTAGCATGTGATCTTGGCTGCTGACTCTTTCTGCCATAATCTTGTTTGTACCTTGACTGATCAAGCTTCCTACATTTTGCTTTCTTGTGTCCATAATCATAATAGTTATAACAATAACCAGAAAAAGGTTTAAAAGGGCCTTTACCTCTGCAATATCTTTTAATGTGCCCAACTTTGTTGCATCCAAAGAATCTACCACTGAAAGGTTTGGTCTGGACTTTAGGTTCTTAAGGAGTAGGTCTTTCTTTAGTCTTCACTTCATGTGGTTCTTCATGAGTTTTAGAACATTTACCTTCTATATGAAAATTAGATGTCTAACTACTCTAAATGATATATTAACTATTCTAAGATTAATAAATCAAACTAATTAGCAACCAACAATGAAGAATACACTAAAAATGAAGCTAAAACAAGGTTTTACCTTCACCTACCATGTAGCTTGTCTCCATTGTCCTCCTAGCTCTGATTTCTTGAGGATGTTGAGCTCTTAGATTTCCAAATGAAGCCTTTTCCCAAGATGCTATCAAAGTGTGGAGATTGATGATGAATGTATGTAAAACTAGCCTAAAAATCAATTATGTAATTAAATGGATAGTGTGGAATGCTCACAAAATGATATGAATATGCTTGATTTTGCTTGATAATGGATGCTTGGATGTTTGGAATGCTTGATTGCTTGATTTCCTATTCACTATTATCTCACAAAGGGAAAATGAGGCTCCTTTTATAGAGTTTTGGAGGATCTAAGCCTAGGTGGCACAATCCTATGGTGGAGAATGAAAGGTGGAAGATCCTAAGGCTAGGATTGACTTGGTTGAAGGAGTTGAGAGAAAGGGGGATGTAGTTGGAATGTGAGAGGAAGAATAGGGATGATGTTCCTCTCACATTGACATGGAAGAGAAGAAGGTGGAAGGGAAAGACACATGTCAAGTGTCTCACAAAGACCAAAGAGAGGAAGAGGGAGAGACATTTTCCTCAATAGGACTCTTGGTACAAGTGTCCCATGAGTCACCTTTGACCCTTAGAGGTGGCTTGAGAAGCCCCTTAGGAATAGGGAATGTCTCTTGACTTGGTTTGAGAGAAGACATGTGGTCATGAGACCAAGTCCTATGAGGCCACATAGCCCTTAAGAATAGGACATGTGTGGGTGAGGATAATTATCAATAAATAATTAATAATAATTATTTATCTTAGCCAAAGTGATGTGTCAGGTGACTAGGTAGGTGAGGTGGACTAGGAGACTTAGTCATATTTAGGTGATTGTGTATTTAATTAAAATCACTTTAATAAGACTAATTTGAGGACTTATGATAGAGAAATAAACTATAGTGAATTTACTAAATAAATTGAATAATCTATTTAATAAATACAGTAAATGAATATTAATTAAATAATAAATATTTAATTAATTCATCAAGTCGATATCAATTAAATAATAAATATTTAATTAATTAATGAAGCCATTTTTAAGTGTATACACCTTCATTGTATCCAACTCCAGTCA
Source organism: Chamaecyparis obtusa (assembly GCA_027943335.1). NCBI lineage: Eukaryota > Viridiplantae > Streptophyta > Pinopsida > Cupressales > Cupressaceae > Chamaecyparis > Chamaecyparis obtusa. The sequence continues at coordinate 2,119,082 of BSBK01004314.1, read as the reverse complement.
TATCTCCTTTAGGTTTTTGTCTTGCTCTTTGTTCATCAATATTATCATTGCTCATGTGTAAATTTTCAATGTGTAATTTGGCTTGAGTGAGTTCACCTTTAATGATCTGATTGTACTTCTCCAATTCTTGACATTTGTTCTTATAGTGATCAAGTTCAATCTTCATTTGTTCCATCTGCACATTTTCTTCTTTTAGTGACTCTTCAACTTTGTGTTTTGCATCCTTTTCATGTCGAATTTCTTTAATCATCAGAAGATTGATTTGTTCTTTTTCTTGCTCTAGTTTCTTTACTTGATCTGATGTATCATTGTTTGAATCCTCTTTGATCTTATCCATAAGGTCTTGTCTCTAAATTTTTGAAATTTCAATCTATTCCTTTAGTTTCCTAATGAAACCTTCTGCTCTTCTCAATTTGAATTTCAATTCGCCATACTTGGCCTTTTCCTTGTCCAGGTCATCAAGTGTCACTTCAAAGTTTTATTGCAAACTTTTTGAATCCATTCTAATCTCCCTTAAGCTGTTAGGCTTTCTCTCCAAGGGCCAAAAGCTTTGATAGAATTGTTAGGATTAAGTAATATTGAGAGGGGGGTGGTGAATCAGTATTACAACACTTTACATTAAACTTAAACCAATTGTAAATAAACCATATGAATGCTGAAATGAAAAGAACATAAACACACAACACATAACTGATAACACCATTATTTATTTTTGAGGAAACCCCAGCCAAGGGAAACTCCCGGTGGGGATGGTACCCATAACTATGCACTAAAATATTGTATCCCTATTAGGAGATCTAGCCCTATTAGGAGTTGAGTATTACATAGTATATTTACTTGTTAGAGGAATAGAAAACCTTTTTAGGGGTGCAATGAGCTTACAACTCTTACAATTACAACTCTATTACAAAAGTGTTATTCAAGTAGTGAACAATACAAGCATCTACTATGCTTTGATAGTTCCAGTTATAGCTCTGTCAATCACTCATCTTGAATCTGCTAGCTGCCTTTACTAATATCCCAAATTTGCATCTATTATCTCATCATAATAATCACACTTATCACTTCCACAAAATACTCAATACTTATATCAATTCTGTCATCCAGTTCGCTCTCAAATATAATACAAAACATAATAATTACATATGCAAATGATAAACATAGAGTTGATGATCTTGCATTACCAAAAGTGTCAGCAATATACAACTTTCATCTGGCTTAGCACATTACCATTCCTTCTAACCTTTCCATAATCATCACAACTATTTACATACCTTGTTTCACTGTTCCTCCATCTTTGCATACCTTCATATCAACATAGAAAAATGTGCGACCTTAACTAAAGGTCATACATATACCAAAATGTCTTCTTCTAACTTCACAGCCCATAATACATCATATATTATCTTCGCTAACCAAAATAGTACCGCAGTATATTGTTATTATGATTCTGTACTTAGCCATTTTCATGACTGTCTCTCTAATACCAAAACTCACTTCATGCGATCACTCCAGCATAAGTGTTGCCATAAATGACAACCCTTAAGTGATCCCTCATGCTCCCAAAACATCAATTTCAAACATGCTATTCCTAAATTCTTAGGTAATGGATTATAATATGTTGAAGTGCATTATATAACTCTCAAAAATATAATTGAGGAATTAGAGGAGGGAAATAAAGATGTTTTTATGAAGTTGTTTGTTCAATCCCTAACTAAGGATGTTGGAAATTTGGCTAATGTGGATGCATAGGTTTTTTCATTATGGCAACATATGATCTCTATTAAGAGCACAGAATCTGGAATGCAAGTATGCAAAGTTGAAGAAAGAAATTGTCTAAGTTTGGATACAGTGATCCTGACAGAGCACCCGATGAAGAATTAGTTAGCGACGTCCACTGGAGAAATATTTTTGTTTGTGTAGTTAACTAAAGCTTCTATAGAGTATGAGGATACCCCATCTCAGTGCACATAAATTTTGGAGTAGTACGGACAAAGTTATTCAAAGTTTACCGAAGATAGTTTTTGCAGACAGAGCAGTTTTGGAGATAGTTTTAGCAAAAGAGTTAAGGGATTATTTTTGCTTGTCAAAATAATGACTTAACATTATGAAGGGATGAAATCCTAGATGTTTACTCTTGGATAAAGATTTTGGATGCTGACCATGTAAAGTTATTAGTTTTAATAGCTCATATATTAGGCATACTTGAAATGTAATGAAATATAGAAGTGATATGTATAAAGAAAGAAAAGGTAACTTGCGATAGTTGTTTATTGTGATAGCAGCAAAGGCTATTGATGCAAAGTTGTAAGTAGTACCGTATTACAGTCAGAAACATTTTTGTATTACCTATTTGGGTAGTGAGCTCAGCTGGTGATCAGGTTTTGTAATCTAACTCCTAACAGGGTTAAGGCTTCTAACAAGGCCTAAAGTCCTTTAACCAGGACAGATCTACTATATATTGTAAATTGACTCCTAACAGGGTCCAATATCCCTAATAGGATACTTTTGATTAGTGATCTTTGTGGGTTCCATCCCCACTGGGGTTTTCCCTTGGCCAGGGTTTCCTCGAGAACATATGATGTGTTATGAGTTGTTTCTATTTACTGCTATGTTTGTTAATTAGCTTGATAATCTTTGTATGCACTAAAGTAATCTGTTATATCCATAAGTGGGCAAAAGAAAAAGTTTTTGAAATACTGATTCACCCCCCCTCTCAGTATTTCCTATTTCTAACAGAGGATGCAACAGAGTGGTATAGAATTTTGCTAGATAGATCTATCTCAAGTTGGCATGATTTTGTCAGCCAGTTAATGGATTAGTTTAGGGATCATACTGACACTTCTTTTTCTTCACATGAGCTAACTAGTATAAAGAAAAATTAGAATGAATTTGTGGCTGAGTATAACAAAAGATTTAATAAAGTACTTAATAGGATTCTAATGAATATTAGACATGTCGATTCATTTTTGATTAATTTTTATTTGGGTGCTTTTGATAGTAAAACTCATTATAAGATCAAGTCTCATAGACCATCCATACTACAACAAGCATTCAAGACAACTATAACAATTGAAAATGACATAAAGACTGTAGGTAGAGTTGCCAAAAGAGATGATCCCAAGTTATTCAATCCAAAGGCCCCTAGGCCTAACAAAGAATAAGATACAAGATAAAATGATGAGTATGGTAAAGAGTCTCCAGGTCAACAAAGGCAGAGATAATTTTTAATCAAACAAGAATGAACACCCATTTATTAAAAATGAAAGGTACAAGCTGTAGGATATGCCTTATAACACAACATGGAAGAATGGGATACCAATTTACATGAGGAAATATGGGGATACTCTTGATCCTTTGAAGAAAGAAAATCATTTTTTAGATAACGGACCTTGGTGTGAAGTTTTTGAATTGCCTCACTCACATGAACAATGCTTAATACCACAGAACATTTTGGAAGAAGAAAATCAAATGGATGATGAACAACCTATGGTTAATACTCTATCGGTTGGCCCATATTGGGGAGGTGACAATGATGATTCATGAGATGATGAGTATATGTCTGATGTGAGTGATATAATAATAAGACAATGAAATGTTCAACAAGTGTTTTTAGATGATGAAGAAAAATCCAAAATCAAAAGATTGACAAATGAAGAAGAGAGAGCATACACTATAGAAACGTTGGAACAGGCTCATAGAAATTACCATATGAGAAATAAAATAGTTAGCAATGACCAAGGAAAGCCACTTGGGATATTTGAAAAAGATACTAACAAATCAAATGAGATAAAGAAAGGAAAGGAGACGACCCCAAATAAGTAGGTAGAGTAGATACAATATCCAAAATTGACTAAGCCTCTTGATAAGCATAGTTCTGGTAAGAAAATCCCTAACTACAATTCTTTTATGTCTCAGGGTTATCATAGGTAAAGATTTATGTTCCCCTAATTGAAATTATGAAATTCCCTGATTACAAGAATGAAACTCTTAAAACACTAGCTAACATGTAGGAGTTCCTAAGGAAGATATAAAATAAAAACATGATAATGAAGAACCACCAGTTATTTTTTAGGAACTATTGTGGATAAAAGTACTTCTCAAGTTCATGCATTCTATTTGACTTTGTTGATTAGTAATAAACTAGTCAAGAATTGTATGATTGATTTGGGGGCAACAGTGAATATTATGCCATCTGATGTTATGAAATAATTAGGAATGAAGGTTATACTACTTATGGTAGATGTTATGCTATGGATACTAGATCCGTTCATGTTGTTGGAATAATAAAAGATATTGAATTTAAATTTCCTGCTTGTCCTAAAATATCTTATAAGATTGATATTACCATGGTTGAAGTGTCTAATAATTATGGGATGCTTCTATCTAGGTAATGGTCTAATTTAATAAGTGGAAATGTTCAATTGGATTTATCCTATGCTTCTATCCCAATAAATGGAAGGTATGTTATAATTGACAGGGAGCCAAGGGCCCCCTATATTGTTGAAGGAGTAGATCCAAATCAAATGACATGCTTTTGCGACATTGACATGGAAAATTTCAATGTAAGTATTTCTAAAGATTCCATGTAAAATGCTGAGCTTACTGAAATATGTTCTAGAGAAAATGAGAATATGATTTGGAAAATGTATTTTGATGGGTCATGTTGTAAAGATGGAAATGGAGCAGGACTTGTCTTTATTTATCCAAAAAGGAAATTGTTTAAGTACCATTCTAAGCATTTGTAGAAGACCATTCTAAGCATTTGGAGAAGATTTTTAAAAGAGCACTTGAGTATGGAATATCTCTAAATCCCAAGAAGTGCCATTTTGGAGTAACTGAAGGCAAGCTCTTGGGACATATTGTATCTAAGGAAGGAGTAAGAATAGACCCAGACATAATATCAACTATTCACAAAATTTAAGTTCCCAAGATATTCAAGGCCATTTAGTCATTTTTTGGATAGATAAATTTTGTGAGAAGATTTGTGTCAAATTTAACAGAGATTGTCAAGCCTATTACCAGGATACTAAAGAAAGGCACATAGCTTATATGGACAACTGAAGCATTGGAAGCATTTGAAATATTAAAAGGGAAATCATAGAGGCTCTTGTTCTTAAATTACCTGACTTCTCAAAACCATTTCAATTATTTTCATTTGCTTCATATCACAATGTTGTTGCTATTTTGTTACAGAAGAATGATGAAGGCTATGAACAACCAATAACATTTTTTTGGCAAAACTCTTCAAGTAGCAGAATTGAACTATGATATAAATTAGAAATAGGCCTATGTCCTAGTGGAAGTGGTAAAATATTTTAGAGTGTATTTGGTAGGAGCGAAAATAATAGCTTATGTTCCTAATGCAGCAACCAAAGACATATTTAGGCAATCTAAAATCATAGGCAAAAGATGTAGATGGGTGAATCAGGTCCAAGAATTTAATATAGAGATTCAGATTACTAAATTAGTCAGAGGAAAGGGATTAGCCAAACTCATGACAAAATCAAAGTTGGATGTGATTCAAGTTAATCAGATGAATTTAAAAAAATTAATAGTAAGTATTGAACATTATCCTTGGTATACTTATGCAGTCTATTTCTTAAGGCATATGAAATGTCAAGTGGGATTAAATGATAATCAGAAAAGAACTATAAACTTGCAAGTGTCTAGGTATGTTTTGATACAAGGTGATATATATTGGAAAAATAGAGATGGCATCCTCTTGTTCTATCTAGATAAGTATCAACCAAATTCGATACTAAAGGAGTTACATGATGGATAATATGGTGGTCACTTTTCAGCAAGGACTACTACTCATAAAATATTAACTGTTGGATATTATTGGCCATGTTTGTTGAAAGATTGTTATGCATATGTAAAAAAATGTGAAGCTTGTCAATTTTTTTAGGAAAAATCAAATAGGATGGTGCATTTCCTTTCAAACGTTTGTCTGTTGAGGAGCCATTTCAAATGTGGGGTACAAACTTCATTGGAAAAATTGTTGATACTTCAAGTGGAGGACATAAATGTATTTTGGTTACTACTAAGTAATTTATCAAATGAGTTGAAGTTGTACCCACAAGACAAGAAAAAAGCAAAGTAGTGATAAAATTCTTGACTGAGAATATATTGACGAGATTTGGTGTTCCATACAAGATTGTTTGTGACAATGCCATGTGTTTTAGGTCAGAAGAGGTCTCTAATTTTTGTAGCAAGTATGTTATTGACCCATCTTATTCTTCCCCTTACCATCCTCAAGGAATTGGTCAGGCAAAGTTGAGTAACAAAAACATAATGAAGATCATCAAGAGGATGTTAGATAATAATAAAAGACCACAGGATTTAAATTTGACTCCTGCACTTTGGGTGAACATGATTATAACAGAGAAATCAACATGATATGAACCTTATGAATTAGTTTATGGGAAGTAGGGCAGGTTACCACTGAATAATATTCTACTAGTATACAAATTTGTCAAGGAAGATTAGTTAGAAGATGTTAATTTCATGGAAGATAAGATGAATCAAATTGCAAAACTAGATAAGATGAGGAGACATGCCAAAGAGAGGAACTTCAAGCAGCAACAATAGGTCAAAACTCTATATGATAAATGGACCAGAGAGAGGAATTTTCAAGAAGGAGATTGGGTATTAAAATGGAATGCAAAGGATCAAGACAAGGGAAAGCATGAAATTTGATGCCTTATGGTTAGGTCCTTTCATCATCATTAGAAAAGGAGGTGAGAAATCTTATTTTTGCAAGATACAGAAGGCTACTTTTAGGAGATCCTAGTGCATGGTCAGTATCTGAAAATGTTTTTCTCCTAAGGATGTTATGGAAATCGCTTACCTAATATACATTACGTATTATGTTTTTCTTTTCCTTTTTTTAAATTTTTTTCATGGTCTACTTTCCTAGAGAATTTTATAATCTCGCTATACTCATTAAGAGCATACGTCCCCAGAAAGAGCCACTTTTAACACTTAATATTTCAAATTGAATATCTTAATGTCATATAAACATTTCTCATATTATAGGAATAGTTACTACTGGTTATGTTTCATTGTAATAGGGTTGTCAGAAGTGTGTAGACTCCAGAACCCTAGAATCCAATCCTCCATGGGGTAACATCGAGGTAACATTGGGTTTCTGAGTTTTAATGGCATCGTTGTGTGTGGGAAAGTGGTTTCCACAGGCTGGTTTACAACATCTTGATGTAAATAGCAAAAAAAACATATCCCACATTGGTAATGTGTAGTGCTACACTTGTGCTTTTATATGTCAGTGCTCACTTATTCACTTTCCAAAGGCACAACTCCTTTTGGTAGAGGGCACACATGCACATGGCTAATCCAATGTGGAGCTGATTATTGACTTTGGTGTAGACGAAGACAAATTTTGGATAGATAGAGATAAAGTCAACTATCGATATGGCACAAGAATGTTAGGAATGAATTATAAAGTGTTTGGCAGCCATTATATAGTAGTTGTTGTTGCATTCATGAATATGATTGTCATTGATGTCAACATAGTGATTTACCGAAGACTTGCATAGAAGTAGACATAGTTTGGATTAGCGCATGTTGGTTATTGTAGTTGGAGCTATGTTATGTTGAGGATATACTCTTTGATATGTCATATGTCTATGGTTAAGGGCATAGATAGTAATTCATTGATTCATGGAAGTTATGATCATTTTGGTGGAAGAAGTGTTCAGGCAGTGTTCTTGAGTAGCGGTTTGTGGAAATCGGATGATATCTCCTAATCAGGATGGAATTTGGTTTTGCACAGTTAAAGGGAAGTTTTAGACACATTGATAGTGACATGGATGATAAAATAGACTTTGAGGTCACATGAGTGAAGATTTATTATATTTGGAAGCTGACAGTTTTATGTAATTTTGGTGTAGCATGTGGAAACTTTTATTTTGTAAGTGTATGCCGACTCATTTGTAATTATTTGAGTGTGGTATATAGGAAGGAGTGTATTTAATTGTTATTGGGTAGTAGCATGTGGTTGTAATGTGAAAGTGTGTAATTATGATATGGTAGTAGCGGTTGTGATGCTGTATGCATGAAGTGAAGAAAAGAGCTAAGTATGAAAGTGAATTTGTGAAGGAAGACATGCGAAGTACAAAGATTTGATGTAATAGTGAGTGTGGTTTGGCATAGTAAGAGAAGAGGTAACATATTATTCTATTGAGTAATGTAAAGATTCTTTGGACAGTGTGTTCAGTGATCTTACCCTGAAGATGTTTGGGCAGTGGGTCCTTCTGTCTTCCATAACTCTTAACCGGGTTAGAATCTTTTAGCAGGGATTCAAAATCTCCTAACAGGGATTCATATGTAATGAATGTATTTCATAAGACTCCTAATATAGTCCATCCTCTCACAAGGAATATTCATATTAGTGCATCTTTTGTGGGCATCACTCCCACCGGGGTTTACTCTTTGATTAAGAGGTTCCCTAGTCAACATATCTTGTGTCATTGTGTTATTGGGTATGAATATCTTTCTATGGTTGGTAATTATATTACTTATATGGTTTAATGCTATTGAAGATGATAAAAGTTATAATTATCTGATAACTAATTCACCCTCCCCTCTCAGTTATCTTGGTGGACTTTACTTTCTAACAATTGGTATCAGAGTGGCAGGTCCTTGAAAAAGAAGTTTAATAGCTTAAGGAGATCCATGGTGAATTTTAGAAAAGAAAGCCCTAAGTTTGATGGAGTAAATTTTGATAGCTGGAAAGAAAAGATGAAGACACACCTATTATGTTTAGGACCAGGTTATTGGTTGATTACAAAGAATAATAAGACTATCATTGAAGAGGACAATCTTGAAACATGTATTGTGGAAGAGAGAGATCTATTCATGTGTAACATACTTGCAAGAGAAGCACTTTTGACAGCACTACCGGAGAATGAGTACAGTAAGGTAAAATATTTGAAAAAGTCTTATGAAATTTGGAATGCTTTACACTCTACTTTTGAAGGTGATGAACATGCAAAAAGAGTTAGATTACATAATTGGATATGTGCATTTGAAGATATAAGAATGTTGGAAGATGAATTTGTTAGAAGTTATATTGGTAGAATGTCAAAGATCATTTCAGGTATAAAATATTGTGGAGGAAAAAAGATAGAGAATGAAGTGATATGGAAAATTTTGAGGACATTGACTCTTGTATTTAAGTAGACAACACAGATGATTGAACAAGTGATACCTTGTACAAAAAACTTTACAAGAGAGACTCTTCTTAGAAGATTGGAAGCCTGAGATTATTAGGAGACTTACCTAGAATGGAGATAGCATTTAGTGCTCTTAGTGTTTGCTCTACTTTGTCAAGAAGCATCAGTGTGAGTGGAGATTATGCTGGCAGCAGTAGATCTAGAAATGAAGAAGACAAGAAGATTGAAGAAGGTATTGCCCTGCTTGTGAAAAAAGAACCAGACGGTAAGAAAAATTTTAAATGTTGGACTTGTCAAGAATATGGTCATTTTGCATCTAAATGTCCTAAGAGAGTTAAAAATTACAGAAGCAATTTCAAACCTAGAAGATCCGAGGAATGTTATTATGCTAATGATGAAGATCTTGAAGCTAGTATAGAAAGAACTTTAAGTGAAATTGATACTGAAAATAATGATGACATAGGATTTGTAGGAATTAAAGAAGAAAATCCTGAAACTGATATTAAGGAAGAAAAAGCCTTAGTTTCTCAAGTTAAAAAGAAAGCTGATTGGATTATAGACAGTGGTTGTTCACATCATATGACTGGAGACATGAAAAAGTTCATAAAGTTGAATGAATATGATGGTGGAGTAGTTAGAGTTGGAAATAATGCACCTTGTTTGATTAAAGGTATAGGATCTATTACTCTTGATGGAAAGACTAATACTGATGATGTTTATTTTGTGGATGGATTGAAACATAATCTTTTGAGTGTTGGACAGTTATTTGATAAGGGATATCAAGTTTGGTTTACTAAAAAAACTTGTGTGATAAAGGATAAAGATGGAAATCTGATTGGAACTGGATCTAGAACTAGAGGTAATGTATTTCAGTTAAATCCTATTGAGATGACATGTTTGATTACAAAGACTAATGATAGTTGGTTATGGCATAGAAGGTTTTGTCATATAAACTTTGATAACATTGTGAAAGTAAGTACTACACTTGTAGTAAGAAATTTACCTAGAATTATGAAGGCTACTAACATGATTTGCAAAGAATGTGTAATGGCTAAACAAAAGAGAAGTTCTTTTCCTAGTAAGAAGTTTACATCTACAAAGAAGCTGGAGATTGTTCATACAGACTTGAGCGGTCCTACCAGGACTAGAAGACTCTATGGAGAAAGGTATCTTATGGTTCTTGTTGATGATTTTACATGAATGATGTGGATTGCATTTCTTAAAGAAAAATATGAAGCATTTGATAAGTTTAAGATTGTTAAGAATAAAGTTGACAATGAATCTGGAATGAAGATTAAATTTTTAAGATCTGATAGAGGTGGAGAATTTACTTCTAGAGAGTTTAACAACTTTTGTGAAGAAAATGACATTAAAAGATAGTATTTAGCCCCTAGAACACCTGAACAAAATGGCATTGCAAAAAGAAGGAACATATTAGTGACTGAAGCAGCAAGAGCTATGTTGTTTGAAAATAATTTGGCAAAGATATTATGGAGAGAAGTAGTGAACACAACAGTATATACAATGAGTAGAGTATAAATCAGAGCAGACACAGACAAGACACCTTATGAATTATGGTTTGGACATGCACCCTCAGTTAAGTATTTTAGAATTTTTGGAAGCAAATGTTATATAAAGAGAGATGATGATATAGGAAAGTTTGATCCTAGAAGTGATGAAGGTATATTTATTGGATATTCTTTGAAAAGAAAAGCATATAGATGTTTCAATAAAAGAACTAAGACTATTGTTGAAAGCACAAATGTTAAAGTTGATGAAAAGTTCAAAATTCAAGAAAGAATGTTTGATTATGAATTTGATGAAGAATCTCATCCTAAGCCTAATACTGGAACTACTAAATTATTTTATGAAACTGATAGTGATTTGTTGAATGAAAGCCATAGTGAAGTTATTGAAGAACCTACATCTGAAGAGAGATTTGAGACAATGACACCTAGCAAGAGTTTGTTAAGGAATCATCCATTTGAACAGATTATTGGGAGCATCAAAAGAGGAGTTCTTACTCAAAATAAGGTACAAGAACAATTATGTTTGATTTCTCAAATTGAACCTAAGACTACTAATGAAGCTTGTGAAGATGAAAGTTGGACTAATGCTATGAAAGAAGAACTAGATCAGATTGAAAAGAACAAGACATGGGAATTGGTCCCTAGACCTAAAGACAAGAATGTTATTGGAACTAAATGGGTATTTAGAAATAAGATGAATGAACAAGGAGAAGTAGTAAGAAACAAAGAAAGATTGGTATGTAAGGGTTACTCACAACAAGAAGGAATTGACTATGAAGGGAATTTTGCACCTATTGCAAGAATTGAAGCAGTAAGAATGTTTTTGGCATATGTAGCTTATAAGAAATTCAAAGTGTATCAGATGGATGTGAAGTCAACATTTTTGAATGGAGAATTGGAAGAAGTTTACATTGAGCTGCTTGAAGGTTTTCCTTTAACTCAAGAAGGAGACATGGTATTTAAATTAAAGAAAGCTTTATATGGACTTAAACAAGCACCTAGAACTTGGTATGAAAGATTGGATAAGTATTTGTTAAAGCTGGGATTTATGAAAGGTACAACTGATAGCAATCTATACACAAAAGAAATTGAAAATGGTTTGTTAGTTATAGTTATTTTTGTTGATGACATTATCTTTGGAGGAGAAGATGAAGCTAGTGACAAATTTACTGATGAAATCAAGACTGAATTTGAAATGAGTATGATTGGTGAAATGAAATACTTTTTGGGATTATAGATAACACAAAACAATGATGGTATCTTTGTAAGTTAGACAAAGTACTTGAATGACTTGTTGAAAAGATTTGGAATGGTGGATTGTAAACCAATTGGGACACCTATGGTGACTGGACATAAGTTATCTAGCATAGATGAGACTCCTACAGTAGAACAGAAGAAATACAGATCTATGATTGGAGGATTGCAGTATTTGACTCATACACGACCTGATATAGCACATTCAATTGGAATTGTAGCAATATTTCAAGCTAAACCTAGAGAATCACATTATGCAGTAGTAAAGATGATACTGAGATATTTAAGAGGCACAATGGAATATGGATTATGGTATGAAAAATCTGATGATTTTACCCTATGTGCATATACATATGTTGATTGGGGAGGCAGTGTTGATGATAAGAAAAGCACCAGTGGTGGAGCATTTTTCCTTGGAGGAAGATTAGTTTCTTGGCTAAGCAAGAAGCATAATTGTATCTCACAAAGCACATTAGAAGTAGAATATGTAGCAACAACAAACAATTGTAACCAGATAATTTGGATGAAGCAGATGCTGAAGGATATTGGAATAAAATTTGTTGAACCTATTGTTATACATTGTGATAACACCAGTATAGTTAGTATGTCTAAGAATCCTATATTACATTCTAAGACAAAGCATATAGAGATTAAGTATCATGTTGTAAGAGAGAAAGTTGCTGAGAAAGAAGTCAGACTTGAGTACATAAGTACAAAGGAGCAGATAGAAGATATATTCACAAAGCCTTTGCCTAAGGATACATTTGAGTATTTGAGAGGTATGCTTGGGGTTATGCCCCAACCTACTTTTGAAAAGTGATGCAGTTGGTTTCATCCATCCAGTGTTATATGAGCCTTATCTTTCTTCTAGACTGGATGTTGGTACTTTCTCTATGGGGGAGTATGTGTATCTGAGCTGAGTCATGAGGACTCTAGTAAATGTATTTTCTAAAAAGTGTCTTTTGACATTGAGTTGTTGTTGACATAGTGATAGAATTTCTATCATTGATGTCAATCAGGGAGAAGTATGCATGAAAAACAATATGAGACATTTGTTGGAGAGAACTGAATAGGATAATGAAGCAAGATTTGATTGATGAAGAGGATTTGAAGAAGCAGTGTTGCAGTATTGGATTTTTGGAACATTGGATGTTTTTCATCTATGTTTCCATCAGTACCAATGGGGGAGATTGTTGGGAATGAATGCTAAAGTGTTTGGCTGCCATTCTATAGCAGTTGTTGTTGCATTCATGAATATGATTGTCATTGATTTCAACACAGTGATTTACCAAAGACTTGCAGAGAAGTAGAAAAAGTTTGGATTAGCGCACGTGGGTTATTATAGTTGGAGCTATGCGATGTTGAGGATATACTCTTTGATATGTCATATGTCTATGGTTAAGAGTGCATATAGTAATTCATTGATTCATGGAAGTTATGATCATTTTGGTGGAAGTAGTGTTCAGGCAGTGTTCCTGAGTAGCGGTTTGTGGAAATCAGATGATATCTCCTAATCAGGATAGAATCTAGTTTTGCACAGTTAAAGGGAAGTTGGAGACACATTGATAGTGACATGGATGATAGCTTAGACTTTGAGGTCAAATAAGTGAAGATTTATTGTATTTGGAAGCTGACATTTTTATGTAATTTTGGTGTAGCGTGTGGAAACTTTTATTTTGTAATTATATGCCAATTCATTTGTAATTATTTGAGTGTGGTATAAAGGAAGGAATGTATTTCCTTGTTATTGGGTAGTAGCATGTGGTTTTAATGTGAAAGTGTGTAATTATGATATGGTAGCAGTGGTTGTGATGCTGTATGCATGAAGTGAAGAAAAGAGCTAAGTATGAAAGTGAATTTGTGAAGGAAGACATGCGAAGTACATAGATCTAAAATTGAGATCTGATGTAACTGTGAGTGTAGTTTGGCATAGTCAAAGAAGAGGTAACATATTATTCTATTGAGTAATGTAAAGATTATTTGGACAATGTGTTCAATGATCTTACCCTGAAGCTGTTTGGGCAGTGGGTCCTTGTGTCTTCCATAACTCTTAACCGGGTTAGAATCTTTTAACAAGGATTCAAAATCTCCTAATAGGGATTCATATGTACTGAATGTATTTCATAAGACTCCTAACAGAGTCCATCCTCTCATGATGAATATTCATATTAGTGTATCTTTTGTGGGCATCACTCCCACCAGGGTTTACTCTTTGATCAAGAGGTTCCATAGTCAACATATCTTGTGTCATTGTGTTATTGTGTATGAATATCTTTCTATGGTTGGTAATTATATTGCTTATATGGTTTAATGCTATTGAAGATGATAAAAGTTATAATTATCTGATAACTGATTCACCCCCCCTCTCAATTATCTTGGTGGAATTTACTTTCCAACAAAGAAGACAAATCAGAGGGTGCCACATAGAAATTGCTGACAAGCTGGATGAGGACCACATCAGGTTGATAGTTAGGTGTAGCTTCATCAGTTCAGTTCAGCAGTTAGAGTTGACGATCTCAAAGTTACAAAGGGTTTTGGATAATGATGTGCATGACTTCAGCGATTAGATACGTGGCTTGGATTAAAGGTTGCAAAGCTACAAAATGGTCAGGTTGGTGGTTGGTGTGACTTTGGTGGCTAAGTTGGTAGTCAGGATTGAAGGTCATGAAGTCACAAAAAGGTAATGCACACAACTAGCATGACTTCAACAACTAAGTTGGTGGTCAAGATTGAAGGTCAAGAAGTCATGGCAAGGTTATGCACATAGTTAGTGTGACTTTGTTAGTTATGATTAGTGGTCTGGGCTAAAGGTTATGAAGATACAAAATGGCTTGGATTCTAGTCTACATAGCTTCATGAAAATGAAGGGCCTAAAGGTTTATAGAGCTTCACAAGAGGAAGGGTATGTTGAAGACCAATGAAGAGAATTCACCTGGCTGTACCAGATAAATAAATAAATATTCCCAGGGATATAATCTCAGTCGTTAAGTGTATACAACAAGATTTCAAATTATTTTTAAATGCCAAATGTCATAGTTAGAATATATTGGATAGGGAGTATTTCTTACCCAAGGAGATGCAATATAATATCCTAATTTATGATTTAATTATCTTTTACATATATGGGTGTAATAAATATATTTCAAATGATGTTATTTTCTAGAAAACCATAATGAAAGATAATTTTTAAATTATTAAGATACTTGATTAAGTTATTTTTGTGTAGGATATATTTATCCAAAGTTTGGCAAAAATATTTTGCTAGATGAACGGATGAAGATCGCGAGGATTAGGAGCATTTCTCAATGTTTTAAGATTTGTATTATAATTATATGTTTCAGTTGTTGATTTAGGATTAGGTTTTTTTTATGAAGGGACACATTGGTTTGAAGCTTGTTTTCATCCCTTGGATTATATGTTTATAGGGATTCCAAGACCATGTGAAAAGAGAGACACAAAGATACATCAGAACTTTGATAGAATAGAATTAGATCAATGACTGCAACATGAACTCTTATGTACTATTTTTCAAAATCAATACAAGATAATTATTTTCTCTCACTTGTGGTAATAATTTTTCAATTCTTTTCAATTAGTCCCTTGGATAAATCTATTTCATTAGATTGCCTCAATATGCAACTCTTATGTTATTGTGATTTCAAAATTAGTTGCAATCAGAAGCATCAATTAGAAGGATTGGTTTTAAAAATTCTCTCTATCTTATTGGTCTCTAAGAGTTAGAGTTAAATTTAGTAAGACTAATTGTAACTATACAGTTTTAAAATCACAATTCATACATATACCCTTGAGGTGATGGTCTTGTTTTTAATAACAAGTTACTAGAATTGTCTCCAAGGTTGTACATAGGATTTAAATTGGATTGACTCTATTGCACAAGTAGAAACAAGGAACTAGTCTTATCTATTATTGGATATAGCCATTTGGTTGATTTTTTAAAGTTTGAAATGTTCTATTCAACATTCATTCATTTTATACATCTTTTTTCAAATCATTTTTACAATTAAAAAAAACATTTTAGTCTTGCAGTTTGTATTGTGTTGATTACAATTGATTTATTTCAAGTGCACTTTCCATACTTGAGAGAGAGAAGGTTTAAAGTGTATTCATCTCTGATATAAAAAGCTTTAAGATTGGAGGATAAGCTAAGGTGAAGGCCTTATACCAACCTTGGTCCTGCAGAGCCAAAAATTTAAGAGTTCCAACCTTACCTTTGGTTCAAACATGTTAGTTGTCCAAATCACTTGGGTTTCCCAGCATTGGATAGGAAAGTCCATAGGAAATCCAATCTGTTGATTTGAGCACCAACATAATGTAAGATTTGATTAAGGTTGTGTAAATGCACTTGTAAATTGAACTAATTAATTTAGCTAAATGTAAGAAATCAACCCAATTAAGATGTGAAAATAGATCTAAGAAAATATATGATTTATAGATAATGAAGTAATCAACTTGAAGTAAAAAGAGGAATATGGTTTTTATGCTATGAAACTTTATGTTCTGGACCTGTAACTAAATTTTTTATTGCGAATCTGCGATCACAGTTGAAAACCCAAAAAATGTTGAAAATGTGAAGCTGTTGGGAATAAGTTGACCATGTCACCTTGTTCTGGAATAGGTCGACCAAATCATAGTGTTCCTAAAGCACTTTACTAAATTTGACCCATATTTTTCTAATAGATCACTATTTACAACTTCCAGATCTGTACTTGCAATTTTGAGATCCTGCTCCTACACACAAAAAACTAGGTTTTGAAGTTGGGGTGGATAAGGTATTGCCTTGGCCAAGACCTAGATTGAGGAATCAAACTTGAATTGAAATGTAAATGTGTAAATGGAACAAGAAAAATGTAAATATTCACCTTGCTTGAAGAAACCCTTGTTAATTAGGGTTTTGTTGTGTTTGTATTTTGATCTTGAACTTGCAATGTAGGAAATCTCCACAAATATTATGGATCTACCAAAATCACTTCATGGAACCATGGATGTAAGTGTGCATCAAATGAAGAAGATGATGAATGCCTCAATATAGATATCCTTCCTTGATGGCCAAAAATATGCTAGATCTTGAAGAGGAAAGATGCCCACAAAGGATCCTTGAATCTTTGAAGAATTGAATGCTTGAACATGAGATTGCTATCATCAATGTATCTTCTTTCTTGCTTCTTCTTCTTTCCTTTATTCTTTCTTGTGTGTGTCTCATTCCTTTGCAAAATGAGGTGCCTAGGCTTCCTTTTATACAAGTTTTTGGGTGGGAAAACAAAGCAAGCCAAAGGGGTCACCATATTTTGAGAATTAAATCCCCAAGACAACACCAAGCCCAAGGTTCACAACCCCCAGGGAATAGGTCAACTTGGTCGACCTATTCCAAGGTTGGACCAAAAGGATCTAACCTTGAGGTCTCAGATACTGCATTTTTGAAAAGGGAGAATATGGGATTGAACAAGAGAAATACGTGATTGGGCACAAATCCATCCATGGTCTAAAAAGTTGATAAAGGATGAGAGATAAAGGGTCTTAAATGAGAAGTGTGTCCATTTTAAGACAATACACCAACCAAAGAAAATATCCACATGTTCATTGAAAAATGTCAGCTAGACCTAATGTGTGAACTTAAATCCTAGTGAATTAAGAAGTTTGAAGAGCTAGCCAAGAAAGAGATAAAAGAAGAAAGATCCCTCACCTTGAAGAGAATCCTCAATAAAGAGACCAGTAACCCAGAACCTTATGAAAAAATGAAATACTGGTCCAAGAAAAAAAATGTAACAAATGATGGCATTGTCGATACAAAAATGGCACAACCAGTACTACGTATGAAAGCGCCAGCTCCACTCCAATAGAAACATCAAACACAAAATGTTAATAACACTACTTGTAGGAAAAACCATGAACAAACCAATGCACTTAACCAGCAAAAAAGTTATTCAAGAAGGATTCCTAATCAATAATAATATTTTATGCCTCTTGTAGAACCTCTTGAGATGATCCTGAAGAAATTGATATAGTCTCATTTAGTCACTTTACCTAGGATAAGACATTATGAGGGTCCCGAAAAACCAACATGGTGGGATTGATGCAGGAGCATCTTGGGTCCTTGGCAATCCTGTGTCACCAAAAAGATGTTTGAAGTTTTTTGTGTTATTCAATTCCTTCTTTAATCAAGTTGGTTCGGTGTTTCTCAATTTCCTTTATTTACCGGTGTTGGTCGGTTATCTCTTTAGTGCTCAGTGAATTTCCCTTGCGCTCAGTGATTCTTGTTTGGCACTCGGTTATCCTTGCTTACCGAGTTGTTTATTTTGGATTTTTTTTTAGGCCAAATCTTGCATTTAATTTTGGTTGTGGATTTAGTGATGGTATCTATCATTGGGAAGCATGTGGACCTAGATCTAGTTGTTCCTTCCATTGATGGTGGATCTGAAGGCTGACTTGTTTGAAAACCTCTTGTATAAATGTAGTTGTTTGGTTACAGTTTAGGGAGGTAGTCAATAAGGAGATAGAAGCTAGAAGATTAGAGATTATTTGCAGATCCTCACATGTTGGAGGACTTCTGTATTTGATTGTAATATCTAGCCTAAATTGGGAAGGCCTTACAACCCGACATGTATGAACCAATTGAAGTTAATATATGAAAGATAACTGCATTCTCTCTCTCTCTCTCTCACTTGTGTGTTTGTTGCTTTTGCATGTGATCTCTACAGGGTGGAGCTGGTTAGGGTGTTCCTTTGGCCCCTCTCCCTATCCTTCTTTGCATCAAGTGGTATCAGAGTGAGGTGAGATCTAGATCTACATTTGCAAATCTAGGTTTGAGGATTCCTTCTTATCAAAACCCTAGTTGAATTATTGTGGGATAGTAGACTACGATTTGACCTACAATTGCAGAGGTTTTTCAAGATGGTTCATGGGAGGTGAGATGTGTGTGGATCCAGGATTGGTAGACATGTTGAGACAACTTGCTGCTAGATTAGAAGTTGTTGAAACAACTCAAAGAAGAGGAAGACATCTTGAAGATGTTAGTGATGATGAAATTGAGGAAGAACAAGGTGATATAGAACCTATAGCGGTGATGGATCAAGGTGAGGAAAGATTGTTGAAGGCTTTGAAAAATATAAAGTCTACACCACACTTTAATCCTCCTGAGTATAGTGGAAAATTGGATTCTGATGAATTGGTGGACTGGATCACTGAGATGGAAAATTATTTTGAATATGAAAATGTACCTAAGGAAAAGAAGGTGAAAATTGCAAGCACAAAGTTGAAAAGTCATGCATCCTTGTGGTGGGAACATCTGTAGTTGGATAGAAAGAGGAAAGGCAAAGACAAAATTAAGGTATGGAATAAAATGGTGAATAAATTGAAAGGGAAGTTCTTACCTTGTGATTATCAGATTAACCTAGTTAGGCGAATGCAAAGTTTGAGGTAGAAAGATAGCTCGATAAAATAATACACTGAGGAATTCTATAGATTAGATATCGGATCTAGACATGATGAAGATGACATGGAAAGAATTTCTAGGTACCTGAATGGATTGAGAGTTTCCATCCAAGAAGAAATCAGTTTGGTCAAATTGGAGAACATTGAAGAAGCTTATCAATTTGCATTGAAGGCCGAGGAGAAATTGAACAAGAAACATGAGCAAAGACAAAGAGGTAGAGGTGGTAGATTCCCTAGAGGAAGAGGTAGATCTTATGGTGAAAATAATAGATCTGAACCTGACAAGATAAATATAGATAAAGGAAAGACTGATTGGAAAGGTGAAAGTTCATCTAGAGGTAGAGGTAGTAACTATCGAGGTGGTTATAACAGAGGTGGTTTCTGAGGAACTTGTTACAATTGTGGAGAAGGACATAGATCATTTGAGTGAACACATGCAAATAAGAAGTTCAACAGTAGTAGAAATGATTTAGTGCAAGTAGAATCACCAAATGAACCTAAGAAGAAAAAAACTTGATGGTAAGGAGAGCACTTTAGAGTGAAAGTAACAAGGAAGATTCGGCAAGGAAAAGTTTGTTCAAGATTAGATGTAGGGTTTCTGATGAAGTTTGGAAGGTAATCATTGACAGTGGTAGCTCAGAGAACTTGGCATCTGAGGAAATGGTTGCAAAGTTGTAGTTGAAAAGATTGAAACATCCAAAGCCCTATTTGATTTCATGGATCAAAGATGAGCATACACTCTTGGTAAGTGAACACTGTTATGTAAATTTTAAAATTGGAAAGTACTATGATAAGGTGTTATGTGATATTATGCCTATGGATTATTGTCATATTTTGTTGGGTAGACCTTGGCAATATGATAGACATGCTATATATGATGGGAGATTGCATAAATATACTATTTGGGCTGATGGGAGAAGATAAATCTTGTTACCTTTGATTGAAGAACCTATTATTAATGTTTGCACATCTGTGAAAGTTTTCTTGATGGAAGGAAGAAAGTTTGTTAAGGATTTGAAGAAGAATGATGTATGTTTTGTTGTGATTCCTAACAAACTAAGTAAGAAAATAGAGGATAATGTCCTTGAGGAGATTGATAAGTTACTCACCAAGTACAGTGAAATCATTTCTAATAATGTACCTTATGGTTTTCCACTAAAGAGATGCATTGATCATTGCATGGATCTAATCCCTAGAGCTAGTTTACCGAATAAGGCACCACATCGGTTGACACCTACTGAGAATCAAGAATTGAATTGATAGATTCAAGAATTGTTGTAGAAAGGTTTGATCAGAGAAATTTTGAGTCCTTGTGTAGTTTCTATTGTATTGGCACCTACGAAGAATGGAGAATGGAGAATTTGTACTGATTCCAGAGCAATCAACAAGATAATAGTGAAATATAGGTTTCCTATACTGAGAATGGATGATATAATGGATAGTTTGACTGGAGCAAAGTATTTTACCAAAATCGATTTGAAAAGTGGGTATCATCATATCAGAATTAGAGAAGGTGATGAGTGGAAGACTACTTTTAAGAAAAAAAAAAGGTTTGTATGAGTGGTTGGTTATGCCTTTTGGTTTAACTAAAGCATTGAGTACTTTTATGAGGTTGATGAATGAAGTTTTGAAGAAATTCTTGGGTAACTTTGTGATTGTATACATTGATGACATCCTGATATTTAGTAAGACCAAAGAAGAACATTAGTTTCATGTTAGGCAAGTATTGCAGAGGTTAAAAGAAGAATAGTTGCTGATAAATCTAAAAAAGTGTTCATTCATGAAAGAGGAGATTGTGTATTTGGGATTTGTGATTTTAGCTGATGGTTTGAAAATGGATCTTGAAAAGGTTGAACCTATTTTAAACTGACCTGTACTTGAGAATGCTAGTGAGGTAAGATCATTTCATGGTTTGGCAAGTTTTTATGCAAAGTTCATTAGGAATTTGAGTTCAATTTGTAATGCTTTGATGGAGACTATGAGAGGAGACAAAAGAGAATTAAAGTGGACACATGGAGATGATAAAATTTTTGAGACTCTGAAGTAGAAGGTTGCAGAATTACTTGTATTGGCATTACCTAATTTCAAAAAGGTATTTCAAGTGGAATGTTATGCAAGTGGAAGTGCAATAGTGTTAAATAATAGGATCGTATATAGAAAGAATTTGAATGCTTATTATTGCTTGATATTGCTGATGTGATTGATATCAACCATAGAATAAGCATCCTTTATAAATACACTAATAGGTAGTCATATATACGTAGAGGTGTGACTCTTACAATAGAGTCACAACTCTACATATATGTAACTATTAATTAGTTAAGCAACACCAATTTATTTAGATGGTTATGTATATTAAATACAATTATACACACACACACACACATATATATATGTGTGTGTGTGTGTGTGTGTGTGTACATATATATACACACACACACACACACATATATAGATATATGTTTATAGTATACATTTCATTAATCATATTGATGCTATTATCTAACACTCCCTCTTAGCAAGAGAGGATTGATCAATGTGTTATCATAATCCTTGACTTATTTGAAACTGGATTTAGTGATAACTAACACATAACTTCATATCAAGATATCTATCATAGCTCAGGACATCATCATGATGTACTCATCCTGATAGAAGAGTTATTGCAATCCCTGACCAATTCAGAACTAGATTTAGCGATAACATTCAAGAAATTTGGCACATTCCAGGACAATAACTTAATGTAGTCTAATCTTGATTCACATGTTGTTATAATCCCTGACCAATTCAGAACTAGATTTAACAACTCCAAAAACAATTTAGTGTCAGGACTAGTGACTATAATACATAGTCATACCTGACACTAGGTTAAGCTATTGTCTAAGTTGTCACCTAGCAATAGTAACCCAACACATATGAAATATCATCACCTTTCATAATATAACACAAAATGAATGGGCCCATGACATCCACCTTGACTCTTCTTAGAGGGTGGATCCACCATGGCTCATCCCAAAGAGTGGAAACCAAGACTCCCACCTTAGACTTGTCTATCAAGAACACGAATCATTTAAGACAAAAAATGATGGATCACTGAAGCTAAAACTTTCTTTTCAGCTAAGGCTTTACTTTTCAACATACCAAAGTTATCTAAAAGTACACAATCTTCTTTCTAGCAAGGGGTTTGGTAAGAATATCGGTCGTAGGTTCTCCATTGAATTGTATTTGTTTGTACTGACTCATAGTCTTGGTGAATTCTAAGCTTACAAAGTATACACCATCTTGACATGGTACACCCCCTCTGAATTTGTATGACCAAGATCCTAGGGTGCCAACTTAATTTGATCTTCTAGCTTCTCCCTCTGACATATAGCCTTCTCTCATGGTAATAATCATAATTCTCAGCTACAATTTCTTGATTACTAGAGAACCAACAAAACATGGTCTACTCCCTCTGAATCAAGATCCTCAAATGTCCACTGATGCAGATCCTTTAACATCTCCCTCTGTCATGAAGGCATACCCTATTTATATACTCAACTCAATGTCACTAAAAAATGTCACTTCATACCTTCCTTCCTGAGAGAACCAATATGAATAATTTGAATAGTCATAAGGTTACATCGGCTAGCATAAGGTGTATTTTGATCTTTTCCAAGGCCACAACATTAACACTCCCTCTTGGACTTGAGGGAAGATAATAAAGACTCTCAATGAGTTGTAGTCTCATGATGTAAGGAATGCCTTAATCAGGGACTCTATCCACGTGCATCTCATCAACAATTATATCCATGGGTTCCCACTTCAATAGTGAAAAACCTCTCGATCAATATGATCGAGTTTGTCCAAGTTGACTGAATCATCTATTTCCTTAGAAACTAAATCTCACCAACTTCTTGACCTTTCTGAAGATGTCATAGATAGATTACGAGTAGATAAAGCTAAACTATCCCGAACATAAAAATGATAGAAGCATACAAAATTTATTCTTTAATGAATTGCAACCTGCAAATTCATATGGATTAATAAAACATGAGATACTTATCTTTTGAAATATTTTCAAGTATTTCCTTTCATAAGGTGAGCCCATTAATATGATACTCATACTCATCATCCTTCTTCATAACATATCGGTTTCATTCTGATCCTTATGTTAATTTTCTTCTTTACAAAACACATCTCATTATGATAACTATTGATTAGATGTTGACTTCATACATTAACGAATACTTGACATCAATGTTGTCTTCATTATCAATTGTAGCTATTTGACAAGTCTTCTATTATGGCTACTGACAAATAAGTCATAAGTCAAGTCACTAATTATCTTGTTAATAATTAATCGATGGTATTGACGTTATTGATTATTATTCCTTTGTTATCATTTTGTCTCCATATAGCCGTTATTCTTAACCATATCATCATATCTCAAAACATACTGAGAACTTCCACATGAGATTAATTTCAAAAATCATGATGAAGAGTTCATAAAGGTTTTCCCCTATGTAATTTCAAAAATCTGATTTCATCAAGGTAAATGAAGGTTTCAAACTTAGATAATTCCATCATAACCACAATCTCCATTAAAAATATTTGTCAAAAATGTGCATATACTGTTGGCAATTTGGCTAAGTTGGTTACATAGATGTTGTCATTATGGAAACATATGATCTACATGAAGATCACACAGGTCAGAGAGCTAGTATGTCAGAGCACAATACAAATTGTCTAAGTATGAGACAGTGTGTTTTTACCAATGAACCTGATGATAGTTTTTGTTTGCGATGTTGATTGGAGTAAGTTCAGTGCTTGCGCACTTGAACATAGACTCTATGGTGACTATTGAAGACTCACCTTAGAGTGCAAGTCAGTATGACATGTACGGAAGAAGTTATGATAGTTTTACTAAAGACAGTGTTAAGCTGATAGGATAGAATATGAAGATAGAATAGATAAAGAGTTAGGGGATTATTTTGTTTATCAAAATAATGACTTAACAATATAAAGGGATGAAATCCTAGATGTTAACCCTTGGATATAGATATTTTTTAATATGATAGCCGACTGGAAAGTTATTAATCTTAATAATTTGTATAAAGATATGTAAAGATGTAATTGTAAAAAGAGAAGAAATGAATGTATGTAATAGCGATAGTGAAAGAGCAACAAAGAGATATTGATGCAAGAAGTATAAGGTTATGTACCTTGACCTACTTTTGTAATTAGTAAATATTGTATATTACTTGTTTGGGCAGTGGGCTCATCTGGTAATCACATTTTGTACTGCCAACTCCTTGTGTGTGTGAATTTTGTACCTAATCTGTAGACACAACACTTTAGTAAAACATTAGAGGTTAGCAAAAATGAAAGCTGCAATGAATTGAAAGCTAAACTAACCAGGCGATTTACTGCCTTCTAATAGGTGTGAGTATGATGTTCTCAGATTGTTTATCGAGATCAGTGACCTTGACGACACCTAAATGAAGGATTTGAATGCAAAACTGATATGAAATATGAATGCAATTAATCTATTTTTTTGATTTTCTATGCAATGATATGATGAAAATTGATATGAATCTATGATAATATGAAAAAATGATATGATATGCTAATCTAGAAATGAAATTCTAATATGATATGCTAAAATATGAATGATCTCACAAAGTTGTTTGATTTGCAAAAGAAGCTCCAATTCTTCAGACACCAATTCGCCAACATAAGTTTTCACAATTATGAGATGATTTGTGAAGAGTTGAGCCTTGATTTATAGAAATCCAGGGCTTTGGATGCATGGAAGAAAGCCATAAATCACTCCAGTTGATCTTTAGATTTAACTCACAAAATTATGCAAAAGCTGAGTTTTAATTTTAAATCAGAAGTTGAGATCTACTTTAAACTTAAAAAGAGTTGAGTTTATTTTTAAAACAACTTTGAATTGATTTTCTGATTTAAAGTTAACTGCTTTTTGGATGTGCATAATTAATTTAATAATAAAGTGATTTATTTCCAACTTAACTGATTTTGAAAAATAAAACAATTGATTTATGGGTTAATCAATCATTTTTCAAACTTTTATTCAAAAACAATATTATTAAAAATTGACAACTTGCTTTAATTAATTAAATAAGAATTTAATCAATTATTCATAGGATTTTGGATTTATTGTCAAAATTAAATAATACAATTTAGGAATAAATATAATTAACTTCAATTAAACAATTAAGTGGCAGAATTAAACTTAATTAATTAAATATTGATAATATTCAATTAATCAAACTTTAGGATAAATAGGATTTATCGCCAAATAATCATTAAATTAAAGATAATTAGGATAATTAGGAATATTACTAAGAATATTCCCTAATGCAGAATTTAGGATAATCAATTAGGATTCGATGATGTTCAGATGTGCCTTAGGTTAGGACTTTGATGTCGATTTCATTCGATGTGTCGATAATAGGAGGTTAATGAACTTATAGCCCATTTTTGGGGTATTACATTTTGCCCCTCTTTGAATTACTGTGTGAAGCACAGTGGTTCAAAGATAGTCTGTGTTTGATAAAGATATGAAATTGATTGAAAGATTGATATGAAGATATTAGGTCCTGAATGACCAAAGATAATGTTAACTATAATAGAAAATGAACCGATGATTGTGAAAAAGTGTCAAAAAACCTGATTCTGAACCTTATGATTGCGAAGAAGTGAGTGACTGATTCCAGACTCGATTGTCCTTAGAAGGATCACATAGGTATCATATCTGAACCCTTCAGTTACTGAAGAACCAAGGAAATAACACTAATGAACCGATGGTTACGAAAAGCTAATACAGTTTACAAAATTAGGAGAATATCAGATTGATATGGATCTCGATGAATTTGATATGCCCCAAGTGATGATAGATTTTCCCCGAGCGATGAGGTCTTTTTGATGAATCAGTAACTAGACATGGTGGTTGTCTTGATTAATGAGGAAATATATGATTACAGCAAAGATATGATTTCAAATTAGATTATAGACTTTGAATGATATGCAATACCATGCCCCCTTTAGGATTAAAATTGAAATCTAACAAGAAAAGCCAGCGTTGATAGTTTAGAAGCATGTTAATTGATTTGAGAATTGGTTAAACACGTTCAAGAACACATTCTACATCATTTGGAGGTCCTGAAGACCAAGTTTGACAAGGTTTGACCATGAATTGACCATAGTTGACCAAGTTGAAATTTTGATAATTTGATGCAAGATAATCAGTTAAGTTGAATTTTGGATTTTTGTGATGATTGAAGGTCGATTATGCAAGTAGTTAATAATATGAATGATCTCAAATTTTGATTTTGATCCCGAAAAAGGATTCTACTTGCTGTTTCGTTGGAGGAATCTTCGTGTGAGATTCTACTCTTATTAGATTTGAAGATGTGAGTGGAGAATTGTTTAAGCTTTGAAGTGTTTCCAAACATTTGTGAGATCATGCAGACATGCAAAATGCAAAGAAACATGCAAAATGAAATGTAACCTAGGACCTAGGACCTAGTCACTGATCATGTGTCAATTTGTTATCATCATTGAACTTTTAGGTAACCGGATAAATCAATACAATGCCCACTAGTTACGAAACCATAGACATATGAATATCAATTTTTACGCGCATGAATCAATACAACACCTGCTAGTTAGGAAACCATGGATATATGAATATTGATTTTGTTTTTTGGAATGTCAGATTAGATATAAGCACTAAGGCACAAACACCAGGATAACCTGAATATCATGTCCATTTTGATATAGCAATTTGTATAAGCATCAAAACATAAATGTCATGATGACCTGAATACACCTTGCAGTACAAACACATCAAGCAATCAAGAGGTTATTCAAAATCCAATGTGAATTACCTATAGTGACCCTTTATCGTTCACATCCTTAGGTAAGATCGCATTTCACAATAGGAGAAAGAACTCACTCAAAAAGATAATAGTTAGATCAAACTTCCTTGAATTTTTTGGGTATCAATGGTCGAGGTACACATGGCCATCCAATTTGAGATAGAGGATCTTACAGTCGGACACTATTTCAATCCAGAATTTCCAAAGTTGTTAGATTTTCACATACAAGCAAAAGACAAAGAAAAGATTATGCCCCCAGTCATCACTCTCTAAATCCTGTAAAGGACATCATCGAAGAGCTCGAAGGGACACAATATGCAAGAAATCTTAATGTGAATCAGTAAACATACAAGGAGATAAAAGCATGTAAAAGCATAGATTGTTTTCAGTTTGATGTTTGATTGCGTTGTTGTAGATGCAAAATCATTTCTGGAGACGTGACTGACTGATTGACTCAAATGAAGCTTCAAAGGACTCTGACTAGATATGATACATCTAAGATACATGGGAGACCATAGGATATGACATTGATTGCCCCCAAGTGTTAAGCATTGATAGGATACAGACGCTTGAGCTGATTGGTGTACACACCGACTTATTGAAAATAAGAATGGGAGATATGTACAAACTAAAGCAAGACTAAAAGCTAGGAAAGACCAAGATTGTGCTAATAGATGGAGCATTTTGAAACAAGTGGCACCTGTTTGCCAGGTTTTCACCATCTTGGCAGAGATTCTATTTTTGCTACCAAGGCGCTTGTTTCCAGGTTTTCACCAAGGCACTTTTTCTTTTTCTCATTTTTTTGTATTTTTCATTTTTCAATTTTTTTGTACTTTTGATATTTTTTACTTTTTTTGTGAATCATCAAGGTGCCCATTGCTAGGTTTTCACCAAGATGTTCATTTTTTTAAGGACTTTTTCAGATTTTTCAGATTTTTTTTAGGACATTTTACCATAGACTGAATGCCTTAGGCATAGAATTTCTTCAGATGGAGAATGTTGATTGGTTCCCAGAGCTGTTCTCCTTTAGCCATTGAGAGTTGATAGGCACTAGAGCCAAAAGTGGCAGTGATTACAAAGGGACCTAGCCAGTTGGGTTCAAATTTCCCCTTGCATTCTCGATGTGATTGATTTTAGGATTTTCTCTCAAGACTAGATCACCAACCTGAAATTCTCTGTGTCTAACTTTCTTGTTGTAGCCTCTAGACATTCTCTTTTGATATACTCTGAGATGATTATATTCTTCTTGTCTGCGCTCATCTAGTAGTTCAAGTTCTTGCAACCTAGACACTCTGTAGTCATCATTAGTTACTAGACCATGCATTCTGATTCTTAGTGATGAGATTTCAACCACAATAGGTAGTACCGCTTCAGACCCATAAACTAAAGCAAAAAGGGTAGCCCCAGTAGGTGTTTTGATACTTATTCTGTAGGCCTAGAGAGTTGGATTGATCATGAGATGCCAGTCTCTTCCTATTTTATTAACTGTTCGATGCAATATTTTCAATAGATTCTTATTAGATGCCTCTGCTTGTCCATTCCCTTAGGGATAGTAGATAGAAGACCAATGTTGTGTGATCTTGAATTTGGAAAATAGATCATCTAGGTCTTTGTTCTTGAATTGTCCACCATTATCTGTGATTATGGAATGAGGTATCCCATATTTGCATATGATATAGTTCAATATGAACATAGATATTTGCTTTCCAGTTGCTTGTGTCAAAGGGACTGCTTCTACCCATTTTGTAAAATAATTTGTAGTCATGATTATATGGGTATGTCCATTAGAAGAATGAGGATGTATAACTCCTATAAGATCAAAGGCCCATTGGTGAAAAGGCCATTGTTTTGTAAAGGGAATTAGATCTCTCCTTGGAGCATGAATTAAGTTGCCATGCACTTGGCACTTTTGACAATTCTTAGCAAACTTGATAGACTCTTTCTCCATTTCAGGCCAATAGTACCCAACCCTAATAATTTTTTGAGCTAGTGTTAAACCATTTGAGTGTGACCCACAAATACCATCATGGACTTCCTCTAACACACGTTGAGACTCTTCCCATTCTAAACATCTAAGTAGCGTACCATCTAGACCTCATCTGTACAGATCATGACCAATGATGACATATCGGGAGGCATTATGGATAAGGTATCTCTTTTCATGGTGGTTGAAGGTGTCAAGAATGATTTGGTCTTGGAGATAGGAAAATAGGTTTTTGTATCTAGATGAATCATGACCAACAATAGTGCAGATCATGTGGGTTTCAGGGGAATCATATGTAGGATAAGATAGTGCTTCCACTAGGAACTCATAGGGTAGCTCATGTTCAGGCTATTGTAATAAAGTAGATAGTGTTGCCATTGCATCGGCAACCTTATTCTTTGTTCTAGGAATTTGCTCAAATGTGATAGATATGAAATACTTCTTTAAATCATCTACCATTCTCTTGTAAGGAATGAGATTTTCATCTTTAGTTTGGTACACATCATTGACTTGATGAATAACAAGTTGAGAGTCTCCATGAATGTGTAGCTCTGTCACTCTCCACTCAATTGCTAGTTTCATACCATTCAAAAGGGCTTAATATTCCACAATATTGTTTGTGCAAGGAAACTTTAATCTGAATGCTTTTGGGATTGAGTATCTTTGAGGAGTTATGAAAAATATGCCTGCTCCAGATCCATTCTATGTATAGGAGCCATCAAAGAATAATTTCCATTCTCTAGAAGAAAGATGCATGATAGAGGAATTTGGAAATTCCATTTGTAGTGGTGTGTCATCAAACAATGGTGCTTCAGCCAATTGATTAGCAATGACTTGTCCTTTTACAACTTTTCTCTCAACATATTCAATGTCAAATTCACTCAATAGCATGACCCATTTAGCTAATCTACCCATGAGGGTAGCTTTACTTAGTAGGTACTTTAGTGGATCAATCTTGGCTACCAATTGAGTGGTATGAGCTAACATGTAGTGTCTCAGTTTCTATGATGTGAAGATCACAGCTAGACAAGCTTTCTCAATCATTGAATAGTTCTTTTCATATGCCACCAATGTTCTACTAATGTAGTATATAGCTCTTTCCTTTTTATCTTCATCATGCTATGCTAGCAATGCCCCAGTGATGTATCTATTGCGGAGACATATAAGATCAATGGATTCCCATGAATAGGAGGCATCAAGATGGGAGGATTTGATAGATATTGTTTGATATGATCAAATTTTTTCTCACATTCTTCATTCCATGCAAAGGTCACACATTTATGTAATGTTTTTGTAAAAGGCTGTGATATGTCCACTAGCTGTGATATGAATCTTCTGATAGATTGAACTCTTCCTTGCAATGTCCTCATTTGACTGATATTCTTTGGGGGTCACATCTCTATTATAGCCTTTACTTTAGCTGGATCAACTTCAATGCCCTTCTTTGTGACTATGTATCCTAAGAGTTTTCCAGAAGTGACACCAAAAGCACACTTCTTAGGATTTAATCAGAGACTAAACTTTTCCATTCTATTTAGGATCATGCTCAAGTCCTTTAGATGTTTAGTTCTAATCATAGATTTTGCTAAAGTATCATCAACATAATCCTCCATAGTTCGATGCATCATGTCATGGAAAATAGATGTCATTGCTCTTTGATATGTAGCACCAGCATTTTTAAGCCCAAATGGCATGACATTCCAATAGAAGGTACCCCATGCACATGTGAAAGCAGTTTTCTCTTGATCCTCTAGAGTAGTTTTTATTTGGTTATATCCAGAGAAACCATCCATTAAGGAATACATCTCAAAACCCATAGTCATGTCCAATATCATATCAATGTTAGGTAGTGGAAAATCATCCTTAGGGCACACTCTATTCACATCTCTAAAATCTGTGCACACTCTGATTGAACCATCTGGTTTAAAAATAGGTACAATATTAGAGATCCACTTTGCATAGTCAATAACCTAGATGAATCTAGCTTTTAGGAGCTTCTCTAATTCAGCTTTTACCAAGAGTGCAATGTGAGGATGCATCTTTCACAATTTTATCTTGATAGGTTTTACATTAGGAGCTATAGATAAATGGTGCATGATAAGATTAGGATCCAGACCTGGCATATCTGAGTATTTCCATGCAAATTTGATCTTCTTCTTTGTTAGGAATACAGTAAATTTTTTCTTCTCTTCTTCTGATAATGATTGTGCTACATGTACCAATTGTGGTTCTTCTGTTGTTCCCAAATTGAAGGATTGAGTGGGCTCAATTAGAACTGGAGGTCTGTCCTGTAAATGACTTAGAAGGACATCAAATATCTCATCCTTAGGCACCTCAAAGAGGTTTTCACCTTCAGATATGTCTTTTCTTTTTACTTTTGTAGGTTCTGAGACTACCACAAAGTGGTTTTCACCCTCAGAACTCCTTTTCTTTTTCTTTTTATTCTTATTTTTTCTGACTGAGATATTTGATGTCTGACTCCATCATGCTAACGCTTGGTTCACTAATGGAAGTACTCATAGGCTCAACTAAATTGAAGTAGAAAGCAAGGGCATAGTCATTGGGAAAGGTGTAAACACCATGGCTCAGATTTGTGGAGGTTTGATCATAAGTTCTAGATATTGGATAGTCAAAGTGGGGAAAGATTGGGAGATAGTGTTTACGGATATGGATCTGTCATCATTGGTCCTAACCTGATGCTTGAGTTGAAAGGTGATATTACAACTTAAGATATTCAATTCGTGAATAGGCTCAATGTCATCGTGGGAGTCCAATTCAGCCATAGGTGGATCAGACTCGATAGGTTCATCATTTCTCTCTAGACTTATGTTGGGATTAGGTGCATATTGGTGAATAACATCAACATGTTTCTCTATGATAAGCTCATTTGGTTATGGAATAACTCCCCATTCATAGTCATTAGATTCATCTTCTGATTCAGGATCTCTAGGAAATCCTAGAACATGAGTAAAGTCAGGGTGAATACCCCAAGAAGGGTTACCCTTAGATTCTGATTTGAATTCATACTCATGGGAATCTATCTTAGAATCACTACCACTTCCCTCTTCTTGATTATTTTCGAGATTAGCTAGTTCTTGTGTCGCAACTATCTCTTGATTGATAGTAGGTTCTTGTGTTTCTACTACATTAATTCTTTTGATTGGATCATCTTTATCATCAAGAAGTTCTTTGATCTCCTTAGGAAATTTTTCATAGGGGATGAGTTCTAAGTTGTCTGAATCACTATCTGATGGTTCTATTTCTTCTTTCTTAAGAAGAGGTTCTCCTGGTGTGATCTGCTCTATGACATGAGAACAATTACCCTTGAGGTGATAGGGTTTCTTCTTAAAGCCTAGGCCAACACTATTCTTATTTTCTCTACCAGTATGTGGGAGAGGTGCCACAAGACCTTTTCCTTTGACTCCTAGAGGTCCTTTACTTGAATATCCCATCTTAGCTATCAACTTATTTCCTAGACTGTATGACTTAGAAGGGATCTGTGGTGTTGTAGAGTTTCTAGTTTGAACATTGTGGGATTCAGATTTATCTTTGTATAGCCATGATAGCACAACTTCATCCTCTTCAAACTCTTTCTTGGATACTTATTCTACTACAAAATTCTTTTTATATGCCTCAAGAGATTCCTTAGGTTTGGGCTTGGACTATTTCAAAAATTGTCCATAAGACTTAGGTGAGATAGGGAGAGATGTCAACGATAAGATTGGCTCTATAATATATTCTCCCATCCTATTTTCTTTGATATTGACCTCTTTAGCAATGTCTTCCATTTTAGATGTGGATGCTTCTTTAGTTGGTTCAATGGAAGATTCTCTATTATTAGGCACAAGCTTATCTGCACTTTCCTTCAAGGTATTGCAAGTTGTATTCAGATCTACGGGGATAGTAACCTCTACTCCTTCATAAGGAAACTTCAAACATTGATGGTATGTAGAAGGAATAGCTTGCATTTCATGTATCCATGGTCTCCCTAGGAGGATGTTGTAGGCCAAAGGTAGATCAAGCACTTGATAGCTGGTATCTTTGATAACTAGACCCACTTGGATGGGTAAGAAAATGGTGCCTTTAGAAGATCTTTCTTGTTCATCATAGGATTTTATGGTTATCTTCTTTCGAGGATCAATAGCCAATTCTGAAAATCCCAATTGTGTGATCAAGCTATAAGAACAAATGTTTAGGCCAGTGCCCCCATCTATCAACACACATTTGACTCTATAGTTCTGGATCAAGACTTCTATATGCAAAGGCTGATTATGTGGGTGACTCAAGGAGTTGTCATCTTCCTCTAAAAAGGAGATATATTGCAGAGAAGTAAGATGTCCAACCATAGTCTGGAACCTATCTAAATCAACGTCATCAGGAACATTGGAACCGAGAAAAGCTTTGTCTAGTATGGTTCTGTGAGCTGGAGATATTCGAAGCAACTCAAACATGGAGATTTTGGCATTAGTGTGCTAGAGTTGTTGAACAATGCTATAAGATGTAGGCCTTGTATCCTTTGGATTGGAAGATTTGGAAGTAGCCTTCTGTTTAGAAGCAGATGAAAGATTGAAGGGCACCTTAGGGACATTTGATGAATCTGGGATTTGTCCTTTCAGATGTGCTTGGGCTTGTGATCAAGTAACTGCATTGGTGGATTGATTTTGTCTATCTCTTCTTACAATTGTGATGACATTGCAATTGTCTGAGAGACAGGGTTCAACCATATTGATGGTGGCATTATTTCCAGGGTAAGCATAATTGACTTTTGCCACCATATTAGGTTGAGAAGTTGAAACTCCTTGACCATGTTGTAGAAATGGTTCTGTAAATGCTGTATGATTGTTATTGCTCTTAGGATTCTCAACTGTGATGTCTCCATTATCGATCAGATCTTGAATGGTGTGTTTCAACCGTAAGCAGTTATTAGTTTTGTGACCTTTACCTCAATGGAAATCACAGAATTCATTTTCTCTCCACCATTTTGGCTTAGGCTCAGAATTAGGTGGTCAGATTGCTGGTAAAGAGATGATGTTATCAGCCAATAGATTTTTCATAGCTGATTCTAAAGATTCTCCAAGAGGAGTGAACTTTCGTTGTTTATCCCAAGATTTTTATTCTAGCTTCTTTTGAAATGGTTCGGATGACTTTTGTTCTGAAGCTTTAATGGCTTGGGAACCAAGAGTTAGGTTGTAGGCTGGTGCCTTTGATGGGGCACAAATAGTATCAAAAACATCATCTTTGATGATGCCTTTGTTCTTGTTCCAATTTTTGTTCTTGTCTTTAGAACTGGATCCTGATTTGTACTTGTCTTTTTGAAGTGTGATTTCTCCTTTTTTCACAAGCACTTTTTTGATTTTGATAGCATTATCCACCATCTTATCAAAAGATGTATGATCTTGCATTTGTAGAGGATAATTGATTTTTGGAACAAGGTTATTGATGAAGATTTCCAGTTTTTCTATTTCTGGAATAGGTCTGACATATAGAGAGAACTTCTTCCTCCATCTCTTGAGAAAGGTTAGGAATGGTTCTCCTGGATATTGCTTGAGATTACAGATATCAATCATGGTGATTGGATGTTGAATATTGTAGGAGTATTGCTGATAAAACAATTTGATCAATTCCTCAAAAGTTTTGATAGTGGAAGGTAATCGAGAGAACCATTGAATGGCCGCTCCTCCTAGAGATCGATGGAAGAGACACATCAGATAGGTTGGTTCGTGCATGAATTCCATTGATTGGGTACAAAATTCTCTAACATGGTCTTGAGGGTCAGAGTGTCTGTCATACTTATCATACTTGGGCATCTCCACTCATTTTGGAAATGGTGGCATATACAAGTCTTTGTCAAAAGGAAAAGGGCATAGAGCTTCCATGGAGAACTCCTTGGGTTCCTTTTCTTTCTCAAGGCTGTTAAGTTTGACTTGCATGGCATGCATCTATTTCATAATAGCTATGAGTGGAGTTTCTTCCTCATGTGTAATGATATTTTCCACATTAAAGTTGGGAGGAAGTTTAGCTCCTTGATGAGCCAATTGTAAAAAGTATGCCTCTCTATCTTCTTTCAAGAAATGCTTCATCATTCATTTGAAGTTATCATCATTTTGATATTGACCAATTTCCTCAGTGTGGGTTCCTGATCTGTACCATGTTGAGATTAAGCTCTTTGAGAGCCAAAGTTTGTCCTTACTTGAGACATGGTAGGAGTTTGTGGACTCCCTGGAATAGATTGATGTGGGGTTTGTTGGGTACCTCCATGAGTTGATGGAGGAGGTATGTAACCAATTTTTAATCGAAAGTTGCCAAGACCATCATCCTTGTAAAGACCAAAATTGATGAGTTGCTCAAGAGTTGGACCTCTGGTAGTGGTTATAGGTGAGGTCTGTGATGCTTCTCTAGATTTCTTGTGTGAGGAAGCTCTAGTTTCCACCATTAACTTTGAGTGAAACAAAAGAATAAGATCCAGATAACTGAAGAATGAATTGAATCAAGATGATCAGATGACACAACCTTGTCAAGGTTTGATTGATTTGAAGATTTGATTAGATGTGGGTGAAGGATACTATGCCCTAGATGTATGGGTAGATTGCCCAAAAGATATCAGACATGAGTTCACAACACTTAGTCTATTTTTGAAGATTTAATAGAAGATTGATAGTTATGACAAGGTTTTGACACAAGATGAAAAGGACTCAATTTGATTAAATAGAAGGTTGAATCAGATTTAAAAGGAAAATTTTGGAGAATGATAGGATTCTCAATAGCTACTACTCTATTCCTGACATAGTGATTTTCTTGACAGATTCTAGAAATAGGCCGAAAAAGCTAAGTATCTGGCAATTCTAACAATTTTCTGACAACTTTTAAAAATTTCCCAAACGACACTCTGCAGACTTGTATGATAGTGGGTATGCTATGAAACAATAGTTGAAAAGCTCATACGATAGTTGCAAAACTCGCATGATAGTGGGTATGCTATGAAATGATAGTTGAAAAGCTCATACGACAGTTGCTAACAGGATTTGACTTTTTTGAATTTGACTGGAATAAAGACTCATATGACACTAGGTTCCTTACCATACGACAGTTGGGCAGTGATGAAATGACATTTGAAAAAACTCATATGACTTTCTCATCTCTTGAGATGAATTTTGACTCCAGAAAGGAATTTCACTTCAAATTTTGCAAATTTAGGGTTTTCAGTTTCAGATTGTTTGCAAATTGCACTGTCTAGATTCGAGGATTGTAACAGATTTGTTTGTTTTCAGTAACCAGATAGATAAAAAAGCACACAAAATAGCAAGCAAGTGATTTCAAGCATGTCTAAAAACAATGAACAAGGGCAAAAGAAACCTTGCGCATGGACAATCAAGTGATTTTATTCATTCTAATCCTTAGAAGTGCTAATTGTGTATGTTCCAAAAATGTTTTGCAATAATGCACATATACCCTAGAAAATGAAAATTTGGCCTCGATAGGGTTTTTAGTAATGGTTTGACTCTCCAACTTTTATGATCCAAAGGGGTGAACTCCAATCTCGGTGCACCAGGGTTTTGACACAGTCCAAAAATTTAATCAATCAGGAGCTGCTAGGGAGATCTGACAACCCAACAATGAACCAAATCTGTGAAGATTTCTTCCACAAGGACATTTATATAGTGGCTATCACTACCATGATGATAATGGCTATTACCACTTGAGGTTCCATCAATGTGGTTGACCCAATTAAGGGAATGTCCACTATGGTTAACCCTCTCTAAAGGTGACTCACAAGATATACCACATGGAGACTGGTTCTAGATTCAAGGATTTGGGTTTCTGGTACTATTCAAAAAAGGAAGTAGAGCATAATCCCCTAGCCTTTTCACTTTTAACCCAAACAAAGCAAACAGATTAATCTGACATGCTAAGACCAAGATTATCTCACAAAGATCTATGACGTCAACCCCTTATGATCTATCAACCTCTCCGGAGAGAGAATGCCTTCATCAAAAGTTGAAGACACATGGATCTAGTGGAACGTGAGACTCCCTTAGTATCCTCCCCACCTACAAGGGATCCTTCATTGAGAAGAGTTTCACTGGAAACCCACTCTCTCAAGATCCACAAATAGTGTTCATGGGGCCTAATTACTATGTGTAACAAAGATGCTGAAAGCAAACTATGTTCATTTTTATAGCCCAAATGAAGTCTGTGATAGGAAAGCAATAAAAGTCACTCAAGCTAGACACATGAGATGTTCATTTTTAGATCCAAAATTGAAGTCTTATTAGCTGAGAAGATTACCTAAATTCCTCACAACGCGCTTAGTAGATTTTTACCTATTTTTAGCAATTCTTGCACTTTTTCCAATCAAAACTAGCAGGAGTCAATAAAAAATAGAGAATTTCAACTGTTAAGATTAGTTGTTAGTCAAAATCTGAAAACCAAATATGACAAACTACTCTGAAAAATGAAATGACAGTTGAAATCTGATGCTGAAACTCGTATGATAGTGAGTCTATTACCAGACGATAGTTTGAAACTTGTACGACAGTGGGTATGCTCCCAAACGATAGTCTAGAAACTCATACGACACTAGGTGTTCTGTGAAATGACAGTTGAACTTTCAAATGATAGTGTGTATAGTACGGCATGATCCTCAACCCAATAGACTATCGTATGATAGTGGGTACAGTGTGAAATGACTTTTGTTAGAAACTTATGCAAAGATTGTACATATAGAAATTAAAAATCATACTTTTACACAAAAACCAAGGAGAAAAAGATAGAAATTGATAGAATTGAATTGGAAACCCATTTCAGGGCCCCATGGTGGGCACCAAAAATTGTTAGAGTAGTCATATTATAGCTAATAATTTATTTATTTAATTATTAGTCTATTATTCTCTACACTTAAGTTAGACTTAGGCATCTTATTATTCTTTAGGGTTTTCACCTTTAGGGTTTCGGTATCCTTTTATAAGGATTCCCTCTTTGTATTTTATTCATTCACTTATTGGATCATAATGAAATATTTTTTTCATGTGCATATGATGCCTCTAGCTTTTTGGCCTCCATAGCCTTTTCTTGCTTCTGTTCTTTGCTTCTTCCATGTGACAGGGTTATGCATGCAGGTGTTCTTGGGAGATTAGTTTTTCACCTAATCTAACAAAAATGTGTGTGTGAATTTTGTACCCGATCTGTAGACACAACACTTCAGTAAAACATTAGAGGTTAGCAAAAATGAAAGCTGCAATGAATTGAAAGCTAAATTAATCAGACAATTTACTGCCATCTAATAGGTGTGAGTATGATGCTCTCAGATTGTTTATCAAGATCAGTGACCTTGAAGACACCTAAATGAAGGATTTGAATGCAAAATTGATATGAAATATGAGTGCAATTAATCTATTTTTTTGATTTTCTATGCAATGATATGATGAAAACTGATATGAATCTATGATAATATGAAAAACTGATACGATATACTAATCTAGAAATGAAATTCTAATATGATATGCTAAAATATGAATGATCTCACAAAGCTGTTTGATTTGCAAAAGAAGCTCCAATTCTTCAGACACCAATTCGCCAACATAAGTTTGCACAATTATGAGATGATTTGTGAAGAGCTGAGCCTTGATTTATAGAAATCTAGGGCTTTGGATGCATGGAAGAAAGCCATAAATCACTCAAGTTGATCTTTAGATTTAACTCACAAAATTATGCAAAAGCTAAGTTTTAATTTTAAATCAGAAGTTGAGATCTGCTTTAAACTCAAAAAGAGTTGAGTTTATTTTTAAAACAACTTTGAATTGATTTTCTGATTTAAAGTTAACTACTTTTTGGATGTGCATAATTAATTTAATAATAAAGTGATTTATTTCCAAGTTAACTAATTTTGAAAAATCAAATAATTGATTTATGGGTTAATCAATCATTTTTCAAACTTTTATTCAAAAACAATATTATTAAAAATTGACAACTTGCTTTAATTAATTAAATAAGAATTTAATCAATTATTCATAGGATTTTGGATTTATTGTCAAAATTAAATAATACAATTTAGGAATAGATATAATTAACTTTAATTAAATAATTAAGTGGCAGAATTAAACTTAATTAATTAAATATTGATAATATTCAATTAATCAAACTTTAGGATAAATAGGATTTATCACCAAATAATCATTAAATTAAAGATAATTAGGATAATTAGGAATATTACTAAGAATATTCCCTAATGCAGAATTTAGGATAATCAATTAGGATTTGATGATGTTCAGATGTGCCTTAGGTTAGGACTTTGATGTCGATTTCATTCGATGTGTCGATAATAGGAGGTTAATGAACTTATAGCCCATTTTTGGAGTAATACACTCCTAACAGGGTTGAGGCTTCTAACAAGGCCTATAGTCCCTTAATCAAGACTGAGACACTATATACATGTAATAGACTCCTAACAGGGTCAACATCCTTAACAGGATACCTTTGATTAGTGGATCTTTGTGGGTACCATCCCCACCGGGGTTTTCCCTTGGCGAGGGTTTCCTCGAGAACAAATAATGTGTTATGAGTTCTTTAGTTTTATTTGTATGCATGTTGTTTAGCTTCTTATGTTATGCATGTGTTAAGATAATCTATTATATCCATAATCAGGAAAAAGTTAAAGTTTGTAGAATACTGATTCACCCCCCCTCTCAGTATTCCCTATTTCTAAAAATTGGTATCAGAGCTTAGTTACTCAGAAAAGAATCATTCAAGGAAAGCTTAACAGCTTGAGGAAGATCTCTATGGATATGGATCAGCTGCAGAAGAACCTTGAAGAAGCTCTTGAACAGATTTCTTATTGAAGAAAGAGATACTCTGAAAGGAAAATATGATGATGCTAAGAACCTCATTGAGAAATTGAAAAATAGATTGGAAGATTTGAAATCTGAAAAAGAATCTGAAATTCATATTGAAGATTGTGATGACAACTTAGAGAAAGAAAATGAGATCCTTAAACATGAACTAAAGATAGCAAATCTGAAGCTAAGTCTGAAAGATGGAAATGGCAAGAATGAAGCAAATCTGAAATCTGAGAATGAAAATCTTAAGCATGAAAATGAAGGGCTAAAATCTAAACTTGGTAAAGTAACATCTGAACTTGAGAAAGTCAATTTGCAGTATGCTAAACTTGAGAAATACAATGCAATTGTGAAAGGAGAATTGACTCAATCTAAGTAGCAACTTGAAAGACTATATTCAACTAGTGAGAAGATTGATGAACAAATATCTTATCAAAAACTATTCTATGATAAGAATGGTCTTGGATTCATCACTTTTAAAGCAAATGAAGAAAGCAAGAAACCAGATCAGAAGATATCTGAAAGTATAGATGAGAAGAAGTCTAATGAGATTAAAAAATCTGAAGAGACACCTAAGGAAGAAGAACCACCTAAGCAAGAGGAGTCACCTAAAGGTATGCAAAGAGAATTCAAAGGTAGATGTTTTGCTTGTAATACTATTGGTCATATGAAGAGAGATTGCACAGGTAAGCAATTTAAACCTCTTAATGGTTATTGTTATAATTGTCATGGTTTTGGACATAGAGCTATTTAATGTAGAAAACTTAAATTTTTTGAGAATAACAATAGTAGTAGAACGTTTAGAAATACTAACCATGTAGATAAGAAACCTACTGAAGATATGAATAGAAGAAATGGAGTAGTCTGTTATAGACAACAAGGTTGGACACATTGCTAGAAATTGTAGATCACAGATCAATCAGCCTGGACCAAGATATG
Source organism: Chamaecyparis obtusa (assembly GCA_027943335.1). NCBI lineage: Eukaryota > Viridiplantae > Streptophyta > Pinopsida > Cupressales > Cupressaceae > Chamaecyparis > Chamaecyparis obtusa. The sequence continues at coordinate 2,078,012 of BSBK01004314.1, read as the reverse complement.
GAAACAATGGAATAGTTTGTCAGATATGTAACAAGATTGGAAACACAACAAGGTTTTGCAGAATGAACAATAGAGTTTTTCATACCAATCCTAATCCTAGAAGTCATGGAAGAAGAAATGAAGATGGAAGCAAGAGTTAGAAAGGATGCTGTAGTAACTCAGATGAAGTGAAGTTTGTTAAAAGCATAGATCAAGGAGACATATTCATCACTGAAGGTAGTTAGAAAGGTGAAGTATTAAATGGTAAGAATGAATCTTTCCTTGACTCATCTCAAAGTACTTAATTCATGAAAATTATAGTAGAATAGGAACTTAGATTAGTGTAGAAATTGATATATGATGAATTGAGTCTTGCACAATTAATGCAAGGTATTATATGATGTTCTAATGCTATGGTTAAGAGTGCAAAGAAAAATATTATGTTTTGCGAGATCACAAGAAGTTTTAAGTTTTGCAGGTTAACAAAATCAGCTTTTTGGAAAGAAGCAGAAAAAGAATTGAATGTGATGTCAGATCTAAGTGAGATTGAATTAATAAAAGGTCATGGACAATGTTATTTGTTCATCAAAGTGAATACAAGTGTTAAGGAGATCAAAGAGCAGTGATTGGAAGCATTTTGCAAGGATTTGGTGAAGAATTTTGTGCCAAATCTACGCAAGCCCTAAATCGTGAAATTGAGGTATTTTACTTGGAAGATCTTTAAATCAGTTAAGGAATTAGAGGAAATCATGGATGTTTCTTTGATTCAAAATGTCAGAGATAAGAATAGACCTAAGATGAAAAGGGAACCAGTAGAACCCTTGGAAGATGATCCTAGGTTAGCTTTATCATCCATACCAGATAGAGTTTTACATCTAGAGAATGTTAGAAGTTATCTGGGATGTAAACTAGAGACTATCAGTGATAGTGACTTCATAGAGGAATATCAAAAAATCTATAATTAGGACATGTCATTGAAAGTAGGGTTTGAGCATTTGAAAGATAATGAGATCGTTAGGTTTTCTTTGCAATATGAATTTGATAATGAAGAATGTACCAAGATAATCCTAAGCAGAATTCACAATGGAAAGTTTTGGTTAGATGACAGAGTGATAGATATCATAGCTGACTTAATTCATGAGGTAATTGGACTATCTAAAACTAGAGCCATTCCTTTAAATGAGAAAAACATGAGGAAAATAGTCATAGACAACACAAATTCATCCTATAATGGTAGAGGAATTGTAATTAGCAAGATACAGCAAGATGATGTTAGATACTTGTGTAAGATCCTATCAACTAAGTTTTGTGCTAACTTGAGAGAGGATGGCATGGAAACTAGAATGATACATGTAGCTTATTTGATGTGTGTGGATAAATTACAAGTTGATATGTGTGAGATTTTGAGGATACAGTTGTTTGAGAATTTGGAAAAGATAAAGAAGAATAAGTATTCACAGTTTAGATTCTCATCTTTATTTACTTATATGTTCTTTCATTTATTGAGAAGATTTCCATTCACCATTGGAAATGACTAGAATGATGGCCAAACTATAATGGAAAGGATTAACCAAGTGTATAGGAGGTATGTTATTGATAAAGTGAATGAAAGTACAGTGTTGGTAATTAAATCATTTCAGAATTTGATGTCTGGCAGATCAAGGATCCCATAGTCTCTTGTGGAGAAGTATAAAAATGAGATATGTTTCATGGTTGATACTGACTTTACTTCCATTGAAGCAGTAGAACCTAGAACAGAGTTCATAGACCCTCTTGGCTATGAGATATCTAAGATTGAGACAAAAGAATATGTGAGCAGATTACTTAAGTGCAAGTTGGACACTCACTGTAATAGGTTTGGAACCTTTGAGGAGAACTTCAACTCTACAAAGACCATCCTTGAGGAGAAGCAGTCAAAGAAAAGAGTTGAGAGTACTATCAAGAAAATTCTAAAAGATATAGGGATGATTGAGCATGAGTTCTTGGTAGCCAAGCAAACAACAGTAGCAATTAGAGATATTGGAAAAAAAGAAGTCTTGTCTATTCCACCTCTATCATCAATTGTAGCACATCAAGGGGAAACATTAGTTAAGGTGAAAGTGGAAGAAATAGAGAAGGATCAAGAAGCAAGAATATCCACTAGATCAACCTCCTCCACACCTAGCAAAAGAGTAAAAGAGATTGTTACTAGTCCAGGTAAGAGGCAGAAGACATTGGTGCCACCAGTTCAAAGGAAAATTGTAGATATCAAAGATGATGGAAGTACTCTTGTTAAGAAGAAAACTTGGAAACCTAGAGTTGAGAAGGTTAATGAGCAGATTATTCAAGATGGAGACTTTACAAAGATGAACAAATATTATGATCTCTATGATTATGTAGAGAGACTGAATCTATAAAATGTAGTGGTGAAGCATATGATTTTATCTAATAAGAAATTTGATACAATTCAGGGCAAGATACTTGATGACTTGTACATGAAACTTGTAAATAGGAAGAAGAGAGCATCAGAAGAAGATATAGCTATTAGAGAAAAGCTTGTAAGAAAGCTTTGTGTTGTAAGAGATGAAGTACACTTCAATCAGATTATGAAGGATCTAAGCACCCATTTGAGAACCAAGAAGAGAACTATTTAGATTATGGGAGGTAGATATGAAGAAGTTAATGTAGAAACATAGCAAGCAATCATTAAGGTAATATCAAAGAATGCTAGAGAATCATCACTTGTAGTAGAATCCAAAGATCAAGCAGAAGAACCAAAACAAGAGGACATTCCCTCTACACCAACCATAAATATTGAGGATGAAGTAATGAATGTTGAAGGAACTAAGATCACCTTGGATAGTGATGATACCTTATTCAAGAATCTTGAAAACATTGTTGACAATTCGGCTTTTGAAGAGCAGGAGACTACCAAAGGAGAAGAAGAAACATAAACCACAATTGTAGAACCTAAAGTGTCAAAGAAAGAAGAACCTATTTCCACTCAAGAAGAAATCAATCTTCCACCTTAGACTGACAAGAAAGCTCAAATTGGTTCTATGATTGAGAATTTGGGAAAGGAAGTAGATGATGATGATCAGATGGAATTGATCACATCTTTGAACAAGATCATCAGTAAGAACAAGAAAGTAAAGAGTCTTGAAGGATGCCTGAAGGAGCTTACTAAGAAATTACAAGGTATTATTACTACACAAATTGTAGAAGATGACCCTCTGGTAAGAGCTAAGAAAGTAATGAATACTTTTGATGATGAGTTTACAAATCTATATGATATAGCAAAGATGAAAGCTCAAGCAGCTTATGAGGTCGAGACACTTTTGAACATCAGTCATAATATAAGGAATGATATCAATAACCTTGATATCTGTATAAAGGACTTGAGAAAGAATTTGGAAAGAGGAAAATCCTTGTACATTCAGTGTACAAAATTAGAGAACCTAGTAGTAGAGGAAGTTCAGAAGATGAAGATGAAGGAAGCAGTAATTTAGAATGAGGCAAACCTTCTTTCGAGTCCCAATGTGAAGGTATTTGATATTGAGCAGAAAATTTGAAAGATCTATGATGAAATGAGAGTTTTGCAAGATGACAAGGATAGGAAGTTGAAGAGATTCACTCTTTTAAGAGAGCACATTTCTATAAACTTGAGCACTATTGAAGGGCAACTGGAAGAATGTCTTTCAGCCAAGACATCTTTTCAGAAGTTTAGTTATGAAAATCTCCAAGCATGTGAGATTGCATCTTATGGATTGTACGCACTACTTGGTGTGGTAGATTCAATTAAGAAATCATGGAGAAAGAGTTAGAGGTTATGAAGATCAATTTTGAAATTGTGTTGCAAGCCTATCAGCTTTGCAATATTGAAGTAAGGTATAACCTTTTTGTGAACACAGTTTTGTAATGCTCCTTACCTTTTTTTTGTCATTGTTGTCAAAGGGGGAGAGATATATAGCATAAAATTGATAAGGATACATACTCTTAGGGGGAGTATAGTATATAGAGAGGATTAATGAAGTCATAAGGACAATATATATATATATTTTGTATTATGGCCACAATTTTGAGATTTTGAAGTTGTAAGACTTAGCCAATTTTCTCATATGTTGCCACCAATGACAAAGGGGGAGATTGTTGGAAATTTGGCTGAGTTGGTTACATAGATGTTTTCATTATGGAAACATATGATCTACATGAAGATTGCACAGGTCAGAGAGCTAATATGTCAGAGTGCAATACAAATTGTCTAAGTATGAGACCGTGTGTTTTTACCAGTGAACCTGATGACAATTTTTGTTTGTGATGTTGATTGGAGTAAGTTCAGTGCTTACACACTTGAACATATACTCTATGGTGACTATTGAAGACTCACCTTAGAGTGCAAGTCAGTATGACATGTACGGAAGAAGTTATGATAGTTTTACTAAAGATAGTGTTAAGCCAACAAGACAAAATATGAAGAGAGAATAGATAAAGAATTAAGGGATTATTTTGTTTATCAAAATAATGACTTAACAATATAAAGGGATGAAATCCTAGATGTTAACCCTTGGATAAAGATATTTTTTAATATGATAGATGACTGGAAAGTTATTAATCTTAATAACTTGTATAAAGATATGTAAAGATGTAATTGTAAAAAGAGAAGAAATGAATGTATGTAATAGCGATAGTGAAAGAGCAGCAAAGAGATATTGATGCAAGAAATATAAGGTTATGTACCTTGACCTACTTTTGTAATTAGTAAATATTGTATATTACTTGTTTGGGCAGTGAGATCATTTGGTAATCACATTTTGTACTGCCAACTCCTAACAGGGTTGAGGCTTCTAACAAGGCCTATAGTCCCTTAATCAGGACTGAGACACTATATACATGTAATAGACTCCTAATAGGGTCAAAATCCTTAAAAGGATACTTTTGATTAGTGGATCTTTGTGGGTACCATCCCCACTAGGGTTTTCCCTTGGCCAGGGTTTCCTCGAGAACAAATAATGTGTTATGAGTTCTTTAGTTTTATTGCTATGCATGTTGTTTAGCTTCTTATTTTATGCATGTGTTAAGATAATCTGTTATATCCATAATTGGGCAAAAGTTAAAGTTTGTAGAATACTGATTCACCCCCCCTCTTAGTATTCCCTATTTCTAACATATACAACCCTTTACCATCCATGAATTTCCATAAAAAATTACATTCACCTTGCTGTGTATGACAAAATTCTGAATTTGCAACCTAAATCTGGAATTAACTTGAACTCCCTTATGAGAAATCTAAGCTTGTTAAATGATTGTTTTTTAATTTTGATGTCCACTAGGTCTGAAATTGATCTCATGTAGGAGTTTGATGCCTTCTTAGCAACCTTGATTTGTCAAAAATGCCTCAATGCCTATTTGAACTTGGCTTGGGCTGTTGTGCAATAATTATGATTGTCCTTGCTTAATTAGCTACCTTTTCTTGGAGGGATTCGATCTACACTTCCTAATTTCCATCTGCAATGGATATTTGATTTGAATTGGGTGTTGAAGTGGATTCAAAACTGTAATGTCCCATTTTTACAGTTTTGAGACACTACGAGATTTCCACAAATCTAACTTGAACAATTATACAATTTTGATTTATAATTCCAAACTTCAGACTTATATAATGAAATGATTAATGCTTAAACTGAATGATGGTTCAAATGAATGATGATTCCAAATGCATACACAAGTTATAATGCAAATGACTAGTAATTCCAAATGCAAATGCTGAATGTAATGGAATTTATGTATAATTCCAAATGCATATGCTTCCCAAGTTAATAAAAAGGTCGCATACAATAAACATGAATGTTGTTTTTGATGTTGCAATGTAAATTATGCTTTTATAATCTAAATGGTTGTCTCTGATATACTTTGTTTATCCACATTGCATATACAAGATGAAGAATATCTCAATAACAGAGATATAGATACATAGGCGGTGTCTGATCCTTCTTTATCTTATACACACTGGTAATGAAGCCATCTCTGATATTACTTGTATATCTTTTAGGTTTCAATTTGGGGACATTACAGCCCCCCCTCTTGGAAAATGCTTGTCCACAAGCATTCTCACACTGTCAATGATTCCTGGATCCCAAACTTGAAACTGCCATCCCACTAAGAAGATGAATTTGGAACCCACGACCTGCCTTTCCTTTATGCTATTATTTTTATTATCTTTGATTCTTTTCTATAGAGGCTTTGATACCATGTTAAAGAACATGATCGCATATAGAAAGAATCTAAATGCTTATTATTTCTTGATATTGTCACTGTGATTGATATCAACCATAGAATAAGCATCCTTTATAAATACACTAATATGTAGTCATATATATGTAGAGGTGTGACTCTTACAATAGAGTCACAACTCAACATATATGTAACTATTAATTAGTTTTTTGATTAATTAGTTAAGCAACACTGATTCATTTAGATGGTTATGTATATTAAATACAATTATACACACACACACACACATCTATGTGTGTGTGTGTGTGTGTGTACACACACACACACACACATATAGATATATGTTTATAGTATACATTCCATCAATTAGATCGATGCTATTCTCTAACAAATAGGAGCTGTGTTGAGTCAAGAAGGTAAACTTGTTTCTTTGTTTAGTGAAAAGTTGAATGATGCAAAAAGGAAATATTATGTGTATGATCAAGAATTCTATGCTATTGTTCAAGCACTGAAGAAATGGAGACATTATTTGATACCAAGTGAATTTGTATTGTATACTGATCATAAGGCTTTATATTATTTGGGTAGTCAGAATAAGTTGAATTAGAGACATTATAAATGGGTTGAGTATTTATAGAGTTATACATTTGTGATAAAGCATAAAAGTGGAGTCACTAATCAAGTTGCTGATGCATTGAGTAGAAGGAGATCTTTGATGACCGAGATGAAAATTGAAGTTCTTAGTTTTGATGACATGAGAGATTCTTATGAATTTGATCCTAATTTTTTTGAGCTGTGGAGAAAGTGTAGAGCACCTATTCAAGATCAACTGAGTACTAAATGGAAAGAATATTTCATTTAAGGATGTATATTGTTTAAAGGTATTCAATTGTGTATACCAAGAGGATCAATGGGAACTAATTTGATAAAAGAGAAGCATAGTAGTGGTTTAGCTAGACATTTTGGAATTGATAAGACATTGAGTTTGCTTAAGGAGAAATACTTTTGGCCACAGTTGTATAAAGATGTTCAGAAATTTGTGAAAACTTGTGGAGTTTGTCAAGTTGAAAAAGGAGTAAGTCAGTATATTGGATTGTATACACCCATTTTTGTTCCTGAGAAACCTTGGATTGATATCAGTATGAATTTTGTTCTTGGCTTACCGAAGACAGTAAGAGGTAATGATTCCATATTTGTTGTTGTGGATATATTTTCTAAAATGGCACTTTTTATACCTTGTAGAAAGACATCAGTAGATCTTTTCTATAAGAAAATTGTTAGATTGCATGGATTACCAAGGAGTATTATCTCTGATCGAGCTAGTAAATTTGTTGGATACTTTTGGAAGACCCTTTGGAGAAAATTTGGCACTGAGTTGAAATATAGTTCTACATTTCACCCCCACAAATCGATGGACAGACAGAAGTTGTGAATAGATGTTTGGGTAATCTTTTGAGATGTTTAATTGGAGACACACTGAGTAATTAGGATTCTGTATTGGCACAAGAAGAGTTTGCATACAATAATTCAATAAATAGGAGTGCTGGAAAAACACCTTTTGAGATTGTAAATGGCATACAATCGAGAGGTATATCAGATTTGAGGGATATTGCTGATGAAAGAAAGAGAAGTGTTGAAGGAGTAAAGTTTGCTGAGTACATGAAGACATTGCATGAAGATGTGAAACATAAGATGGAAAAAAGAAATAAAAAATACAAAGACAGAGCTAATAGATCAAGAAGACATAAAACTTTTTCAGTCGGTGATGAAGTAATGGTTCATTTGAAGAAAGGTTGATTTCCTGTTGGAACATATGGGAAGCTAAAAATGAAGAAATTTGGTCCTTGGAAGATACTGAGAAGATTTGACGTTAGAAATGCTTATGAGATTGAATTGCCTGATGACATGGATATATCATCTATATTCAACATTGCTTATTTGTATGAGTACCATGAACCTGATGAAGAAATGACAATACTAAATGATTATCCTAAGAAATAGGTAGAAGAAGTTGAGCAAATTTTGGAACAAAGAATTGGTAGAAGTACAAGAGGAAAAAAATATATGGAATATTTGGCAAAGTGGAAGAATAGACCACTTGAAGACATTTCATGGATTTCCCAATCTGAGTTGGATTCAGCTCGGGTTGCACCTATTGCATGATTTGAAGAATCATTTCAAATAACCCCAAGTGTCTGATGCAGGAGCATCTTGAGTCCTTGGCAATCCTATGTCACCAAAAAGATGTTTGAAGTTTTATGTGTTGCTTGGCTCCTTCTTTAACCGAGTTGGTTTGTTGTTACTCAATTTTGTCTATTTACCAGTGTTGGTTGGTTATCTCTTTAGCACTCAGTGAATTTCCATGGCACTCAGTTATCCTTGCTTACCGAGTTGTTTATTTTTCATTTATGTTGAGTCAGAATCTTGCATTTAATTTTGGTCATGAATTTAATGATGGTACCTATCATTAGGAAGCATGTGGACCTAGATCTGGTCATTCCTTCCTTTGATGGTGGATCTAAACGTTGACTTGTTTGGTAGCCTCTTGTATAAATTTAGTTGTTTGGTTAGAGTTGAGGGAGGTAGTCAATAAGGAGATAGAAGCTGGAAGATTAGAGATTATTTGCAGATCCTCACATGTTGGAGGACTTCTATATTTGATTGTAATATCTAGCCTAAACTAGGAAGGCCTTACATCCTAGCATCTATGAATCAATTAAAGTTAATATATGAAGGATAATTGCATTCTCTCTCTCACTTGTGTGTTTGTTGCTTTCGCGTGTGATCTCGATAGGGTGGACCTAGTTAGGGTGTGCCTTTGGCCCCTCTCCCCATCCTTCTTTATGTTGGGGATGAAAATGGTTATTGTAACTATCACCAAACTAAGAGGCACAAAACAAGTGGTTGTATGCAACTGAAGAACATTGTCTAAGATTTCATCAACTATGGTGAAATCAAAGTTTTCAAAAATTCTAGCACCACCAACCAAGACCATAAGATCTTCCAAAGTCCATTGATGGATCATGGAAAAGAAAAGCCCTCCATATCTGGACAAGTTAATAAGGCTAACCTTACATATACGAAAGAAGACACCAATTTGACAATTAATACCATCACTGTCCATATAATGATTGTGTTGTTACTAATAAAGAATGTCCCAAAAATTCACCTAATGAAAAGTTGGATATATGTCAAGACACCATTCCCAAACATGATCAAAATCATATAACTATGTATAGAAATTTCCCACAAGCAATCTCCATATCTCCCACCATTTCCTCCTTCACACTATCTCCACCTATCAATGTGTCCAATAATGAAATATTTCTAGTCTACCTACAATAAAAATCCTAGCTAATCCATTCTATAACACTAGTCCCTTATACAATTCAATAGTCTCAGATCTAATCCTACCACATACTCTACTCCCAAGAAAAGCTACTCCATTGGGTCCCAGTAAAAGTCCATCCCCATCATGCTTGAGCATCAAGTCCTTTCAAGAATCCACCATACATATCCAAACTCACACCCCATTTCAAGAGGGTTTTCCAAAATCTAAAGAAATAAGTCCTAAAATTGGTCAAGATCAACATACTAAGAATGTCCAATCCCATCCAATCTTTGATCAAGATACCAATAATGTCCATTCTTTTCCAATATTTGACCAAGATCCCCTTAGAAAAATTATCTCCTATCCAACATGATCTTCTTCCATCCCAACAGAAAAGAATTCCTTTGAGTCTCATTCATAATCCACCTCCTAAGAAAGACTATGATGTACCTTATACTCCATCCAATGATCCTCTTCCATGTCAAAATCAAATTAATTCTCCATGTCTTCCACAAGCTCCCATTGTCCCCCCATATCCATCTCACAATCCTCCCTATCCACCACAAGATACCATCATCCCTCCATCTACATGTCATAATATCCCCTATCCACCACAAGATCCCATAATACCACCATCTACATGTCATAATCTCCCATGTCCACCTCAATATTATATCAACCCTATCCAAGTTAATAATGAACCTATTACATATCAATTTGGTTCATCCACTTTGATTCAGTTTTGTCTACTTCATAGTCCTACTACTCCATATGTACCTCTTCCACCTCAAAATGGACTCACATCTTGTTTAAAAAATAATTAGTATCCCATTCCCAAGAAACTTTTTTTATACATGCATTATTAAGGAAATGGGTTAGGCATTAATGAACAAGATATATTAGAACCCCTTGATATCAAAGAAAAATCATATTATCAAGGCCTTGGCTATATAGCTCACCAACAAGATGTTGATATCCCCTCTACATCCAACATTCCACAATATAAACCCAACCATAAACATTCCCCATCACCTCCTTCATCTATTGTGGGTCCTCATATCCCAAAGTCAAATTCTTTGTCCCTTCCATCCATTTTAGATCCATATATTCTTCCATCCACTAGTTCACAATCCACTTACCCTTTCTCATAGGCAAGTCAACAAAGGCACACATCTCTGAGAACCATCCACCCCTCTAAAAGGCCTCCATACAATTCCTATAGACCCATGAATACCACTCCACTTCCAAGAAATTTGGATGTCAAGCATAAAATCCATAAGTTAAGAAATCCACATGCAATCAAGGATCAACATGTAAATACAAAGAAAAATATGATTCAAAACAAAAAAGAAACATCCAAAAGGCCACATAGGCCAATCAAGAAAAATAAAAAGTCAAAAGATATATGGGTTCCTCAATCCCCTATGCAAGAAATTCATTCCAACCAACCACAAAATAATGAAAAATTAAAACCATGTGGATTCCCAAGTATCTCCTCAAAGTACAGTATTCCAAATAAAAATCTAAATTGGCATCCAAGCTTTCTATCCCAAAGGATCCCATCAATCTTCCACATAAATGTCTTTAATATTCCAAATCTATTTTGGGTCCCTATATCCCAAAATCTACTACCTTAGATACTCCATCACCTCCTTCATCCATTTTGGGTCCTTGGGTCCCAAAATCAATGTCTACTCCTCCCCCTAAATCCCAAAATCCAAAACCAATTTTTCTTCCATCACTTCACCACCCCTCAAAGTGTGTGCCAATGTTGATCTTGCCAAATTTTCCATCCACCAATAGACAAGTCTTCCAACACCTACTTTCCATCCTTCCATCCCCCTTGTCCAATCCTATGCATAAACCCTTACCCTAGTCTATATTATCACTCATTTCATCCCCATTTTCCATCACCCTATCAACATCTTTAAGTATACTTTCAATATCCATGGTCCATTATAGCACATCCTTCAAGAATAATATCCAAATAACAAGAGGCTTGATTCCTTCCTTCATGTCATTTCCTACATCCATCGTCTATCAAAAGTCAAAAAAAAGAAAAGAAAAAAATGGTTACCTTGGTGAAAACCTAGAAAACATGCATCTTGTGTGACAACAAAAAAAATAAAAATCAAGAGAAATAATTCATCCTATGGTGAAAACCACTTCTTGTGGTACCTTGGGAAAGTACCATGATTAAAAATTTTCAAAGAGATGTCATGTGTAATCCATTACCCTCTACACTTGGTGGCATGTTTCATTCATGTAATCCTACCTACCGAATCCTTCATGATCCTACACCCATCCATATCCCTCTTTCCATCTTTGATCTTGAAAAGGATTCATGCAACCTCTCTACTTTAGTTTATCCATACCCTACAATATAAATATTTTATCTCATCCATCCCATACTTTTGTCATCCATTGTCATGTTTCATATGGTATTGGCTAAATCGTAAACAAAAACTTAAAATGTATAAGGGAAGTTTGAAAAACTTTGAAAAAAAACTAAGTGTTCCCCTTGGTAAGATTTGCATTTTAGTTTACGATTTAGACGTTGCATGTTTCATATTGCCTATCCCAAATCCCTTCCTTGGTCTTGATCAAAATTAAGGACATAAAAAAATGAATAATATATTTTCAAAAATATCTTGACACGTCCATTCTTGTATATCCCATGTCATTGAATGAGTCATGTCATTTCCTACATAGCCACATATACTATCCCTTATCTTGGGTAAATATGTTATCCCATTGTGAGATATTCCTTGCATCCAAACCCAATTTGATTCTATTTTTCACCTATCCATTGTCATCCCATCAACTCATTCATCCATTTATAATGTTCCATGACTTGCTAGACATTGGGGAAAATAAATACAATCATGTTTGAGAATAAATCTTGGCATATGTCTTTCACCTCATTCAATGATTTAAAAGAGTCCTGAAAAAATATCAAAAACATTGCAAAATTTATGACTTTTTTTTGAAAAGAGTCCTTCAAAACAACAAAAAAAACACAAAACCATCCTATGAAAATACCAAAAACATGGAAAAATACCTTCAAAAGATTCAAAAACATCACAAAAATATAAAACATTCATCTAGGGTGACCATGTTTGGGCTGTCTTTGATAAGAACCTTTACTTATGTGATACATCGTACATACCTCAACTCCAAACATACGAACCTTATGGTGGACCAAACAAATAAAAAACTAATAAAATCTTGTAAAAAATCTCCTTTGTACACAAAACCAATTCTTTCACATTTCAAAATAGGCATTGAATGATGTCAAACTTCAATTCTAAGATTTAGTAGAACCAAGTCAAAATAGTCAAACTAGTCGACAGGTCCTCAACTAGACTAACCAAACTGTCTTATCTATCAATCAGTCCCACAACAAAGCATTTTGTCAAAAATCATTTTGTCTTAGACAAGGGAAGGAACACTCAAAATCAGATAGAGCAGTCTTAGACGAGGTACCTTTTTTCTTGGAATAAGATAGCATCAACAATATGTCAAAATTCAATGTCCAAACTACTAAAAAAATACAAACACATAATTACTACAACTGCAACTTGTTGAGTTGAGTTAATCTTATTATGTCTTGATTTTCACAATTCATGTTCTTATGCATCTCTAAGATGTCTAGATGGCATGATAGTTCATGACTTATTTTTCTTTGTGTTTTGTTTGTGGAATGTTTGTCATGAAGTCTTAAAAGAGCAATTTGGGTGTCTATGATAAGATCCTTCACATCCATATACAAATATCCAATTATGACATTGCAATGGATACTTGGGTTGTGATACGCTGCACATACCTCAACTCTGAATTCTAAACCTAGATGGATCGACCCACATTCCTTATTTGATCAGCGTGCCTGTTTTCAATGCAAGAGGATAATTGTACCTAGATCTTTCATATCTTGGTAAGATGGTATCCACCTTTTCTATAATACTTGGCTCAACGATGATAAATAAATAGCTCAATTTAGTTGTAAATAAAAAACATGGTTATTAAAGCATTAAGCTCTCTACTTACTATAATATACGAGTTTCAATCAAGGATGTTGGGATTATGGAAAGATAAGTACTGAGAGGCAAGCGGTGAATCAGTACCCTCAAAAATTTTGACACCAAAACCTTTGTAAGTGTAGATCTCAATTAACTGTTAGAATAACTGAGAGGGGTGAATTAGTTATCTAGTGTCCCAAAACAAAATGTATAATCCAAAACAATTCTTCAACTTCTGCTACTCGATAAACATAAAATACTTTCACTATCTGTGCTTTTACTGATTATCAGTCTAAAACTTATAGTAGTTACCAATCAAATCTAACATGTAATATGAAAAGTATGATAACAAACAAATATCACAATCAACATATAACATAAGAGATTTAACGTGGAAACCCTATGAAGGGAAAAACCACTTGGGACCAACAACCCAAAAATGTTCACTCTTCTGAAGTGAGGTCGGTGAAGACCAAACCCTGTTAAAGGTTACAAAAAAATTGTTAGGTGTGACCTTGTTAGAGGATTTTAGACTAGAAGTTATCGTCCAACCAAAAGTCACTCTAGGGTTGACATGATAACAATGTTCACTCTATGAATGAAAGATCAAAAGAGTTTCTTAGTCCACTCGATTAAGAGATTTGACTGTGTACAATGGTTAAATATGTAACAGTAGATGATTTGCCTTGAAACAATCTCAATTGCAGTTTACAAATAAATGTTCAGCTCATTCAAATCTTTCTAATTAGTATATCACTTCAGATTCAATCTTATATCAACTTACTGTCCATTGGTAATTACTCTCTGTAGCTCGGTAATTAAACTGCAGCTCGGTTCTTATTAACTAGTATGATTAGAATGCATGAAAACTTGTTCACGCGATAATTCTGCAGTATCTTCTTCTTCCGGCATATTTTCAACAATGAAACCAATGTCTCTTATATAGATGAGTAAATCATTTTCTTTTTGTGCATCAGATTTTTTTGCTTAATCATATTCATTGATTTTCCACTCTAACCTTCTTCAGCTGATGTGTCAGTAATATGTTTCAATCTACTCCATTAGATTTTTCTTGAATTATGTTAGCCATCAATCTTCATAACAAACCTTATCTGTTACCTTCATTTCATATATTTTCCAGCTCATCAATTTAATGGCTAAGCTAATCATTTAATTTCTTTCTATTCTACTCGGTTAACAAAGAAATGTGTCGGTGAACACAAGCTCGGTTAACACTGCGCTCAGTATACACTACACTCTGTCGGTGTATACTAGAATGCTTCATTTATCGACAACACTGCTTTGTGTCTTTCAGGTCTATTCTTCATCATATATGAATGCAACATAATAAAGTCAATATCATCAAGTCATAGAATCATCAACAAGTTACTCAGTGTATTCCTTATCCTCATCTGACATATACATCTTCCTCATGTAGATATTTTTGTTCTTCATCTCTTTCACCTTTCTTCAGATGTGTTAGTGTAGTAACTTACAAGATAAGTATTGTCAAACTAGTTGACATCAATGAAAACATAATATTGATTTAATCATCTTGCATATCTAATCAGCAACTCTTCAGTAATCTTAAATTATAGATTCTTTAGTCAGGTTCTAAATCAATTGTAGTTCATCAATCTCTCCCTTTGGCATTGATGGCAACTCAAGTAATATGAAGTGTACCATACACCTACCAAACATGTATTCTACAACTCTATCATTCTCTCCCTTAGATAGTTCTCATCAGTGCATATCTCTCCCTTTACTTTTCATATTATTTATCTCTCCCTTTGATAACAATGCCAAAGAAACAAATAAATAATCAGCTCTGTAGTAGCTAAGTAACTCTCTATTGTCCAATATAGTCTCTGTATCTTTGTATACTAATATCCCAATCTGTTTCAGTTCTCCAAACTTAATCACAACCATGAACATTATCCAAAGTGTGAACTATGCTGCATCAACATGTGTGATCTTCTGATAAGTGTAAGCTGATGCAACATCCAGATCACATTAGTGACTGATAGACAGGGGACGGACCCCAAGTCTAGTCCTCAAGTATTCAAATGTGTCCTTCGGTAGAGGCTTTGTAAAGATATCTGCAAGTTGTTCTTTAGATGAAATAAATTCTAACTTCACTTGCTTCTCTTGCACTTGTTCTCTTAAGTAATGATACTTAATTGATATATGATTTTTCTTAGAGTGCATCATTGGATTCTTTGAAATATTAATAGCACTTATGCTGTCATAGTATATAATCATCGAGTCAGTGATTACCTCATTCATTCCTTCCAACACTTGCTTGATATATGCAATGATTGAGCAATTAGTAGCAGTAGAAACATACGTTGCTTTTGCTGTAGACAGAGAAATACAAGCCCGCTTTCTACTTGTCCAAGGTTCAAGTCTTTCACCAAAGAAAAATGCTCCTCCGATGGTGCTTTTTCTATCATCCACATTTCCAGCCCAATCAGCGTCGATATAAACCTTCAATTCAAACTTACCTTCCTTAGGATACCACAATCCATAATTATCTATCTTTTTCAAGTATCTTAAGATCCTTTTAGTAGCAATCATGTGTGATTCTCTAGGATTAGAGGAATATCTAGAAACAATTCCCACGACATGTGCTATATCTAGTCTACTGTGAACTACATACATTAGTTTACCAATCATGGATCGGTAAAGTGTCTGGTTTACTTCTATAGTTTCATCTTCCTTTGTCAATTTACTTCTAGTAGCCATTGGTGTTCCCACAGGTCTAGCATCTTCCATGCCAAATGTCTTCAAGACTTCCTTTATGTACTTAGACTGTGAGATAAATATCCCATCACTTTTATGAATCACTTGTAATCCCAGAAAGAATTTAATCTCTCTGAACATAGACATCTCAAACTCTTTTCTTATCTCATTAGCAAAAGATTTACATACATGATCTTGACCTCCAAAAATAATATCATCAATAAATATTTCAGCAATAATAATAGTGTCATCAGTATCACCTTTCCTGTACAAATTGTTGTTCTCAATAGTTCTTATAAATCCAATACTTAATAAGTAAGTATGCAGTCTTTCATACCATGCTCTCGGTGCTTGCTTCAAACCATATAAGGCTTTATGTGTTGGAATACAACTAATTTGGAATTTGATTAAAGGATCTGTGATTGCAAGATCACTGAGAAGTTTTTGATTAGATATGTAATATGATTAAATTAGTATTATGTTGTCATTGATGTCAACTAGTTTGATAGCACTTATCTTGTAAGTTACTATACTAAGACATCTGAAGAAAGGTGAAAAAGATGAAGAATAGAGAAATCTACATAAGGACAGATGTACAAGATAGATGAGGATAAGGAACACATTGAGTAACTTTTTGATGAGTCTATGACTTGATGATATTGACTTTATTATGTTGCATTCATCTATAGTGAAGTATAGAGCTGAAAGACACAAAGTAGTGTTGTCGGTAAATGAAGCATTTCTAGTATACACTGATGGAGTGTAGTGTATACCGACTACAGTATTAACCAAGTAGTGTTCACCGATGCATTCTTTGTTAACCGAGGAGGATAGAATGAATTAAATGATTAGTTTAGCCGATAAGATTGATAAGCTAGCAAGAGTATAACATCAAGGTAACATATAAAGTTTGTTACATAGATCAACGGTTGACAAAATTCAAGGAAGATCTAACAGAGAAGATTGAAACATGTTATGGATACAAGTACCGAGAAATTTTTAAGCGGCAAAATCTATGAATGTGATTAAGTGGCAAAATTTGATGGTGGAGAAGAAATGATTTACTCATCTATATAAGAGAACAAAATTTATTTATGAAAAGAGCTGGAAGAAGAAGAAGTTGCAGGAATTTCATGTGAACAAGCTTTCATGCATTTTGATCATACTGGTTAGTGAGAACCAAGCTACAGAACAGTTACCGAGCTACAAAGAGTAATTACCGATGAACAGTAAGTTGATACTGTATTGAATCTAAAGTGAAATATTGATCAAAAGGATTTGTATGGACTAAATATTGATCTGTAATCTACAATTGAAGTTGTATTAAGGCAGGTCATTTTACTGTTACATATTTAACCATTGTATACAGTCTAAATCTCTTAACCGAGTGGACTCTGAAAGTCTTATGATGTATCATTCATAGAATGAACATTGTTATCCTGTCAACCCCATAGTGAATGCTGGTTGGACAATAACTTCTAGTCTAAAATCCTCTAACAAGGTCACACCTGATAGTGTGTTTGTAACCTTTAACAGGGTTGGGTCTTAACCGACCTCACTTCAGAAGAGTGAACAATTTTGGGTTGCTGGTCCTAGGTGGTTTTTCCCTTTACAGGGTTTCCACATTAAATCTCTTGTGTTATGTGTTGATTGTGATATTTGTTTGTTATCATTCTTTACATGTTACATGTTAGATTTGATCAATAAACTGCTATAAGTATTAGCCTGGTAATTGGTAAAAGCACAGATAGTGAGAGTTATTATTGCTTATCAATGAGAAGAAATTAAAGAAGATGTTTTGAATTATACATTTTGTTTTGGGACACTGGATAATTGATTCACCCCCCTCTCAGTTATTCTAAAAATTGGTATCAGAGCGTTGGTTGCTTGGAATAGAGTTTTAAGGACTTAAGCATAAAGGTCTCAAGATGTATAAGAGGGAAGTACCGAAATTGAACAAAGAGAACTTCACAGTATGGAAAAGCAAAATGAAGTTGCACATATCTGGAATTGGGAACTCAACACTAGATCTGATGGAAAATGGCTACATACAACCGCCCACTGGTCCCCTAATTGTTGATCAACTAAAGGATAAGCAGGAACACAATGTTACTATGATGGAACTTGTTGCTACCTATACTGATGCTGAATTATATCAAGACATGCACAACTGCCAAAGGAATGTGGGATAAATTAGCACAAATCTATATCAGAGATCTGAATGTCAAAAGAGCCCGAGTTGAAAGTT
Organism: Chamaecyparis obtusa; assembly: GCA_027943335.1. NCBI lineage: Eukaryota > Viridiplantae > Streptophyta > Pinopsida > Cupressales > Cupressaceae > Chamaecyparis > Chamaecyparis obtusa. The sequence continues at coordinate 2,059,483 of BSBK01004314.1, read as the reverse complement.
TGAGAGGCAGATTTGATGATATGAGAATGAAAGAAGGTGAGAATATTGTCCAATATTCAAATAGACTCAAAGAGGTGGTACATGCTATTAGAGCATCTAATGGAGTAATTGATGATGAAATAGTGATAAACAAGATTCTCAAAACTTTGCTACCAGTTTATGCAATCGGGATTTCTGTAATTCATGAAACAAGAGCTACATCCAGCCTTACTCTTGACACTCTAATTGGTAAACTTACAGGCTTTGAATTAAACAACTTTGACAATAGTGTTGTTCCTTCTATTGAATCCACTTTCATGTCTTCTCTGAAGATTGGAAAGTCTAGCAGGAATGGTAAGAATTGTGATAGTGATGACAATATCGATGATGAACTTGATGAGCTTGAAGCACTTATGGCTTGAAGATTTCCCAAAGGAAAAGGAAGGTATAGAGGCAAGCTACCTTTAGCATGCTTTAATTGTAAATAAGTCGGTCACATCACTGCTAGATGTCCTTAGAAGAAAGATGATGATAGATTTAAAGACTGATCTAAAGGAAGCTATGGGAGAAGAGTCAACAGAGGTTACCGACACAACAACAAAGACAACCGAGATGAAAAAGGCAAAAAGGTATGTTACATAGCTGAAGATATTGAAACTGAATCCAATTTTGATGATGATATAGAAGTTGTATTTGTTGCTATGAAAGATGACTCAGAAGAGGAAGAGAAACATGAAGAGACAACACTTCTCTCTAAAGTAAGTAGAAATGATACATGGATCATAGACAGTGGCTACACACATCATATGATCGGTGATGTAGAGAATTTTGATCATCTTGTTGAATATAATGGAGGATCTGTGAGAATGGGAAATGATGCACCTTGTATGGTAAGAGGTAAAGGCTCACTAATGATCAATGACAGACTACAATGTGACAATGCATACTGGGTAGATGGATTGAACTATAATTTGTTAAGTGTGGCTCAACTGAACAACTCAGACCACCGACTGGCTTTTGAGAGCAAAAAGGTGAAGATTTATGATGATGGAGGAAGACTTGTCAGAACTAGTACACAATCCAGTGGTAATCTATTCTATCTTGATATGGATTAGTCTTCTTTTTTATTAATAAAGGATGAAGATGCTTGGTTGTGACACCAAAGGTTATGCCATGTGAACTTTGACAACATGATCAAGATTAGTAGAAAGAAAAGAGTTAGAGGACTGCCTAACTTAACAAAACCTGATCATGCTATGTTCCATGAATGTTAAAGAGGTAAGATGACTAAGTCTAGTTTCAAGAGCAAAGACTATTCAAAAAAGAAGATACTTGAGTTGGTTCATACCGATCTATGTGGTCCTATGAGAACTCATAGTTATTATGGTGATAGATATTTTATTCTTTTTTTTGATGATTACACTAGACTGATGACTGTTGTGTTCTTGAAAGAGAAATTTGAAGCCTTCAAAATGTTTAAGTGGTATAAAGCTAAGGTAGAGAAAGAAATTGGAAAGGAAATAAAATGCTTAAGATCTGATAGAGAAGGTGAACTTATCTCTGATGAATTTACTAACTTTTGCAATGAGCATGGAATCAAGAGGTAGGTATCTGCATCGAGGCCACCTCAGCAAAATGGCATTTCTGAAAGGAGGAATAGGTCTATAATTGACTATGCTAGAACATTGATGATACAGAGGAATGTTGCTCAGACATATTGGAGGGAAGCTGTCAGCACAGCTATATATGTTCTTAACCAAGTATAACTGAAGAAGGACTCCAACTGAACACCTTATGAACTATGGTTTGGACACAAACCTACTGTAAGTTATTTTAGAATTTTTAGAAGTAAATTCTTTATCTTGAAAGATTAAAGAAATGGGAAGTTTGATTCTAAAGGAGATGAAGGGATATTTCTAGGATATTCCACTACAAGTAAAGCATATAAATGTTTAAATAAGGTTACAAATAAGATAATTGAAAGTACTAATGTTCATGTTGATGAGTTTGATGATAAGTACACAAAGGAAAGTACAAAGGAACATAAAGATTATGGTAGATTCACTTATATTTAATATCCAGAGTATCTACTGACACCGCAAGCAATGTCAACCACTCAACAGGGAAATAATGTAGTACAATAGGCACCTCAAACTGATGAACATGAAGAAGTTGTTGAGCAAGGAAATGACCCTGAACAGGATAAACAAGAGAGGAGAAATCAAGTTTTGGCTAGTTTTGTCAGAAGACATCATCCTGAAACACAAATAATTGGAGACAGACATGCTGGAATGCAAACCAGAAGCAAAACAAGACAAGGTACATGTCTAATTTGTGAATTTGAACCTAAAACTGTGAAGGTTGCATTAGAGAATAAAGAATGGGTTAATGCAATGAAAGAGGAAATAGAACAAATAGAGAAGAACAAAACTTGGTCCTTAGTACCCCGACCAAAAGATAAGAATGTTATCGGTACTAAGTGGATATACAGGAATAAATTGAATGAAAATGGTGAAGTTACAAGAAATAAAGCTAGATTAGTATGCAAGGGATATACATAGGAAGAACACATTGACTATGGTGAAACATTTGCACTTGTTGCTAGATTAGAAGGAGTTAGAATGCTACTTGCATATGGTGCACATAAGAAATTCAAAGTCTATCAAATGGATGTGAAGTCAGCATTTTTGAATGGTATACTTGAAGAGGAGGTCTATTGAACAGCCTGAAGGATTTGTTGATCCTGAAAATAAAGACATGGTATGTAGATTACATAAGGCTTTATATGGTCTAAAGCAAGCACCGAGATCATGGTATGAAAGACTGCATACTTATTTGTTAAGTATTGGATTTGTTAGAACAAGTGAAAACAACAATCTGTATGTGAAAGGTGAAACTGATGATACTATTATCATTGCTAAAATATTTGTTGATGATATCATCTTTGGTGGCTCAAATCTTGTCTGCAAGGCATTTGCTGATGAAATGCAAAAGGAATTTGAAATTTCTATGTTCGGAGAGATTAAGTTCTTTCTTGGACTACAAGTGATTTAGCAGAGTGATGGCATATTCATCACACAATCTAAATACAGAAAGGAAGTACTAAAGAGATTTGGCATGGAAGATGCTAAACCTATAGGAACACCAATGGCTACTAGATGCAAATTGACAAATGAGGATGAAATTACTGAGGTAAATCAGACACTTTACCGATCCATGATTGGTAAGTTAATGTACGTAGTTCATAGTAGGCTAGATATAGCACATGCTGTGGGTATAGTTGCAAGATTTTCTACTAATCCTAGAGAATCACACATGATAGCTACAAAAAGGATCTTAAGATACCTGAAGAAAATAGAGAATTATGGATTATGGTATCCTAAGGAAGGGAAGTTTGAACTGAAAGTTTACACTGATGCTGATTGGGCTGGAAATGTGGATGACAGAAAAAGCACCACCAGAGGAGCATTTTTCTTTGGTGAAAGACTTGTAACCTGGACAAGTAAAAAGTAGGCTTGTATTTCTCAGTCTACAGCTGAAGTAGAATATGTTGCTGCTGCTACTAACTGTTCAAACATTGCATATATCAAACAAGTGTTGGAAGGAATGAATGAGGTAATCACTGACCTGATGATTATATATTGTGACAACACTAGTGCTATTAATATTTCAAAGAATCCTATGATGCACTCTAAGAAAAAGCATATATCTATTAAGCATCATTACTAAAGAGAACAAGTGCAAGAGAAGCAAGTAAAGTTAGAATTTGTTACCTCTAAAGAACAACTTGCTGATATTTTTACAAAGCCTCTACCGAAGGACACATTTGAATACTTGAGGACTAGACTTGGGGTCCGTTCCCTATCTATCGGTCACTGGATGTTGCATCAGCCTACTTTTTGTGTGCTATAAATGTGTCACACTTCTATGGATCATTACATGCAAGGAAACTCAAGAATGAGCCCTCACAAATTGATCCATAGCTCCCTAGGCATGGAGTGCAAGGGTTTTTAAGAATGCTCTCAGCTAGAGCTATTTAGCCTATAACCTTGCTAGTAAACCATGCAATGGGAGATTCAATGAAGACAAGGGCAAGAATGCCAATATCCTCAAGAATCAAGAATGAAAATGCAATGCAACGCTATGCTAGAAATGGAAATGCAAGCTAAGCTATGAAAATGAAAGATGCAAGTGTTACAACCCAAGCTAATTAATCTATGTGAGCTAATCTAGAGCATAGAAATGAAGCTAATCTAAGAAAGCATAAATATGAAGCTAAGCTAAGAATGCAAGAATGAGATGTAGAATGCAAGAATGAGATGTATAATGCAAGAATGAGATGTAGATGCTAAGAATGCTCCAAATCTTCAAAAGCTCCAAAGTGACCTAAAAAACCTGCAGCATAAAGTTAGCATAAAAAGTTGGGGATCTAGAATGAAGAAGAGAGCTCTTCTTTTATAGGAAATGAGGAGAAATGGACCATGGAGATTAAGAGGCAAAAGATTTAATCAATGGTGGAGCTTGAAGAGGGATCAATCCATGTGCACAAATATCCTCCAATGAGAAAATAAGAGTTGACTTTTGTGTCCATATGAGACAAAAAGTGCTTTTTCCCTTTTATAAAATAAGAATAATGCTTTATTTGTGCAACTTAGGATAAGAGGAAAAGTGGGGGCTTTTTATTTAATAAAAGGGGAGGAAATATTCCTTTTAATTAAATAAAGACTTAGGATAAGATGGTTAGCCCATAGAAAATAATCGAATAAATGATAGAACTAGGATTTGATCAAGAATAAGCAATTGATAATTTAGCAAAAGGGGCTAATAGTCTAGGCGACCATTTTTAGGTGTATACACTTTTATCAGAAGATCATTCATGTTGATGTAGCATAGTTCACACTTTGAATCATGTTCAAGGTTGTGATTAAGTTTGAGCACTTGAACCAATGAGATATCAGTATACAGAGATACAAAGGAAGTACTGGACACCATAGAGAGTTACTTAGCTACTACAGAGCTGATTGTTTATTTGTCTCTTTGGCATTATTGTCAAAGGGAGAGATGAACAATATAAAAGGAATGTACAACAATGAAAGGGAGAGATGAACGATATGAAAGAGCTTGAAAGGTTTGAAAAAGGTTTGAAACAAGCACCGACGAGAACTATGTAAGGGAGAGACAATATGAATGGAACAGAAGAATTGAAAAGATTACAACTACAGAATGGTAAAGTTGTATTACTCAATGTTGGTTTAGTAACGTAGTGATTAAACATATTAAGTCTATTTGACTTACAGCATTTGTTCACAAAGTTGTAAAATGTATATTTGGTATGTGTATGGTACATTTCATATTACTTGAGTTGCCATCAATGCCAAAGGGAGAGATTGTTGGACTACAACTAATTTGGAATTTGATTGAAGGATCTGTGATTGCAAGATCACTGAGAAGTTTTTGATTAGATATGTAATATGATTAAATCAGTATTATGTTGTCATTGATGTCAACTAGTTTGACAACACTTATCTTGTAAGTTACTATACCGAGACATATGAAGAAAGGTGAAAAAGATGAAGAACAGAGAAATCTACATAAGGAAAGATTTACAAGACAGATGAGGATAAGGAACACATTGAGTAACTTTTTGATGAGTCTATGACTTGATGATATTGACATTATTATGTTGCATTCATCTATAATGAAGTATAGAGTTGAAAGACACAAAGCAATGTTATCAGTAAATGAAGCATTTCTAATATACACCGACGAAGTGTAGTGTATACTGACTACAATATTAACCGAGCAGTGTTCATCGATGCATTCTTTGTTAACTGAGGAGGAAAGAATGAATTAAATGATTAGTTTAGCCAATAAGATTGATGAGTTGGCAAGAATATAACATCAAGGTAACAGATAAAGTTTGTTACACAGGTCAACGGCTGACAAAATTCAAGGAAGATCTAACAGAGAAGATTGAAACGTGTTATTGATACAAGTACCGAGAAAGTTTTAAGTAGCAAAATCTATGAATGTGATTAAGCGGCAAAATTTGATGGTGGAGAAGAAAATGATTTAGTCATCTATATAAGAGAATATAATTTATTTATGAAAAGAGCTGGAAGAAGAAGAAGCTACAGGAATTTCGCGTGAACAAGCTTTCATGAATTCTAATCATACTGGTTAGTGAGAACCAAGCTACAGAATAGTTACCGAGCTACAGAGAGTAATTACCGACGAACAGTAAGTTGATACAGTATTGAATCTGAAGTGAAATATTGATCAGAAGGATTTGTATGGACTAAATATTGATCTGTAATCTGCAATTAAAGTTGTATTAAGGCAGGTCATTTTACTGTTACATATTTAACCATTATATACAGTCTAAATCTCTTAATCGAGTGGACTTTGAAAGTCTTATGATGTATCATTCATAGAATGAACATTGTTATCCTGTCAACCCCATAGTGAATGCTGGTTGGACAATAAATTCTAGTCTAAAATCCTCTAACAAAGTCACACCTGACAGTGTGTTTGTAACCTTTAACAGGGTTGGGTCTTAACCGACCTCACTTCAGAAGAGTGAACAATTTTGGGTTGTCGGTCCTTGGTGGTTTTTCCCTTTACAGGGTTTCCACGTTAAATCTCTTGTGTTATGTGTTGATTGTGATATTTGTTTGTTATCATTCTTTACATGTTACATGTTAGATTTGATCGGTAAACTAGTATAAGTATTAGACTAGTAATTAGTAAAAGCACAGACAGTGAGAGTTATTATTGCTTACCGACGAGCAGAAATTAAAGAAGATGTTTTGAATTATACATTTTGTTTTGGGACACTGGATAACTAATTCACCCCCCTCTTAGTTATTCTAACATTATGTAATCTACATACCATGTATTTGTTGTTTGGATCAACGAATCCTTTAGGTTGTTCTATGTAGACCTCTTCTTCAAGTATACCATTAAAAAATGCTGACTTCACATCCATTTGATAAACCTTGAATTTCTTGTGTGCAACATATGCAAGTAGCATTCTAACTCCTTCTAATGTAGCAACGCATGAAAATATCTCACCATAGTCAATGCCTTCTTCCTGTGCATATCCCTTGCATACCAATCTAGCTTTAGTTCTTGTCACCTCACCATTTTCATTCAGCTTGTTTCTGAATATCCACTTAGTATCGATAACATTTGTATCTTTAGGTCAGGGTACCAAGGACCAAGTTTTGTTTTTCTCTATTTTCTCTATTTCCTATTTCATTGCATTAACCCATTCTTCATTCTCTAATGAAACTTTCACATTTTTTGGTTCAAATTCACAAACTAAACATGTACCTTGTCTTTCTTTGCTTCTTGTCTGCATGCCAACTTGTCAGTCTCCAATAATTTATGTCTTAGGATGATGTCTTCTAAAAAAACTAGCCAGTACTCAGTTTCTTCTTTCTTGTTCATCCTGTCCAGGTTCATGTGCTTGCTCGGTAGCTCCATCTTGTTCGTTGGTTTCCCTTTCCTGTTCCTCGAGGTTATTTTATTGCTGACCGATTATCACAGGTTGCAACTTTGGTAGATAATCAGGATGTTCAATGTAAGTGAATCTACCATAGTCTTCCAATTCTCTTCTACTTTCTTCTATGTTTTTGTCATCAAACTCATCAACATAGACATTAGTACTTTCAATCATTTTATTTGTAACCTTATTCAGACATTTGTATGCTTTAATATTTGTAGAATATCCCAAGAATATTCCTTCATCACCTTTTGAATCAAATTTCCCATTTCTCTCATCTTTCAGAATAAAACATTTTCTTCCAAAAATCTTGAAATAACTTATAGTAGGTTTGTGTCCAAATCATAGCTCATAAGGTGTCTGGTTGGTGTCCTTCTTTAGTTGTACTTGGTTAAGCACATATACAGTTGTGTTGATAGCTTCCCTCCAATATGTCTGAGAAATATTCTTTTGCAGCATTAGTGTTCTTGCACAATCAATTATTGACCTGTTCCTTCTTTCAGCAATCCCATTCCGCTGAGGTGTCCTCGGTGCAGAGACATGTCTCTTAATACCATTCTCATTGCAAAAATTAGTAAATTCATCAGAGATAAATTTACCTCCTCTATCAGATCTTAAGCATTTTAATTCTTTTCAAGTCTCTTTTTCTACCTTTGCCTTATACCACTTAAACATCTTAAATGCTTCATATTTCTCTTTCAAGAACATAACAGTCATCAGTCTAGTATAGTCATCAACAAAAAGAATAAAGTATCTATCACCATAATAGCTCTTAGTTCTCATAGGACCACATAGGTCGGTATGAACCAAATCAAGTATCTTCTTTGTTGAGTAGTCTTTGCTCTTAAAACTAGACTGAGTCATCTTACCTTTCTGACATTCATGACACATTGCATGATTTGGTTTTGATAAGTTAGGCAACCCTCTAACTCTTTTCCTCTTACTAATCTTGATCATGTTATCAAAGTTCACATGGTATAACCTTTTATCCCACAACCATGCATCTTCATCCTTCATTAATAAACAAGAAGACTAATTAATATCAAGATAAAATATATTACCTCTGGATTGTGTACCAATTCCGACAAGTCTTCCTCCATCATCATAGATTTTTACCTTTCTGCTCTCAAAAGAAAGTCGATGGCCTGAGTTATTTAGCTATGCCACACTTAACAAATTATAGTTTAGTCCATCTACCCAATATGCATTTTCACATTTTATTCTATCATTAATCATCAGTGAACCTTTACCTCTTGTTAGAAAGTAAAGTCCACCAAGATAATTGAGAAGGGAGGGGGGGGTGAATCAGTTATTAGATAATTATAACTTTTATCATCTTCAACAACATTAAACCATATAAGTAATATAATTACCAACCATAGAAAGATAGTCATACACAATAACACAATGACACAAGATATGTTGACTAGGGAACCTCTTGATCAAAGAGTAAACTCTAGTTGGAATGATGCCCACAAAAGATGCACTAATATGAATATTCCTTGTGAAAGGATGGACTCTGTTAGGAGTCTTATGAAATACATTTAGTACATATGAATCCATGTTAGAAGATTTTGAATCCCTATTAAAAGATTCTAACCCTGTTAAGAGTTATGGAAGACAGAAGGACCCACTGCCCAAACAACTTTAGGGTAAGATCACTGAACACACTGCCCAAATAATCTTTGCATTACTCAATAGAATAATATGTTACCTCTTCTCTGACTATGCCAAACTGCACTCACTGTTACATCAGATCTCTATACCTCGCATGTCTTCCTTCACAAATTCACTTTCCTACTTAGTTCTTTTCTTCACTTCATGCATACAACATCACATACAACCACTACTTCCATATCACAACTACGAAACAAAAACAAGGAAATACATTCCTTCCTTTATACCACACTCAAATAATTATGAATGAGTCGGCATATAATTACAACATAAAATTTTCCACAAGCTACATCAAAATTACACAAAACTGTCAACTTCCAAATACAATAAATCTTCACTCGTGTGACCTCAAAGTTTGTGCTATCATCCACATCACTATCAATGTGTCTTCAACTTCTCTTTAACTACACAAAACTAGATTCCATCCCGATTAGGAGATATCATTCGATTTCCACAAACCGCTACTCAAGAACACTTCCTGAATACTACTTCCACCAAAATGCTCATAACTTCCATGAATAAATGAATTACTGTCTATGCTCTTAACCATATACATATAAAATATCAAAGAGTATATCCTCAATATCACATAGCTCCAAATATAATAACCCACATGCGCTAATTCAAACTTTGTCTTCTTCTCTGCAAGTCTTCGGTAAATCATTGTGTTGACATCAATGACAATCATAGTCATGAATGCAACAACAAATGCTACAGAATGGCTGCCAAACATTTATAATTCATTCATAACAATCTCCCCCATTGGCATTGATGGAAAAATAGATGAAAAATATCCAATGTTCCAAAAATCCAATACTGCAACACTGTTTCTTCAAATCCTCTTCATCAATCAAATATTGCTTCGTTATCCTATTTAGTTCTCTCGAACAGATGTTTCAGATGGTTTTTCATGTATAATTCTCCCCCATTGACATCAATGATAGAAATTTCATCACTATGTCAACAACTCAATGTCAAAAGACACTATTCAGAAAATACATTCACTAGACTCCTCATGACTCAGCTCAAATACACATACTCCCCCATAGAGGAATTACCAACATCCAGTCTAGAAGAAAGATAAGGCTCATATACCACTGGATGGATGAAACCAACTGCATCACTTTTCAAAAGTAGGCTAGGGCATAACCCCAAGCATACCTCTCAGATACTCAAGTTTGACTTCTTTCTCAGCAACTTTCTCTCTTACAACATGATACTTAATCTCTATATGCTTTGTCTTAGAATGTAATACAAGATTCTTAGACATACTAACTGTGTTGGTGTTGTCACAATGTATGACAACAAGTTCAAAAAATTTTGTTCCAATATCCTTTAGCATTTTCTTCATCCAAATTATTTGGTTACAATTGTTTGCTACTGCTACATATTCTGCTTCTGCTGTGCTTTGTGAGATACAATTCTACTTCTTGCTTAGCCAAGAAACTAATCTTCCTCCAAGGAAAAATGCTCCACCACTGGTGCTTTTCTTATCATCAACACTGCCTCCCCAATCAACATCTGTATATGCACATATGGTAAAATCATCATATTTTTCATACCATAGTCCATAGTCTATTGTGCCTCTTAAATATCTCAGTATCCTCTTTATTGCTGCATAATGTGATTCTCTAGGTTCAGCTTGAAATCTTTCTACAATTCCAACTGAATGTGCTATATCAAGTCTTGTATGAGTCAAATACTCCAATCCTCCAATCATAGATCTGTATTTCTTCTATTCTACTCCAAGAGTCTCATTTGTGCTAGATAACTTATGTCCAGTCACCATGGGTGTTCCAACTAGTTTACAATTCTCCATTCCAAATCTTTTCAACAAGTCATTCAGGTACTTTGTCTGACTTACAAAGATACCATCATTGTTTTGTTTATATATAATCCCAAAAAGTATTTTATTTCACCAATCATACTCATTTCAAATTCAGTCTTCATTTCATCAGCAAATTTGTCACTAGCTTCATCTTCTCCTCCAAAGATAATGTCATCAACAAAAATAACTATAACCAACAAACCATTTTCAATTTCTTTTGTGTACAAATTGCTATCAATTGTTGCTTTTTTAAATCTCAATTTAACAAATACTTATCCAATCTTTCATACCAAGTTCTAGGTGCTTGTTTAAGTCCATATTAAGCTTTCTTCAATTTACATACCATGTCTCTTTCTTGAGTTAAGGGAAAACCTTTAGGCTGCTCAATGTAGACTTCTTCCAATTCTCCATTCAAAAATGCTGACTTCACATCCATCTGATATACTTTGAATTTCTTGTAAGATGCATAAGCCAAAAACATTCTTGTACACACTAAATAGTGCACTTCTCTAAGTTATTACTTCCAAGGGAATCCATGAATGAGAAACCTTGAGAAAGCGACCTAGAACTCCCTAGGCATGGAGTCACAAGGATGTTGATGGTGCTCTTAGCTAGAGCTATTGAAGCATGCAACCTTGCTAGTAAACCACACAATGGGAGATTCAAAGAAACAAGGGAAAGAATGCCAATATCCTCAAGAATCAACAATGGAAATGCAATGCAATGCAACTATGATAAGAATGAAAATGCAAGTTAAGCTATGGAAATGAAAGTATTACAAACCCTTGCTAATTAAACTATGTGAGCTAATCTAGAGCATAAAAGAAACTAAGCTAGATGCCATGAAAGCTATGATGTAAGAATGAAACTAGAATGCAAGAAATAATCTCCAAAAGCTCCAAAGTCTTCAAGAAATCCTGCAGCATAAGATTAGCATAAAAAGTTGGGATCTAAGAATGAGAAAAGAGCTCTCCTTTTAAAGGAATTGAAAAGGAATGGACCATGGAGATTAAGAGGCAAAAGAGTTGATCAAGGGTGGATCTTGAAAGAGGAGCAATCCATGTGCACAAATATCCTGTAATGAGAAAATAAGAGTTGACTTTTGTAACCATATGAGACAAAAAGTTCTTTTCTTCTTTTTATAAAATAAGAATAATGCTTTATTTGTGCAACTTAGGATAAGAGGAAAAGTGGGGACTTTTTATTTAATAAAAAGGGATGAAAATTCATTTTAAATAAATAAAGACTTAGGATAAAATGGTTAGCCCATAGAAGATAATTTAATAAATGATAAAATAGGATTTGATCAAGGAAATTGATATAATTGAAAAAAGCTGATTTTTGAAAATATTGATTCAAGGATTTGATAAATTGTTGAATGGGGGCCCAAAGTCTAGGAGACCATTTTAGGGTGCATACAATTCTTACTACTTCAATTCTCACAACAGGTGCAAAGGTTTCTTCATAGTTAATTCCTTCTTGCTATGAGTAACCCTTACATACTAATCTTGCTTTGTCTCTTACTACTTCTCCTTGTTCATTCATCTTGTTCCTGAATACCCATTTAGTTCCAATAACATTATTGTCTTTAGGTCTAGGAACCAATTCTCATGTCTTGTTCTTTTCAATCTAATCTAGTTCTTCTTTCATAGCATTAGTCCAACTTTCATCTTCACAAACTTCATTAGTAGTCTTAGGTTCAATTTGAGAAATCAAACATAACTATTCTTGTGCCTTATTTTGAGTTAGAACTCCTCCTTTGATGCTCCCAATAATTTTTCCAATAGGATGATTTCTTAACAAACTCTTGCTAGGTGTCACTGTCTTAGATCTCACTTTAGATGTTGGTTCTTCAATGACTTCACTGTGGCTTTCATTCAACAAATCACTATTAGTTTCATAAAATAATTCAGTAGATCCAATGTTAGGTTTAGGATGAGCTTCTTCATCTAATTCATAATCAAGCATTCTTTCCTAAATTTTGAACTTTTCATCAACTTTAACATTTGTGCTTTCAACAATAGTCTTAGTTCTTTTATTGTAACATCTATAAGCTTTTCTTTTCAAAGAATATCCAAGAAATATACCTTCATCACTTCTAGGATCAAACTTTCCAATATCATCATCTGTCTTTATATAACATTTTCTTCCAAAAATTCTAAAATACTTAACTGAGGGTGCATGTCCAAACCATAATTCATAAGGTGTCTTGTCTGTGTCTACTCTGATTTGTACTCTATTCATTATATACACTATTGTGTTCACTGCTTCTCTCTAGAATATTTTCACCAAATCATTCTCAAACAACATAGCTCTTGCTACTTCAGTCATTGATCTGTTTCTTCTTTCTACAATGCCATTTTGTTCAAGTGTTCTAGGGGCTAAATACTATCTCTTAATGCAATTTTCTTCACAAAAGGTGTTAAACTCTCTAGAAGTAAATTCTCCACCTCTATCAGATCTCAAACATTTAATCTTCATTCCAAATTCATTCTCAAATTTATTCTTAACAATCTTAAACTTATCAAATGCTTCAGATTTTTCTTTAAGAAATGCAATCCACAACATTCTTGTAAAATCATCAACAAGAGTCATTAAATACCTTTCTCCATAGAATCCTCTAGTCCTGGTAGGACCGCTCAAATCTGTATGAACAATCTCTAGCTTCTTTGTAGATGTAAACTTCTTATTGGGAAAAGAACTTCTTTTCTATTTAGCCATTACACATTCTTTGCAAATCATGTTAGTAGGCTTCATAATTTTAGGCAAATCTCTTACTGCAAGTGTAGTACTTACTTTCAAAATGTTATCAAAGTTTATATGACAAAACCTTTTATGTCATAACCAAATGTCATCAATTTTAGTAATCAAACATGTCATCTCAGTAGGATTCAATTGAAATACATTACCTCTGGTTCTAGATCCAGTTCGAATTAGATTTCCATCTTTATCCTTTATCACACAAGTTTTCTCAGTAAACCAAACTTGATATCCCTTATCAACTAACTATCCAACACTCAAAATATTATGTTTCAATCCATCCAAAAAATAAACATCATCAGTATTAGTCTTTCCATCAAGAGTAATAGATCCTATACCTTTAATCAAACAAGGTGCATTATTTCCAACTCTAACAACTCCTCCATCATATTCATTAAACTTTATGAACTTTTTCATATCTCCAGTCATATGATGTGAACAACCACTATCTATAATCCAATCAACTTTCTTTTCAACTTGAGAAACTAAGGCTTTTTCTTCCTTAACATCAGTTTCAGGATTCTCTTCTTTAATTGCTACAAATCCTATGTCATCATTATTCTCGGTATCACTTTCACGCAAAGTTCTTTCTATACTAGCTTCAAGATCTTCATCATTAGCATAATAACATTCCTTAGATCTTCTAGGTTTGAAATTGTTTCTGTACTTTTTAACTCTCTTAGGACATTTAGATGCAAAATGACCATATTCTTGACAAGTCCAACATTTAAATATTTTCTTACCGTCTGGTTCTTTTTTCACAAGCAAGGCAATACCTTCTTCAATCTTCTTGTCTTCTTCATTTCTAGATTTGCTGCTACCAACATAATCTCCGCTCACACTGATGCTTCTTGACAAAGTAGGGCGAACACTAAGAGCACTAAATGCTCTCTCCATTCTAGGTAAGTCTCCTGATAATCTCAGGTTCATTTCTACTACTTCCAATCTTCCAAGAAGAGTCTCTCTTGTAAAGTTTGTTGTACAAGGTATAACTTGTTCAACCATCTGTGTTGTCTACTTAAATACAGGAGTCAATATCCTCAGAATTTTCCATATCACTTCATTCTTTGTCTTTGTTCCTCCATAAGATTTTGTATTTGTAATAATTTCTGGCATTCTACCAATATAGCTTCTAATAATTCATCTTCCAACATTCTTATATCTTCAAATGCACATATCTAATTATGTAATCTAACTCTGTTTGCATGTTCATCATGTAGTACCTCACCCCTAGTCCAATTTTATTAATGTTATGATTACTTTAGGATGATAGATTATACGTTAGGAAATCATTGATGTATATGATTTTACTGACCCCATACTAGCATGTGTATGGTTAATGTGATTGTTTTACATTTTTGTTTGACGTGCTTGATGTGGTTGATGGACATAGTCGTAGTTGCTTGCTTGCAAGATCCACATGATTGCCCGATCCCTGCCATTGTCTGTTATGTATTTATATATGTATGTACATGCGGGTGTTGTATGCAGGTTCACAGGTACCAGGCATCATTTTTCTTGAATTATCAGGATGAGCATGCCCTATCGCAATATCTTAGATGGTAAGAGAGGGGAGATAACATGGATCCAAAACCCTAACCCAAACCCATTTATCCTAGTTGTTGGATAAGTATTTGTTGACTACCCTATCTGAATTTGTCAGGTTGGCAAAGTTCATGGATCCCTTTCTGGTGTTGCTTGGTTTTGGTATTGTCTGATTTTATCTCATTTGGCTTCAGTTGATTTGTGGTTATGTGGGTGATTTTTATGTGATTAATCATTTATTGATTATAGTTGATTTATGTTTATATAGATTATTTTATGATTATCAATGTTAGGTGCATAGTTGAATTTTATGATTAAATATGCTCATATGTTTAATTGAGGAAATTAAATTAAAGTTGATTATTTGAATATTTGGGAATTAATATTGGTTATGTCCTAAGTTTATTTTGATGAAATTTAATTAAAATCAAATAATTGATTATTTGGATTTAAATTATTATTTTATTGATAATTGGATTTTATTATGTTTGTGTGTATTATTAAATAAATTAAATATTTGATTGCATATTTTAGGATGCATTAAGTATTTTATTTATTTAATAAATGTATTTTAAATTATTAGCATGTGCAAATTGAAAAGAGAGTTGTCAAAAAGTGAACAACTAGTTTTCAAATGTCAAGTTGTGTTGTGCATATAAAAGATATTTTAATTAGTTAATTAATATTTAATTTCAATTTTGGAGTTAGAGTCTGATCAAGAGTTGCCTTATGAGCCATTTCTGATTTGGAGTTGGACTCTGAGTTAGCTTTTGAGTTGTCTTTTGGAATTGCATGAATTTGGGAATTGAATTCCAATTAGGGGAGGATTGCATTCTTTGGAGAGGAGACAGGTTTTTTGGAGAAGAGTTTTGGAAGAGCATTTGTGCTTGGAATTTTTGAAGATTTGTGGATTGTTGTGGTTGTTTGTCGATTTGGCTTGATTGTGCATCTGGATCTGGTTCCTGTTTTCAGCATAGTTTTCAGATCTGCAGGCAGGATTGGTTTTGGGAGAAATCTCTCTTAGATCTTCAATAGGGGTTTCATTACAGTTTTAGCATTGGATTTAAGGTAGGATCTGGAATTCTTGTTGTGTGCTTGTTTGATATTTTATCTGGTAAAATTATGTGTTTGATTAGTTATGGTTTATCTCTTTATATTTGTGTGATTTATTTGATTTTGGGTATTAGAGAAACTCCAGATTTATTAGTTTATGTTTTTATGATTACTTGGCATTGTACCGTTATGCTGATAAAATTTTATCAAAAGTTTGTTTATGGTTTGCTTGTAAATTGAAAAATCAATCTACTATATAGTTAGACTATAAAGTTGAAAGAAAATTAATCCCCTTTGAAAAGAAAATCCAATTTGATTGAAAAACCCAATTTGGGTAGAAAAATAATTGCTGGTTAAAAAAATATATATTCCCTGTTTTAAAAAAAAATAAAAATAGTCAAACTAAATCAATTAAAATTAAAATTGATGCAAGATTTTAGTGTAAAAAATTGTTAAATTATATGTCCTTAAAAAAAGAATATATTCTTTCTTTCGAAAATCTGATTTTAGATTTGTAAAAAAAATATATGGATATTCTATTCTGGTTTTGATGTTTCCAGAATTAATATTTAAAAAATATATATACATCTATTTGAAAAGTTAATTTATGTTTAACAAAAAAAAATATTATTTAAATTTTTTTTTTTTGTTATTGAAATGTACAATGGGAAATGTGTTAGCAGAGGATTTTAAAAAAATGTCATATCATATTGTATGTGTTGGGGGGGGGGATTTGACCCGCACCCCCACGCACGACAGTGATCTCTGCCGACGGTACCTGCTGGTGCCGTCAACAAAGGACCCTGCCGGCGGTACTAGTGGAGTATCGTGCGGTTAGGGCTGTGCGGTAGGATAGGAGGGGAGTGGGGCCCACAGGGTCCCCTCCAATGCAATTTTATTTATTTTTATTAATTTTTTTTTTTAAGTTGATAATCATTGTTATCATTTTTTTTAATAGTTATAAATTTTGATATTATTTTTAATTAATGTTTATTTTGTTAATTAAATTTTAATTAATATATAATTTATTAATTATTTTTAATTAATATAAATTTTGTCAATTATTTAATTTGAAAATTATTTTGATAATATTAGTATAATAAATTTTGTTTATTGATTTTTTTTAATGTATTAAATTTTATTCATTAATGTACTAATTCTTGATTATTAGTTTTAATGAATTTAATAGTTGAATATTAAAGTTGATAAATTAATTTTTGTGTATTAATTAAGTTACATTTGGATACATAATTAATTTAGATATCTAAACATGAATGTGTTATCGTTCTAGTTGAAACTAAATTGTACATTGATATAGTTTAATCAAATTTACTAAGTGAGATAGACATTCTTAATCACTAGGAGGTATAGTTATGCATTTTAAGGCATATTGGGTTTAAAATTATATTGGTAATTGTTGTGTATCTACTGAAATTGGGCTTTTCATTCTATTTGGTCCATAGGGCATCTTTAGGGATTATTCTTTATTTATAAGTTTTCGTAACGTTTATGTTTCTTATCTCTTAGTGAGTTAATTATTTATATACTAGATTCAAATATGTATCAAATTGAAATTCAAATGATTATGGATTTATTTCAAATTCTTTATGGTGCAAATGTGTCTTCTTCGTGCCCGGAGTGTCTTCTTTTTCTAATATGTTTTGGGCATTAGATGACCTAGGGGAAGATAGAGGCTGGGGTATGTTTCAATTAATCATGTTTTCTATATTATGTTTGGATGTGTGTGTTGAGATCTGATTATACCCTGATTGACCGTATAGGCTTATGATATTATGTATTCTACTTTTGGTGCCTTTGTAACCATTTCTAGTTCTTGTGTGTGTGAAACTGGATTTGGGATTATCTGGTTGTGTACCTTTTTGATCTTTGGGATATCTGTGAGCCTAGGGTAGTTTACCTAGATATGTAGTAGGAGGTGGCTTGCAATAAGCATCGGAGCCCACAAGTGGCAACCAAGATCACTTATTGTTAAGTATCTTAATCAAGTGATAACTAAATATAACATTGAGAGTTTTATTAAAATGAACCTAATAAGGTATGGTCCTCACCTAGGCGTTAGTGCTAGTACAGACTAAGATGGTGTTGAGAAGATGACTAGCCCCCTTTTAAGGGATGAGTTGGCATAGTTGATGACTTTGTCAGTACGAGAGGTCATTGATACCATGTATGGTCACTTGAGTGTCAGGATCTAGCAAGATTACTAGGATGAGACTCAAGGGTTAGACGTACATGATGACACCTTCCTATGCATAGTCTAGTTATCCTACATGTGTTGGTTGCCTCTGGAATAACGAGTCTTTCATGACATTATTACTTATCACCTTGAGTTAGAGAGCTTTCAGGATCCTTTCCTTAGCTTGATTTGTTTGATGTTTGTTATCCAAGTGGGATCTGATGTTATCTCCTCAGTACAGTGGGAGTGGACCATTTAGGTTCATGAGGTCGGGTGGTAGTGGTTCTTTTACCATTTGAGATTCTGACATTTGTGCACCAGTGCTGGATGATTCTTATAGCAGTTGTTCTTTCTTGATCTTCATTGTTGGAGTTGTGTTCTTCATTCTCTTCTTCTTATGATTATGTATCTTTGTATCAGTTTTTCAGTGATATCATGTTGTACTTCTTTTCAGTTATTGTATTACATACCCTGCGACATGTGCAGTGGATGTAGATTTATGGATACCTTATGGTACCAAATGTAATTATGTTATCTTCTAGGTGATGTTGTTTTTATCTTTCATTTACTTATGTGAGTTTTGTAATTGTACCTTATCTAAATTAATTAATGTTAAGTAATCTTCATCAAGGGACCCTTGAGAGTTGTAACCTATGTTGGTTGTTTATGTTATGTGAGTTAATGGTAATTGCTTCCGCATTGATGCTTATCATGTATGTTAACTTTAAAAAAAAATTTATTATGCAAACTTAGTCTCATGTTTAGGTTAAGTTCTCCTGGGTTCCCTAGCGGGGCATTACACATCACCTTCAAAAGTAGAGTGTAAAGAATTCCAAATTTCATGAGATTTTTTCAAATATTTTACCTGACTGTACTCATTCTCTGGAAGGGCTGTCAAAAGTGCTTCTCTTGCAAGTATGTTACACATGAATAGATCTCTCTCATCCGCAATACATGTTTCAAGATTGTCCTCTTCCATGATAGTCTTATCATTCTTTGTAATCAACCAATAACCTAGTCCTAAACATAGTAGGTGTTTCTTCATCTTTTCTTTCCAACTGTCAAAATTTACTCCATCAAACTTAGGGCTTTCTTTCCTGAAATTCACCATGGATCTCCTTAAGCTGTTAAACTTCTTTTTCAAGGACCTGCTGCTCTAATACCAATTGTTAGAAAGTAAAGTCCACCAAGATAAATGAGAGGGGGGGTGAATCATTTATCAGATAATTATAACTTTTATCATCTTCAACAACATTAAACCATATAGCAATATAATTACAAACCATAGAAAGATATTCATACACAATAACACAATGACACAAGATATGTTGACTAGGGAACCTCTTGATCAAAGAGTAAACCCTGGTGGGAATGATGCCCACAAAAGATGCACTAATATGAATATTCCTTGTGAAAGGATGGAATCTATTAGGAGTCTTATGAAATACATTTAGTATATATGAATCCTTATTAGGAGATTTTGAATCCCTGTTATAAGATTCTAACCCTGTTAAGAGTTATGGAAGATAGAAGGACCCACTACCCAAATAGCTTCAAGGTAAGATCATTGAACACACTATCCAAATAATCTTTTCATTACTCAATAGAATAATATGTTACCTCTTCTCTGATTGTGCCAAACCTCACTCACTGTTACATCAAATCTCAATTTCAGATCTCTGTACCTCGCATGTCTTCCTTCACAAATTCACTTTCATACTTAGCTCTTTTCTTCACTTCATGCATACAACATCACACACAACCACTACTTCCATATCAAAAATATAACACAACAACAAGGAAATACATTCCTTCCTTTATACCACACTCAAATAATTACGAATGATTCGGCATACAATTACAACATAAAAGTTTCCACATGCTACATCAAAATTACACAAAACTGTTGGCTTCCAAATACAATAAATCTTCAATCATGTGACCTCAAATTTTGCACTATCATCCACGTCACTATCAATGTGTCTTCAACTTCCCTTTAACTACACAAAAATAGATTCCATCCCGATTAGGAGATATCATCCGATATCCACAAACTGCTACTTAGGAACATTGCCTGAATACTGCTTCCACCAAAATGCTCATAACTTCCATAAATAAATGAATTACTATCTATGATCTTAACCATAGACATATAACATATCAAAGAGTATATCCCCAACATCACATAGCTCCAATTTTAATAACCCACATTCATTAATTCAAACTTTGTCTACTTCTCTGCAAGTCTTCGGTAAATCATTGTGTTGACATCAATGACAATCATAGTCAGGAATGCAACAAAAAGTACTACAGAATGGCTACCAAACATTTAGCATTCATTCCTAACACCTCTCACCATACAAGGTGCATCATTTCCCATCCTAATAGATCCTCCATCATATTCATCAAGTAGATCAAATTTATCTATATCACCAGTCATATGATGTGTACAGCCACTGTCTATAATCCATGTATCATTTTTGCTTACTTTAGAGATCAATGTTGTTTCTTCATGTTTCTCTTCTTCCTCTGAGTCATCTTTAATAGCAACAAATACTACTTCTACATCATCATCAGTGTCAAATTCAGATTCAAATTCTTCGGCTATGTAACATACCTTTTTCCCTTTGTCATAGCTATCTTGGTTATCTCTATTATTGTATCAGTGGCCTCTGTTAACTCTTCTCCCATAGCTTCCTTCGGATCGGTCTTTGGATCTATCATCATCTTTCTTATTTAGACATATAGCTACGATGTGGCCAACTTCTTTATAATTAAAACATGCTAAAGGTAGCTTACCTCTATACCTTCCTTTACCTTTGGGCAATCTTCTGGCCATAAGAGCTTCAAGCTCATCAAGTTCATCATCAATATTACTATCACTATCATTATTCTTACTATTCCTGCTACTAGACTTACCAATCTTCAAAGAAGTCATGAAAGTGGATTCAACAGAAGGTACAACACTGTTGTCAAATTTTTTCAATTCAAAGGTTGTAAGCTTACCGATTAGTGTGTCAAGAGTAAGGTTGGATGTAGCCCTTATTTCATGAATTGCAGAGATCCTAATCACATAAACTAGCAGCAAATTTCTGAGAATCTTTCTTATCACTATTTCATCCTCAATAACTCCATTTTTATGCTCTAATAGCATGTACTACCTCTTTTAGTCTATTTGTGTATTGCACAATGTTCTCACCTTCTTTCATCTTCATATCATCAAAATGACCTCTTAGGCTTTCTGCTCTGGCTCTCTTAACATTCAAATCTCCACTATATATTAGAGTCAGTTTATCCCACATGGCTTTGGCAATAGTGTATCCCTTAATGTCTTTGAATTTGGCATCGGTACAGGCAACAACAAGTTCCATCATAGTAATGTTGTGTTCATGCTTGTCTTTCAGTTGATCAAGTGTCAAGGGACTTGGTGTCAGTTCAATGTAGCCATTCTTCATCAGTTCTAGTGCTGAGTTCCCAATTCTAGATATGTACAACATCATCCAGCTTTGCCATACTGTGAAGTTGTCTTTATTCAGCTTTGGCACTTCCCTCTTATACATCTTGAGACCTTTGTGCTGGAGTCCCTAAAACTTTTTTCTAAGCAACCACAACTCTAATACCAATTGTTAGAATAACTGAGAGGGGGGTGAATCAATTATCCAGTGTCCAAAAATAAAATGTATAATCCAAAACAATTCTTCAACTTATGCTACTTGGTAATGTGTGTGTGAAAATTGTACCTGATCTGTAGACACAACACTCAGTAAAACATTAGAGGTTAGCTATAATCAAAATCATGCAAAATTGAAAGCTATCTAACCAAGCGATTTACTGCCTTCTAATAGGTGCGAGATTAATGTTCTCAGATTGTAATCGAGATCAGTGACCTAGACGACACCTAAATGAAGGATTTGAATGCAAAAGATGGATATGAAATTGAATGCAATTAATCTATATTTTTTTGAATTTTCTATGCAATAAGAATGATAAAAACTTGATATGAAATCTATGCTAAATAAAATTAATATGCTATGAATGCTATTGAAAACTGATATGCTATGAATCTAACAATGATATGTAATATGAATGCAAAAATAAGATTGATCTCACAAAGATGTCGATTCGCAAGAGCTTTGATTCTTCAATTCCAATTCTCCAGCGTGATTGTGCAAAATATGAGATGATTTGTGAAGAGCTAAAGCCTTAATTTATAGAAATCCAGGGCTTTGGAGGTGCATGAATAAAAGCCATAAATCACTCAAATTAACTCATCTTGATTTTTGAGTTATCTGATCATAAAAGATAGTTAATTCTCAAAATCATGCAAAAACAGCTTTTTAACTCAAATTAGAGTTTAGATCAGCTTTTTGAACTCCAAAAGGATGTTGAGTTCCAAAAAGTCAATAACTTGCATTGATTTTCTGATTTGGAGTTTAACTGTTTCTTTTGAATATGCATAATAATTAAGAATTAAATAAATAAATAAAGTGATTTATCCTCAACTCAACTGATTTTTGAAAATAAATAATTAATTTATGGGTTAATTAACTATTTATTCAAACTTTTATTAAAAATTATATTATTAAATAATGACAACATGCTTTAATTAATTAAATAAGAATTTAATCAATTAAAGATAGGAATTTTGATTTATTGTCAAAATTAAATAATACAATTAATAATAGATAGAATTAAATTTAATTACATAATTAAGTGGCAAATATTAAATCTAATTAATTAAATATGAAAATATTCAATTAATCAAATTTTTAGGATAAATGTGATTTATCGCCAAATAATCATTAAATTAAAGATAATTAAGATAATTAGGAATATTACTAAGAATATTCCCTGATGCAAAATTTAAGATAATCAATTATGATTCGATGATGTTTAGATGTGCCTTAGGTTAGGACTTTGATGTCGATTTTGTTCGATTTGTTGATGTAGGAGGTTAATGAACTTATAGCCCATTTTTGGGGTATTATATTTTGCCCCTCTTTGAATTACTGTGCGAAGCGCAGTGGTTCAAAGAAAGTCTGTGTTTGATAGAGATATGAAACTGATTCAAAAGATAAACCGATCTCAAGATAGAAACTGATTGAAAGATATTGAGATAGGAGTTGATTGATATTGAATTGATATGGAGATAATAGGTCTTGAATGACCAAAGATAATGTTCACTGTAGCAGCAAATGAACCTATGATTGCGAAAAAGTGTCAAAATGCCTGATTCTGAACCTTAGGATTGATAAGAAGTGAGTGACCCGTTCTAGACTCGATTGTCTTAGCAGAACTAGCAAGTATCACATCCAAACCCTTCAGTTGTCGAAGAACCAAGGAAATAACACTATGATCTGACGGTTGCAAAAACTGATACAGATTACAAGATTAAGAGAATACCAGATTGATATGGATCGATGAATCTGATATGCCCCAAGTGATGATAGATTTGCCCCGAGCGATGAGGACTTTTGATGAATCAGTAACTAGACGTGATTGTTGTCTTGATCACTGATGAAAGATATTGATAGATTTGATCGATAGAATTTAAGATTTACAGACTTTGAATGATGTGCAATACCATGCCCCCTTCGGGATTAAAATTGAAATCTGACAAGAAAAGTCAGCGTTGATAGTTTAGAAGCATGTGAATTGATTGGAAAAGTGGTTATTTACATCCGAGAACGCATTCTACATCGTTGGAAGGTCCCAAAAAACCAAGTTTGACTAGGTTTGACCATGAGTTGACCATGGTTGACCAAGTTGAAATTTTGATAGTTTGATGTAAGATAATCAGTTAAGTTGAATACTAGATTTCTGTGATGATTGAAGGTCGAATATGCAAGTAGTTAATAATATGAATGATCTCAGATTTGAATTTTGATCCCGAAAAAGGATTCTACTTGCTATTTCATTGGAGGAACCTTCGTGTGAGATTCAGCTCTTGTTAGACTTGAAGATGCGATTTGAAAAATCATTTAAGCATTGAAGTTCGTTTAATCATTGTGAGATCATGTAAACATGCAAAATGCAATGAGACATGCAAAATGAAATGCAACCTAAGACCTAGGACCTAGTCACTGATCATGTGTCGATTTGTTATCATCATTGAACTTTTAGGTAACCGGATAAATCAATACAATGCCCACTAGCCATGAAACCATAGACATATGAATATTGATTTGTATGTGCAAGAATCAATACAACACCCACTAGTTATACAACCATGGACATATGAATATTGATTTGTTTTTGGAATGTTGGATTAGATATAAGCACCAAGGCACAAACGCTAGGATGACCTGAATATCATGTCCATTTTGATATAGCAATTTGTACAAGCATCAAAACATAAACGTTGTGATGACCTGAGTACACCTTGCATTAAAAACACATCAAACAGCTAAGAGATCATTCTAAATCCAATGTGAATTACCCGTAGTGACCCTTTATCGTTCACATCCTTAGGCAAGATTGCATTCCACAGTAGGAGAAAGAACTTACTCAAAAAGAAAATAGTTAGATCAAACTTCCTTGAATTGTCTGGGTATCAATGGTCGAGGTACGCATGGCCATCCAATTCGAGATAGAGGCTCTTATAGTCGGACACCATTTCAATCCAAAATTTCCAAAGTTGTTAGATTTTCACATACAAGCAGAAGATCAAGAAAAGATTATGCCCCCAGTCATCACTCTCTAAATCCTGTAAAGGACATCATTGAAGAGCTCGAAGGGACACAATATGCAAAAATCTCAATGCGAATCAGTAAGCATACAAGGAGATAAAAGCATGAAAAGCACAGATTGTTTTCAGTTGAGTTTTGATGTTTGATTGTTGTTGATGCAAAATCCTTTCTGGAGACGAGACTGACTGACTGACTCAACTTGAAGCTTCAAAGGACTCTGAGTGGATATGACACGTCTAAGATACATGGGAGACCATAGGATATGACATTGATTGCCCCCAAATTTGAACATTGATAGGATACAGACGCTTGAGCTGATTGGTGTACAGACCGACTTATTGAAACCAGGATATGCAGAAATAAACCGGGAGATATGTACAAACTAAAGAAAGACTGAAAGCTGGGAAAGACCAAGATTGTGCTGATAGATGGAGCATTTGGAACAAGTGGTGCCCGTTTGCCGAGTTTTCACCATCTTGGTAGAGATTCTATTTTTGCTACCGAGGTGCCTGTTTCCAGGTTTTCACCAAGGCACTTTTTTTTTTTCTTTTTTTCAATTTTTTTCAATTTTTTTTTTGTATTTTTGATATTTTTTGATTTTTTTGTGAATCATCAAGGCGCCTATGGCTAGGTTTTCACCAAGATGTTCATTTTTTTAGGACTTTTTCTGATTTTTAAGATTTTTTTAGGACATTTACCAAGCACTGAATGCCTTAGGCATAAAATTTCTTCAGATGGAGAATGTTGATTGCTTCTCGGAGCTGTTCTCCTTCAGTCATTGAGAGTTGATAAGCACCAGAGCCAAAAGTAGCAGTGATAACAAAGGGACCCAGCCAGTTGGGTTCAAACTTTCCCTTGCATTCTCGATGGGATTGATTTCTAGGATTTTCTCTCAACACTAGATCGCCAACCTGAAATTCTCTATGTCTGACTTTCTTGTTGTAGCCTCTAGACATTCTTTTCTGATATACTCTGAGATGATCATATGCTGCTTGCCTGCGCTCATCTAGTAATTCCAGTTCTTGTAACCTAGACACTCTGTAGTCTTCATCAGTGACAAGTCCATGCATTCTGATTCTGAGTGATGGGATTTCAACCTTAATAGGTAGTACTGCTTCAGACCCATAAATTAAAGCGAAAGGTGTAGCTCCTGTAGGCGTTCTGATACTAGTTCTGACACTAATTCTGTACTTGTGCTGATACTTGTTCTGATACTGGTTCTGATACTTATTCTGATACTTGTTCTGATACTGGTTCTGATACTGATTCTGATACTAATTCTGATAATTGTTCTGATACTTGGTATACTTGATAGCATCTTTTTCCATTTGCAAACTCCCAAGCAAGATCATATCATGCAGTCCCAATGTCTAGCAAGGTGGAGAACAAGAGGGATTAACAAGCCGGTGGAAGAGATGGAAGACACGAGAATAAAGGATAATGAAGGGAAGAAATCCTCAAGGGCAAACTCCTCAAGAATACTCAAGCTAGGGAAAAATTTTCATGTAAAGTGCATTTGGACAAGTAATGAAAGGCTAGCATAGGATAAGTCACAAAAGCGTGATGCAAGAGCAGGAAAGGATGTAATCCAAAGGAGTAGACATGTCAAGAGGCTTCATAGCACTGTGTTTTACTCTTCCTTTTTTAGATCAAGACCAAAGGGGAAAAGGATAGCGACAGGTGAAAATGAATGGAGGAAAATAAATATGAAGGCTAAACAGGAAGGGATGAAAGCAAGATCATCGTAAAATAGCTCACAAAATAGCCAAATGTTCATGTATAGGTCAACCTTGTCAAGATCAAAGAAAGAAGGTGGGATGGATGAAATATGTAGAAGAACTACGCATGATGCCTGATTGCCAGGTTTTCATCATGGTACTTATCCAAGGCGCCACAAGGGAGTGGTTTTCACCATAGGACGAATTTATTTCTCTTTACTTTTGCTACCAAGGTGCCTGTTTCCAAGTTTTCACCAAGGCACATTTTCAATTTATTTTATTTTTCATTTCTTTTTTTTTTTTGGAAGAAGGCAAGCTTTTTATGTAATGCTCCTTGAAAGCATAAACCATGATATGCCAAAGATTCAAAATGATATGCTCAAAGATGCTGATAGGGAAAGGGAGATGGAAGAGAAAAATGGAGGATAAGGTTTTATGTAAAGCGAGTGAGGTTGGAAGATAGGAGGAATAGGAAAATGAGGAAAAATGATAGAAGGTAAAAGGATAATGAATGGAAGGATTGTGAAAGGGTAGATGGAAAGGAAGGCAAGATCAACGTCAACACATACCTTGAAGGGTGGTGAGAGGATGGAGGAATCTTGAATGAAGGAATACGTGAAGGAATATGGCAAATGGATAGCAGAGGTTGTGGTTTAGGCACATGGAATGGAAGAATATTTTTGGAGGGAGATGAAGTGGAAGCCTTTGGAAGCTTGAATGTCAACTTCACTTTTTGCTCAACACCAGACTCTTTCAAGAGAGACTTTGGAATCCATATAGCCTTAGGATTTTTATTTCCTTTTGATGATCTAGAGAGAATATCTTGAATGATGGATTTTGGAACCCATACTTGTCTTGTAGTTTTTTTCTTAGATATTTCTTTTGACTTTATGCTTCTATGTCTATGAGAGGAGACATGGTGATATTCTTTTTTTGATGGATTCTTGTATTGCTTCTTTTTCTTGTATTGAACATTCAAGTTACTTCCAAAGGACTTGGGACTTGTGGAAGAAAGAGGAGGATATGACTGGTTTAGATGGGTGGGTGGATGAAAAGGATTCAAGGGTATGCATCTATGTTGATCTTGAGGAAAGATGGGAGATGGAGGTATGTAAGGACCCAAGATGGATGACAAATTAGGAGATTTAGGAGGGGAAAGTGAAGGGACATAAGGACCCAAGATGGAAGGAAGGTGTGAAGATCTTTGTAGTGGTGGAAGAGGTCCAAGGATGGAAGTGGAAGATGCAAAAGGATAATCAATAAGTTCATCAGCATCTATATGACAACCAAGGATATCAGCATCTTTAGAGTGAGCATTAGGATCTTCAATAGAATCATGGACATCTTGAATATGAGCACCTTCTTTGATAGGATTGTTCAAAGCTTGCAAAGACTTAGGAAGAGTAGAAAGTGGAAGTGAACATGGAGTGGTAGAACAAGAAGATGAAAGACTTTGATCTTGACAAGGATCTTCGGATAGCATAAGCGCATAATTTTTCTCTTGATTTTCAATAGGCTTGACATTGGAAGGAACACCATTTTTACCAACCTTAATGGAAGTATCATCTTTGGAAAGCGCAAGCGTAGTAAGGTTATTTTGATTGTCAATAAGCTCATTAGTGTAAGTAGTAGCCTGATCTTGCTTAAGAGAAGACTTAAGACATGGTGGAATGCATGAAAAAGGGTGTATAGGATCAAAAGAACCATGAAGCAGATAAGAGACATCGGGAAAAGGAGTGGATGACATGGAGGGTTCTTGATCTTGATCTTTCTTTATGTTCTTCTCTTTATCATTTTTAGAGTCCTCTTGACATGGAGCCACTTCTAAGGACAAGGAAGCATGTTGGGATTGTATGGAAGACTTTGGAAGAGATGGTGGAGGACTAGCTGAAGTAGGCATTATAGCATATGAAGGCTTAGGCTCTTTAGGTTTATCATTATTGAAAGTCTTTGCAGCCAAGTGAAGGTTAGCTTGAGTTTCTTTAAGAGGTAGCCCTGGAGGATAACTATAGGGAACCACATGAAAAGTATTAGGGCTTGTGTCAGATGAAGGTTCTGTGAAAGATTTGAAAGACTCGGAAGCTTTAAGAAATGTATGGGTATTGGAGGAAGTAGGGGATGGAAGGGAACTATCACTAGACAAAGGTCCAACATTAACATGATCTTGCTTGAGAGTGTAATCTTTATTTTCAGCTGGAGAGTTCTGAGAGGAGAGATCCTTATAGTATTGACGTTTCAAGCTAGCACGATGTATTTTATAGTCCTTAGCAGTAGTAGATGGATCATCATCAAGGTATTGTCCACAAAAGCCATCAAAATCTCTTTCAAAATCAGAATCATATGGATCACCATCATGATCTATCCAATGTGACGGCCCATTTGTAGTAAGCAGGAATGGACGATGAGGAGGACTCTTAGGAACAGAGGTGTCATAGGTATCATTACATTGTCTGTTGTCATAGTCATCATAGTCTTCAAAGCTAGATGTGTCACTCTCTGTGGAAGAGGTATCATATTGCTCAATTTTTTTCCGGGGGCATGGTGACATGTACAAGTCTTTATCAAATGGAAAAGAGTATAGAGGTTCCTTTTCTTTCCCAAGTTTGTCAAGCTGGACTTGCATAGCATGTATCTGTTTCATTATAGCGATGATCAGAATTTCTTCCTCATGTGTACTGATTCTTTGAGACATGTGTACTAATTCTCAATAGCTATTGCTCTATTCCTGACACAATGATATTTTTGACAGATTCTGGAACTAGGCTGGAAACATTGGATATCTTGCAATTTGACAATTTCTGACAACTCTCTCAAATTTTTCCAAACGACACTCTGCAGACTCGTATGACACTGGGTAGTCTATGAAATGACAGTTGCTAAACTCATACGACAGTTGGGTAGATATGAAATGACAGTTGACAAAACTCGTATGACTTTTGACTTCCTGACATGACTTTTGACTCCAAAAAAGATTTTACGTCAATTTTTGCAAAATGTAAGGTCTTCAGTTTTGGATTGTTTGCAAATTGTATTGTCCAGATTTTGAAGGTTATACCAGATTTGATCGTTTTTAATAGCCAAGTAGATAAATAAGCACACAGAATAGCAAGCAAGTGATTCCAAGCACGTCTGAAAATAATGAACAAGGGCAAAAGCAACCTTGCGCATGAACAATCAAGTGACCAAATTGTGCTAATCCTTGAGAGTACCAATTGTGTATGTTCTGAAAAGTTTTGCAATAACGCACATATACCTGAAAGTGAAAAATTGGCCTCTCTAGGGTTTTTAGTAATGGTTTGACTCTGCAACTTTTATGATTCAAAGGGGTGAACTCCAATCCTGGCGCACCAGGGTTTTGACACAGTCCGAGAACTTAATCTTCAAGAGCTGCTAGGGAGATCTGACAACCCAACAATGAACCATACCTGTGGAGATTTCTTCCACAAGGACATTTATATAGCGGCTGTCACTACCATGGCGAAAATGGCTATTACCGCTTGAGGTTCCGTCAATGCAGTTTGCCCTGTGAAGGGATTGTCCGCTACGGTTAACCCTCTCTAAAGATGACTCACAATAGTATACCACAAGGGGACTTGGCTCCAGATTCAAAGTTTTGACACCTCTTCACTTTTAACCCAAACAAAGCAAGCAGATTAATCCGACACGCTAAGACAAAGTTTTGTTCCACCAAGGTCTATGATATCAACTCCACGTGATCTATCAACCTCTCCGGGGAGAGAATGTATCAATCAATAAGAGAAGATGCACTAACCAATTTTGATTCACCAAAGCTCGTGATATCAACCCCACGTGATCTATCAACCTCTCCGGAGAGAGAATGTGTCGATCAATAAGAGAAGACTCACTAACTAAGTTGAATGTGAAACGCACTAAGTATCCTCCCTACCTACAAGGATTCTATCGTCAAGAAGGACTTCGCTAGGAATCCAATCTCTCAAGAATCACAAATAGTGTTCATAGGGCCTAATTACTATGTGAGCACAGATGTATGTTCTGAAAGCAAATCTACCAAAAGCATCCAAAAAGTAGAAAGAGGAACACTTAACGTTTAAAGCGAATATGAGATGAGTCCACAAGGTGGAACACTTAACACCTCACACAAGCTAAAAATGAGTCCACAACTTAGAAAATAAGGGAGTTCCTAAAAGCACAAAAGGGTTGTCAAGTGGAACATTTAACGCTTCTGTCCTGTTGACCCCTCCCCTTTATGGCGCTGAGATTGCAACCACGGGGCGGAAATGAGGGGCCGGCGGATTAGCGAGTCCAATAACCCAAGATAGCAATCAAGATCAATCACAAGTATTCTAAGACTACTTAATGAATCCTTAAGGGTTCACAACCTAGTATCAATTATGCAAGTGTGTAGAAATAGATCAAAAGCATGAAAAGATGCACACAAGCTTGACAAATAAGAGATTTATTTTAAGTCCCAAATCAAAATATTATTAGATGAAGGAGAATACCTGGGATCCTTGCAACGGGCTTAGTAGATTTTACTTGATTTTTAGCAATTTTTGTTGAGCTTTTCCATGCAAGCAAGTGACGAACTCTCCAACAAGCAAACAAGCAAACAAGATATGCAAAATATATTCAACTTATGAAAACCATAGGGTTAGCTCTAAAAATCAATTATTATCAGTAATAATAACCAGCAATCAACCCAAATGACAACTCATATCATTCATTGAACCATGTAAAAAAAATAAGTGCATACCCATCACAAAACTTTATTTTTTTTGCTGCACTTGACCTAGTCAACAAGATCTAATTTTTTTGATATGATTTTGGCCACAAAAATAGAAATTCAGAATAGAGACCCTTGCTAAAAAATAGTGAGCTTTCCAAAAATACAAAAATTTTAGAAAAACCTCTTCATTTGTGCCCTAGAGACCCATTTTATCAAAATAGACTAGTTTTTGTAAATTGACTATTTGAGCTATGATATCATGTCCAAATTTAAAAAAAAAAGAATGGACCCCCTGTAGAATTTAAATAGCTTTCCGAAAATATAAAAATTTTCGAAAAATATGCTGATTTGCGTCAGATATTAATTTTTTCCGGAATTTCAAAAAAAAATTATTAAAAATTCAAAACATTTCAGAAAATTCTAAATTTTTTACTGTAGCTTCCATGACATGTCACCAACTTGCAAAAAAAATTTCAGACCAAAATTCTAAGCCATTTGGGAGATAAAATTAAATCTTTGAAACTTTGAGGTTTTAGCTCCCAAAAAAATCAAAACCAGCATGCAAAGGTGGGTTGCCCCACGGTGGGCGCCAAAAATGTGTGTGTGAAAATTGTACCTGATCTGTAGACACAACACTCAGTAAAACATTAGAGGTTAGCTATAATCAAAATCATGCAAAATTGAAAGCTATCTAACCAAGCGATTTACTGCCTTCTAATAGGTGCGAGATTAATGTTCTCAGATTGTAATCGAGATCAGTGACCTAGACGACACCTAAATGAAGGATTTGAATGCAAAAGATGGATATGAAATTGAATGCAATTAATCTATATTTTTTTGAATTTTCTATGCAATAAGAATGATAAAAACTTGATATGAAATCTATGCTAAATAAAATTAATATGCTATGAATGCTATTGAAAACTGATATGCTATGAATCTAACAATGATATGTAATATGAATGCAAAAATAAGATTGATCTCACAAAGATGTCGATTCGCAAGAGCTTTGATTCTTCAATTCCAATTCTCCAGCGTGATTGTGCAAAATATGAGATGATTTGTGAAGAGCTAAAGCCTTAATTTATAGAAATCCAGGGCTTTGGAGGTGCATGAATAAAAGCCATAAATCACTCAAATTAACTCATCTTGATTTTTGAGTTATCTGATCATAAAAGATAGTTAATTCTCAAAATCATGCAAAAACAGCTTTTTAACTCAAATTAGAGTTTAGATCAGCTTTTTGAACTCCAAAAGGATGTTGAGTTCCAAAAAGTCAATAACTTGCATTGATTTTCTGATTTGGAGTTTAACTGTTTCTTTTGAATATGCATAATAATTAAGAATTAAATAAATAAATAAAGTGATTTATCCTCAACTCAACTGATTTTTGAAAATAAATAATTAATTTATGGGTTAATTAACTATTTATTCAAACTTTTATTAAAAATTATATTATTAAATAATGACAACATGCTTTAATTAATTAAATAAGAATTTAATCAATTAAAGATAGGAATTTTGATTTATTGTCAAAATTAAATAATACAATTAATAATAGATAGAATTAAATTTAATTACATAATTAAGTGGCAAATATTAAATCTAATTAATTAAATATGAAAATATTCAATTAATCAAATTTTTAGGATAAATGTGATTTATCGCCAAATAATCATTAAATTAAAGATAATTAAGATAATTAGGAATATTACTAAGAATATTCCCTGATGCAAAATTTAAGATAATCAATTATGATTCGATGATGTTTAGATGTGCCTTAGGTTAGGACTTTGATGTCGATTTTGTTCGATTTGTCGATGTAGGAGGTTAATGAACTTATAGCCCATTTTTGGGGTATTACAGGTAAACATAAAGTACTTTCATTGTCTGTACTTTGATCGATTATCAATCTAAAACTTATAGTATTTACCGATCAAATCTAACATGTACTATGCAAAGTATGATAAAAAAACAAATATCACAATCAACGCATAACACAAGAGATTTAACATGGAAATCCTATGAAGGGAAAAACCACTTGGGACTAGAAACCCAAAAAATTTCACTCTTCTAAAGTGAGGTCGGTGAAGACCCAACCCTATTAAAGGTTACAAACACACTGTTAGGTGTGACCTTGTTAGAGGATTTTAGACTAGAAGTTATCATCCAACCAGCAATCACTCTGGGGTTGACATGATAACAATGTTCACTCTATGAATGAAACATTAAAAGACTTTCTTAGTCCACTTGGTTAAGAGATTTGATTGTGTACAATGGTTAAATATGTAACAATAGATGATCTACCTTGAAACAATCTCAATTGCAGTTTACAGATCAATGTTCAGCTCATTCAAATCTTTTTGATCAATATATCACTTCAGATTCAATCTTATATCAACTTACTGTCCATTGGTAATTACTCTTTGTAGCTCGATAATTGTTCTACAACTCGGTTCTTATTAACCAGTATGATCAGAATGCATGAAAACTTGTTCACGTGATAATTCTGCAGTATCTTCTTCTTCCAACATATTTTCAACAATGAAACCAATGTCTCTTATATAGATGAGTAAATAATTTTCTTTTTGTCCATCATATTTTTCCACTTAATCATATTCATTAATTTTTCTGCTCTAACCTTCTTCAGCTAATCTGTCAGTAACACGTTTCAATTTGCTCCATTAGATCTTTCTTGAATTATGTTAGCTGTCAATCTTCATAACAAACCTTATCTGTTACCTTGATTTCATACATTTTCCAGCTCATCAATTTAATGGCTAAGCTAATCATTTAATTCCTTTCTATTCTACTTGGTTAACAAAGAAATGCATCGGTGAACACAAGCTCGATTAACACTATGCTCGGTATACACTACACTCCATTAGTGTATAGTGGAATGCTTCATTTACCGACAACACTGCTTTGTGTCTTTCAGCTCTATTCTTCATCATAGATGAATGCAACATAATAAATTCAATATCATCAAGTCATAGACTCATCAACAAGTTACTTAGTGTATTCCTTATCCTCATCTGACATATACATCTTCCTCATGTAGATATTTTTGTTCTTCATCTCTTTCACCTTTCTTCAGATGTGTCAATGTAGTAACTTACAATATAAGTACTGTCAAGCTAGTTGACATCAATGACAACATAATACTAATTTAATCATCTTTCATATCTAATCAGAAACTCCTCAGTAATCTTAAATTATAGATTCTTCATTCAGGTTCTAAATCAATTGTAGTTCATGATTAACCGACTGAATCCATTGTTTGAAACATACATTCAAATAACTAAAATGTAAATTTCATGTAATCTAAATAATAAATCATTCATGAAAATTCATACTCATGATACATCTATTTTGGTATCCCAGAAACCCTTTCAAGAAGGTGAAAACTACAGTGGGGATGACACTCACAAATCTTCACTAGTGCAGCAATAAAGTATGTCAGTTAAGGCTATAAATTTGTGATCACTTTTGATGATCTTACCTTCTTAGGAGTAACAATTAGATCAACTAGATCTACCTGGTTAAAGGATTTTAACAACACAATACATTTGTGTACTTGGTTAAGAGATTTACATAAGAATAGTTAAGTCCACTATGTTTAGAGATTTCAATTCTGCTACAATGGTTAAAAGGTAATAGTAAATGTATCTATAAATAGAAACTTAATCTTGCTTGATTTAGATATGTGAAATATCAAATAGATATCACCTTCTAGTGATGTATGTGTCCTTTTGTTCTACTCGGTATCCTTCTGTGTGTTCTGAAAAACTGAATTCTTCTTTCATAAACCTTCTTCAAAAACCTTTTGTCTGATCTCCTGATATTCTTAATGCGGCCACTCCTTCATGATACATGTTCATAATGACATCTTTACAATTTTTATATCAAACTGACTTGACCTAATTAGGGTTTACAATATCTTAGAAAACCTAAGATCAACGGTGTAAAAAAATAACCTAGATCTAACATTACATAGGAATCATCACCAAATTAATGATTACAACCATATTTAATTATGTCTCGATCTTGGTAATCTATTTTATGATCGATGTGAATAGTTTGCATAGATGTTTGTGCCATTTCATATTACTATGTTGTTTCCTACTTTACTCGGTGATCATAACATTCTCCATTCATAAATTACTGATACTCGGTTCATATGAATGCTCGGTGGTCACTAGCTCGGTACTTGGTAATTTTCTTTTTCTCAGTGAGAGTACTCAATCAAACCCTTGTTCAGTTATCTTAGAGATTTGCCTTGTCTTTTCTCAGGGTGTAGGCTTTGTATGGTTGACCGATTGTCTTGTTTGTCTCCTTTACCGACCTTTACCGACTAAATAACTGATTGATGCTAATGACAATCCATAAACTCTCAAATAGGAGTAACAAAGGATTTATTCTTAAATTATTTCATTCCATAACTATCATCTTCTAAAGAATCTCTAACAATTCTCTCTATCATTCCTAACAAATCCTTATAATAGAGTATCATGATACAAACAAAAGATTGCATCCTGCATAATACATATAGGATAATCAAGCATCATAAATAGAAATCACATTGCATCCATCCATTATAATGCATTACATCTACTCACATCATAAACAATACATAAGCATCACTTCATATAGAAAATGCATACATCTATCACATAACATAGAAGCATATCAGAACATTTTTTGCATCTCATAAACATCATAGATACCATCATCTTATTTTCAAGAGATTCTTCATACCTTTCT
Organism: Chamaecyparis obtusa; assembly: GCA_027943335.1. NCBI lineage: Eukaryota > Viridiplantae > Streptophyta > Pinopsida > Cupressales > Cupressaceae > Chamaecyparis > Chamaecyparis obtusa. The sequence goes on along the minus strand of BSBK01004314.1, from coordinate 2,023,061 downwards.
TGCATAAATAATCTCTTGAGGGGACATCATTTACCTCACCATCGCATTATTTATGTTGGGGCATAATTTTTATTATCCTTTGAAACGACACCTTAAAAATATTATATCAAAGAGGGGCAAAATGTAGACACTAAAAAATGGCCTATTACTCTAATGCAATGACATTACTAACATTCCTCTTTAATTTATTTAATAATATTTATTATTCAATAAATTGTGTCATTCTACCATATTCTAAAGTCAAAATCATCATTTCTCCTTAATTCTATAATTAAATGATTTTAATTAATCACCTTAATTTTATTAATTGTCCAATCAATATTTCATTAATTATTCATCTATAATTATATAATTAATGATGCAGGAGCATCTCGGGCCCTTGGCAATCCTATATCACCAAAAAGAATCTTGAGTTTTGTCAGTGTTGCTTAGTTTCTTCTTTGATTGAGTTGGTCGATAGTTGGTAAGTTTCCTTTGGTTACCGAGTGTGGTTGGTTATCTCCTGGGCGGTTGATTATTTCACTGGCGCTCAGCATTGCCTGTCTGTTGCTCGGTTATCTTGCTTACCGATGGGTTTAGTTTTGTTTCCTGTTGTGGCTGACTTGTGAATTTATATGGGATCATGGAATTAATGCTGGAATCCATCTTTGGGAAGTGTGTGGTCCCAAATCTGATTGTTACTACCGTTAATTATGGATTTGAAGGCCAACTCAGCTCGGTAGCTTCTTGTATAAATGTAGATATTTGGTGGTAGTTTAGGGAGTAAGTTTTTGATAGAAGATAAAAGGCATTAGATTAGAGATTGGTAGAAGATCCTCGCATGTTTGAGGACTTCTGTAATTCATTGTAATATCAGGCCCTAACCAGGAAGGCCTTACAGCCCAACATGTATGATTCAAATTGATGTTAATATATGACAGATCTGACACTCTCTCTCTCACTCTTGTTGTTTGTTGCTTCTGCATGTGTGTTGTAGGCTTGGATCATTAGGGTGCGCCATCCTTTGGCCCCTCTTACATCCCTACCTTGCATCAATTAAATATTATATATTATTTAATTATAGCCTCTCACATTATAATTAATTAAAAAAATATATTATTTAATTAATATTCCCTCTTTTTAATTATTGTATTTATGTAATAATTAAATCAAAATCCTCTCACCAATTAAATAAATTATATTTATTTCATAACATTAATTATTCTTCTCTCATTCATTAATATTATTTATTTATTTATCAATTGTCACATGTGTGAGTAAATAATCTTTTTATTTATTTAATCATGATTTATTCCTCCAAAGCTAACTCATACTAACTTTTAGTTCACTCCATAATTCCCTCTATGAACTATTCAATCTACATTGTTAATTCCTCCCCCAATAATAAGTTAAGTCTATAATCAATTTAGTCTTCTAATCCATGCAATTAGTTGAATTATCCATGCAATCAATTAACTCATCCATGCAAGTTTTTTAGCTCACCAATATATTCTATTTTCTCTTCAATCAAGTCAAGTCATCTCTCCAATCCATTTACTGACAGATCAGTCAATCCCCCATTCAAGGCAATCAAGTGGAGTTGAACTCCCACTCACTCTGAGTTCAACTCCTCAATCAAAGTCAATCATCCCTTCAATCATGGTTTCTTGGTTGAAACCCCTGAAATCTTATAAATAGAGAGCCAAACCTTTGATTTTAAAAACCACAATTGCTTTGAATTCTTATATTGGCATGATCTTTATCTCAATTCTGAGAGCCCACATTCCATGAGAAGGAAAATGACAAGGAATAATTTCATATATTTTGGATATTCATTTTGTTTTGAAATGATTTCATATTTATTATCATTTAAGCTTTATGTATATCTTTTATCCTTTCGTGATATTGGGAATACTAATTGCTATAACAATCTCTTTGTAGTTGAGATATTTCAGTGTTATTGCAGGTTTCTACTGATCCTTATTATACCCAATTACAGTTTACCCTTCCATCCAACCAACTTGCATTGCATTCTTTCAAGAAATGAGTTCCAAAAGGAGTTTGAAGCCTCTTTAACTTTGAGTAACAACCCAAGATAAGTATAAGGGAGATCAACACACTAACATCCAAGAATGTTCCTAATTTTTTTTGTAGGGAATGATCTGTATTAAAAATTAAAAATTTCATTTAGTTCATAATTAAAGCTTTGGCCTAAAAAAAATGCATATTGGTTAAGAGGCATTTACAAAATCTATCTTCAACCACTGATGTAGTACCAAAAAGGATTGTTCCATCTACACAATTTTGTAATACTACAAGGGGCAAGGTAGAAGAAGGACATACCCCAAGAAGTATCTTCTTATTTATCATACACAAAAAATTTCTTCCCAAAACCTTTTCCAATATAATAAATAAATAAGAGGATAGAGAGTCATAGCGCTTGTTACCTCTAGCATCACTGGAAAAACCCCCTAGGGACACCATTGGTCAGGATAGAATAACATACAATGGTCACACATTCCTTGATCAAAGTAATCTCTTTCTTCTCAAAACCAAATCTTTCAAGAACTTTGAAAAGGAAATCCCATTTGACTATGTCATAAGATTTGGATATGTCTAGTTTCAAAGCCATCCTTGGAAGCCTACATTTTCCATGGAGTATAATACTTTGTGGGTAGTAATGGTTACATCGAGGATTTGTCTGTTGGGGACACAATCATTTTGGTTGCAATTAATGAGATTGTCAAGCATGTGTTAAATTCTATTAACCAAGACTTTTGAAAATATTTTATAAACCATATTACAAAGGCTTATTATCCTGAAGTCGTGAAATGAGAGTGGCTCGCAGATTTTGGGAATAAGAGTAATGAAAAATAAATTCAATTCTTTAAGAAACCTTCCCATTCTAAAGAAGTCTCTAGTGGCATAAATCACATTAGGGCCCACTATATCGCAAAAATCCTGGAAGAAAGTAGGATGAAAATGATTCAGGCTTGGGGTGTTGAAGGCACCCATAGAGAAGGTATCACTCTACACTTCCCCCACCATGATCAATGTCATGAGTTCTGCATTGTCATCCCTAGAAACAACCCTCATGAGGCAATCTGATATTTGTGCTTCTAAAGCATCATCAACAATGCAAGTATCTGTAATCACCTAAAAATTAGCCTAACGTTATCAAAAGACCTAATTGCCCTAAATCTCAATCAGGTGATCAAACCATATCAATATCAATCTTATATGTGTAATTGAATTGGATCAAATTAATGACATAATTCATCAATAATCAATGATAAATGATCATTCATCAAGGATTATTAATTAATTAATTCTCCTAAGCCATTTAATCAAATTCACAATCCAAAATCCCATGGCTAAGGAAATTAATTAGTTTGATTTAATTGATTATCCTATTATCCACTCAACTCAAAAAATGACAAAGAAGTTGATCTATGTGTGTGTGAAATTTGTACCTAGCTGTAGACACAACACTTTAGTAAAACATTAGAGGTTAGCAAATCGAGAAATCTGCAATATAAATGAAATAAGCTAACCAGGTGATTTACTACCTTCTAGTAGGTGCAAGTATGGTATTCTTAGATTATGACCGAGATCAGTGACAATGCAACACCTAAATGAAGGATTTAAATGATGAAAGCTGGATGAATATGAAAGCAAATTAATCTATATTTTTGTATTTTCTATGCAATATGATGAAAATTGATATGAAATTGATCTAAAATGGATGAAAGTGAATGCAAGTCTATTATAAGAATGCTATGAAAAACAATGAATTGAAAACTATGAAAAATCTCACAATCGCCTGTTCGCAAGAGCTTGATTCTCCAAGGATGCCAAAAACCAAAAGCTTGAAGGGCCATTTGTGAAGAGCTGAGCCTTGATTATATAGAAATCCAAGGCTTTGAGGATGCATTGAGAAAATCTATAAATCACTCTTGATAAACTCAGGTTTATTTTTGAGTTAACAAGAAATTAGAAATAGATCAACTCATAAAATCATGCAAAAGTAACTTTTTGACTCAAAATAGAGTTCAGATCACTTTTTCAACTCACAATCACATGTTGAGCTTAGAAAGTTAACAAATTGAAATTGATAATTGATTTAGAGTTGACTAATTTTTTGATTGTGCATGATTTAATATGAATTAATTTCATAATTAAGTGATTTATTCTCAACTCACTAGTACATTTGAGGTCAAATTCCAATGGCCATTTATCAGATTTGCAATGCTAATTTGTCAGCATTTTTACACATGTGTCCATCACAAATTTTGCATTGGAAATTGCAACAGAAGAGACATCCATCAGTTTACTGACACTGCTTTATGTTAGAAACTTGCACATGATAACATCTTTGTTATGACATTTCCTAAGGTCCATCTATAGGAATTCTGACACAAAGACCTATCGAATATATACAATCACTGTCAAAACTAACTATCGAAAAGATATCCTTTCTGACATTACAACTATTGGAATAGTGACATATCTGTTACCAACTTCCAATAGATACACCCATCAGTGACATAGCATTACTGTCGGACGATTCTATCAAAAATTTGATATCTACAACATTTTAATTGTCGGAAGAGCGATGGTAGTGAAACATATCTCTGATAGGTTATCCTATCTGACGTATAGCATTACTATCACAAGAATTATCGTAAAGTATTTTTCTCCGACATTGTATCTGTTAGATTTATAGCACTTCTATTGGAATGAATTATAAAGTATCAAAAAATCAACAGATATGCACATTAAATATAACACAGCTCAAGAGACCATCATAGGTTGTCTTTTTCTTTGGTCTATATTATTGACAGAATGTTTTATCTTTCATTAGCTCATCAAATCTGGGGATTTGAAATAATTTAATAGAATATTTTCATGATAACGTATATTATTTAAGTTGACATTGCATGAATTTATCTACTTCGTACACTTGTAGACTATGAGGACGGCGATAAAGAAGCATCTCCTCCCATGGCCATGCTTCTTTATCACCATCCTCATTGTCTACAAGTGCCCGAAGTAGATAAATTTGTGCAATGTCAACTTAAATAATATACATTGTCATGAAAATATTCTATTAAATTCTTTCAAATCCCTGGATTTGGTGAGCTAATGAAAGGTAAAACATTTTGTCAATAATATAGACCGAAGAAAGAGACAACCTATGATGGTCTCTTGAGCTGTGTTGTCTTTAGTCCTAGCTACTGGGTAAGGCCTGGAAGACTTATACCTATCGATTGTCGAGAATAATCACTGCCTTGCATTTATGTACACTACACAAATTGATTCCAGTCTTGCAAAAACATTTTACACTTGTACATCTCATCAATACTGGAGGCCTAAAGTAATTTTATATGATCACTAGCACATTTCATGCATGGATGAGAAACAGTATCCAAAGTTTCTAGATAACCATTTTTGAGAAGAGGAATGAGTGGAGGCCAAACAAGGGATAATTCCACAATAGAAAGGGAGACATCTTTTTAGCCTGGGTTTGGATCCTACCCCAATTGTCGAACGATCCAAGGCCAGCCTAGAAAGATGTCTTCCCATTCTGTCTGCAACATTGTGTCCATCCATGATCTTAGGATTATCATCATCTTTCCACTCTTCATTTGCCAAAATATATTGCTTCTTCAAGCTTGCAGAGTAATCTTATTAATAAAAGAACTCTTGCCAACATGAGGGTACCCACAAATCAAAATAGTTGACATTATTGGTGCTTGTGCCCAAGGATATCGATTCACTATTTTGAAATGGCCAAATCATTTTTATTTCAATTGTAGAGAAAAGGAGTGGGAGAAAATGAGTAGGTGAAAGTTGATTGAGCGCAAGAGAAGGCATTGCATTTTATTTGATCATGAATGCTCTCTGAAATGACCAATCATGTTTTCTATTCGATTCTTTTTGGTACTTTTTTTTCTCATATTCAGTAGATAAAAATTATGGCGGCAGCCACTTAGCCATCTTTTTGATGTTCCAGGTATTTTACAAAGATATAGGTATGTGGATTTACCATTTAGTTGCTTGCAGTTGTAATACCCCAAAAATGGGCTATAAGTTCATTAATCTCCTACATCTTCAATTCGAACGAAATCGACATCAAAGTCCTAATCTAAGGCACATCTAAACATCATCGAATCATAATTGATTATCTTAAATTCTACATCGGGGAATATTCCTAGCAATATTCTTAATTATCATAATTATCTTTAATTTTATAATTATTTGGCAATAAATCACATTTATCCTAAAATTTGATTAATTAAATATTTTGCATATTTAATTAATTAGATTTAATATTTTCCACTTAATTGTTTAATTAAATATAATTCTATCTATTATTAATTGTATTATTTAATTTTGACAATAAATCCAATATCCTATGAATAATTGATTAAATTCTTATATAATTAATTAAAGCATGTTGTCATTATTTAATAATATAATTTTTAATAAAAGTTTGGTAAAATAGTTAATTAACCCATAAATTAATTATTTTATTTCAAAAAATAGTTAAGTTGAGAATAAATCACTTTATTTATTTATTAAATCATAATTATCCATGTGCACATTCAAGGACCAGTTAAACTCAAAATTGGAAAATCAATGCAAGTTGTTAGCTTTTTTGAAACTCAACATCTTTTCGAGTTTTAAAGTTGATCTAAACTTCTAATTCAAGTTGAACTGTGCTTTTGCATGATTTTTGTGACTTAATTATATTTATTTAAAAATAACTCAAAAAACAAGTTGAGTTATTTGAGTGATTTATGGCTTTTTCTCATGCACCTCCAAAGCCTTGGATTTCTATAAAAACAAGGCTTAGCTCTTCATAATTCATCTCATATTTTGCACAATCACACTGGAGAATTGGAATTGAAGAATCAAAGCTCTTGCGAATCGACATCTTTGTGAGATCAATCTTATTTTTGCATTCATATTGCATATCATTGTTAGATTAGCATTGCATATCAATTTTCAATAGCATTCATAGCATATCAATTTCATATTAGCATAGATTCATATCAGTTTTTATCGTTCTTATTGCATAGGAAATATAAAAAATATAGATTAATTACATTCAATCTCATATCTAGATCAATTTTATTCAAATCCTTCATTTAGGTGTCGTCTAGGTCATTGATCTCGATTACAATCTGAGAACATTAATCTCGCACCTACTAGAAGGCAGTAAATCGCTTGGTTAGATAGTTTTCAATTTTGCATGATTTTGATTATAGCTAACCTCTAATATTTTACTGAAGTGTTGTGTCTACAGATCAGGTACAATTTTCACACACATATTTCTGGCGCCCACCATGGGGCAACCCACCTTTGCATGCTGGTTTTGATTTTTTTGGGAGCTAAAACCCTAAAGTTTCAAAGATTTAATTTTATCTCCCAAATGGCTTAGAATTTTGGTCTAAAATTTTTTTTGTAGATTGGTGACATGCAAGGGAAGCTATAGTAAAAACTTTAGAATTTTTTGAGATGTTTTTAATTTCTAATAATTTTTTCTTGAAATTTTAGAAAAAATTAATATCTGACGCAAATCAGCATATTTTTCAAAAAAATTTATATTTTCATAAAGCTCTTTAAATTTTACAGGGGGTCCATTCTTTGTGTTTTAAATTTGGACATGATATCATAGCTCAAATAGTCAATTTACAAAAACTAGTCTGTTTTGATAAAATGGGTCTCTAGGGCACAAATGAAGAGATTTTTCTAAAATTTTTGCATTTTTGGAAGGCTCTCTATTTTTTTAGCAGGGGTCTCTATTCTAAATTTCTATTTTTGTAGCCAAAATCATATCAAAAAAATTAGATCTTGTTGACTAGGTCAAATGCAGCAAAAAAAATAAAGTTTTGTGATGGGTATGCACTTTTTTTTTTTACATGGTTCAATGAATGATATGAGTTGTCATTTGAGTTAATTTCTGGTTATTATTACTAATAATAATTAATTTTTAGAGCTAACCCTATGGTTTTCATAAGTTGAATATATTTTGCATATCTTGTTTGCTTGTTTGCTTGTTGGAGAGTTCGTCACTTGCTTGCATGGAAAAGCTCAACAAAAATTGCTAAAACTCAAGTAAAATCTACTAAGCGCATTGCGAGGATCCCAGGTATTCTCCTTCATCTAATAATATTTTGATTTGGGACTTAAAATAAATCTCTTGTGTCAAGCTTGTGTGCATCTTTTCATGCTTTTGATCTATTTCTACACACTTGCATAATTGATACTAGGTTGTGAACCCTTAAGGATTCATTAAGTAGTCTTAGAATACTTGTGATTGATCTTGATTTCTATCTTGGGTTATTAGACTTGCTAATCTGCTGGCCCCTCATTTCCACCTTGTGGTTGCAATCTCAGCACCATAAAGGGGAGGGGTCAACAGGACAGAAGCGTTAAGTGTTCACTTGGCAACCCTTTTGTGCTTTTAGGAACTCACTTATTTTCTAAGTTGGGGACTTGTTTTAAGCTTGTGTGAGGTGTTAAGTGTTCCACCTTGTGGACTCATCTCATATTCGCTTTAAGCATTAAGTGTTCCTCTTTCTACTTTTTGTGTACTTTTGGTAGATTTACTTTCGGGAATATATCTGTGCTCACATAGTAATTAGGCCCTATGAACACTATTCATGATTCTTGAGAGATTGGATTCCTAGCAAAATTCTTCCTTGACAACGGAATCCTTGTAGGTAGGGAGGATACTTAGTGCATTTCACATTCAACTTGGTTAGTGAGTCTTCTCTTATTGATCGACACATTCTCCCTCCAGAGAGGTTGATAGATCACGTGAGGTTGATATCATGAGCTTTGGTGAATCAAAATTGGTTAGTGCATCTTCTCTTATTGATTGATACATTCTCTCCCTGGAGAGGTTGATAGATCACATGGAGTTGATATCACAGACCTTGGTGGAACAAAACTTTGTCTTAGCGTGTCGGATTAATCTGCTTGCTTTGTTTGGGTTAAAAGTGAAAAGGTGTCAAAAACCTTGGATCTGGAGCCAAGTCCCCTTGTGGTATAAATTTGTGAGTCACCTTTAGAGAGGGTTAACTGTAGCAGATGATCCCTTCACAGGGAAAACTGCTTTAATGAAACCTCAAGCGGTCATAGCCATTTCAGATGTGGTAGTGACAGCCGCTATATAAATGTCCTTGTGGAAGAAATCTCCATGGGTATGGTTCATTGTTGGGTTGTCAGATCTCCCTAGCAGCTCTTGAAGATTAAGTTCTCGAACTGTGTCAAAACCCTGGTGTGCCAGAATTGGAGTTCACCCCTTTGAATCATAAAAGTTGCAGAGTCAAACCATTACTAAAAACCCTAGAGAGGCCAATTTTTTTCATTCTCAGGTATATGTGTGTTATTGCAAAACTTTTCAGAACATACACAATTAGTACTCTCAGGGATTAGCACAATTTGGTCACTTGATTGTTCATGCGCAAGGTTGCTTTTTCCCTTGTTCATTGTTTTCAGACGTGTGTGGAATCACTTGCTTGTTGTTCTGCGTGTTTGTTTATCTACTTGGCTATTAAAAATGATCAAATCTGGTATAACCTTCAAAATCTGGATAGTACAATTTGTAAACAATCCAGAATTGAAAACCTTAAATTTTGCAAAAATTGACGTAAAATTCTTTCTGGAGTCAAAAGTCATTTCAGGAAGTCAAAAGTCATACAACTTTTTGTCAAATGTCATTTCACTATTGCCCATCTGTTGTATGATTGAGAACCCAGTGTCGTATGAGTTTTCATGCCAGCAAATCCAAGGAAGTCAAAATCCTGTTAGCAACTGTCGTATGATATTTAAAACTATCATTTCATTGCTACCCAACTATCGTACGAGTTTAGCAACTGTCATTTCATAGACTACCCAGTGTCGTACAAGTCTGCAGAGTGTCGTTTGGAAAAATTTGAGAGAGTTGTCAGAAATTGTCAAATTGCAAGATATCCAATGTTTCCAGCCTAGTTCTAGAATCTGTCAAAAATATCATTGTGTCAGGAACAGAGCAGTAGCTATTGAGCATTCTACCATTTTCTGAGTTTAATCTTTTGAATCTAATCTAGCTTTTTGTTTGATCAATTTGAGTCCTTTTTATCTCATGTCAAAACCTTGTCATAACTATCAATCTTCAATCAATCTTCAAAAATAGACTAAGTGTTGAGAACTCATGTCCGCTATGTTTTGGGCGATCTATCCCATACATCCAGGGCATAGTATCCTTCACCCACGTCTCATCAGATTTTTAAAACTATCATAATCTTGATAAGGTTGCATCATCCGATTTTCTTGAATCAAATTGTTCTTCAGTTGTCTTCGTCTTTTTCTTCTATTTCATTCAAAATTAATGGTGGAGACCAGAGCTTCTTCACACAAGAAATCAAAAGAAACATCTCAGAACTTACTTTTGACCAATACCCCAGGTCCAACTCTTGAACAACTCATCAAGTCAGGTATCTACGAAGATGACGGTCTCGGTAACTTTCGATTGAAAACTGGTTACATACCTCCTCTATCAACTCACAGAGGTAATTAAAAAACTCCTCAATCTGTTCCAGGGAGCCCAAAAACTCCTACCATGTCTCAAGCAGGGACAAACCATGGTTCTCTAGGAGGAGGATCCCAAGGACACCATTCTCAACATAATGCCGACCAAGAACCTACACCCTCTAAAATCCATCGATGTCAGAATGACGATGAATTCAAGAGAATGATGAGGCATTTCTTGAAAGTGGATAGAGAGGCATACTTTTTGCAATTAGCCCAGGAAGGAGCTAAACTTCCTCCTCACTTCAATGTCAAAGATATCATCACGCATGAGGAAGAAACTTTGATGATGGCCATAATGAACCAGCTGCATGCTATGCAGGTCAAAATGAATAGAATTGAGAAAGAGAAGGAACCCAAGGAATTCTCCATGGAGGCCCTTTGTCCTTTCCCTTTTGACAAAGACTTGTATATGCCTCCATTCCCAAAAAGAGTGGAGATGCTAAAGTATGACAAATATGATGGACACTCTGATCCTCAAGATCATGTCAGAGAGTTCTGTACGCACTCCATGGAATTCATGCATGAATTGACCTATCTGATGCGTCTTTTTCCTAGATCCTTGGGAGGAGCATCCATTCAATGGTTTTTGAGATTACCTTCTATGATCAAAACTTTTGAGGAATTGATTAAATTGTTTTATCAATAATATTCCTACAATATTCAACATCCGATAACCATGATCGATATCTGTAACCTCAAGCAATATCCAGGGGAATCATTCCTAACTTTTCTCAAGAGGTGGTGAAAGAAGTTTTCTCTATATGCTAGACCAATTCCCGAAATGGAGAAACTTGAAATCTTTATCAATAACCTTGTTCCAGAGCTCAACTATCCATTACAAATGCAAGATCATGTATCTTTTGATAAAATGGTGGATAATGCAATCAAGATTGAGAAAGTACTTGTCAAGAAAGGAGAAATCACACTTCAAAAGGACAAGTCTGAATCTAGATCTAGCTCAAAAGATAAAAACAAGAGCTGGAATAGAAACAAAGGTATCATCTCTGATGGTGTTGTTGACACTATCTGCACCCCATCAAAGGCACCGGCCTACAATCTCACCCTTGCCACCAAAGCCATTGAAGCTTCAGAGCAAAAATCTGTTGAACCATCTCCAAAGAAGCCATTCAAATGATGGGATAATAAATGAAAGTTTACTCCCCTGGGAGAATCTTTGGAATCTGCCCTAAGAACCCTAATAGCTGATAACATGATCTCTTTACCACCAATCTGAAACCCTGATCCGGATCCAAAACCATATTGGTGGAAAGATAATGAATTTTGTGCTTTCCATTAGACTAAAGGCCACAAGACTAATGGATGCTTCCACTTGAGGCATACCATTCAAGACTTGATAGATCAAGGGGACATCACGATCGATAATCCTACTAGCAATAATGATCACATAGCATTTACAGAACCGTTTCCACAACATGGCAAGGGAGTTTCCACTTCTCAGCCTAACATGGGGGAAAAAGTCAACTATGCCTACCCTAGAAATAAAGATGTCATCAATATGGTTGAACCATGTCTCTCTGAGAGCTGCAATGTCATCACAATTGTGCGAAGAGACTGAAATCATTCCTCAACTAAGGCAGTTACTAGATCACAAGCTTAGGTTCATCTGAAAGGACAAACACCAAGTTCATCTAATGTCCCTAAGATACCTTTCAACCTCACATTTTCTTCCAAATAGAAGGTTGCCTCAAAATCTTCCAATCCAAAGGATACAAGACCTACATCTTACAACATTGTCCAACAACTCCAGCATACCAATGCCAAAATCTCTATGTTTGAGTTACTTCGAATATCTCTAGCTCACAGAGATATCCTAGACAAAGCTTTGCTCGACTCTAATGTTCCTGATGATCTAGATCTAGACAGGTTCCAGACTATGGTTGGTCATCTAACATCTCTACAATATATCTCTTTTTCAGAGGAAGATGACAACTCTTTGAGTCACCCACATAATCAGCCCTTACACATAGAAGTCTTGATCCAGAACTGTCAAGTCAAACATGTGTTGATAGATGGGGGCGCAGAGCTCAACATTTGTTCTTACAACTTAATCACACAGTTGGGATTCTCAGAGATGGCTATTGATCCTTGAAAGAAGATCACCATAAAAGCCTATGATGAACAAGAAAGAGCTTCTAAAGGCACCATTATCTTACCCATCCAAGTGGGTCCGGTCATCAAAGATACCACATGTCAAGTGCTTGATCTACCATTGGCTTACAATATCCTTCTAGGGAGACCCTGGATCCATGAAATGCAAGCCATTCCTTCTACGTACCATCAATGCTTGAAATTTCCCTATGAAGGGGTAGAAGTTACTATCCCAGCAGATCTGAGTACAACTTGCAATACATTGAAGGAAAGTGCCGATAAGCTTGTACCTAATAACAGAGAATCTTCCATCAAGCAACAAAATGTGGCTTCCACATCCAAGATGGAAGACATTGCTAAAGAGATCAATATCAAAGCAAATGGGATGGGAGAATACACTATAGAGCCAGTCTTGTCTCTAACATCTCTCCCAATCTCACCTAAGTCGTATGGACAATCCTTGAAGTAGTCTAAATCAGAACCTAAGGAACCTATGGAAGCATACAAAAGAAATTTTGTGGCGGAGCAAGTATCCAAACAAGAATTTGAAGAGGATGAAGTTGTGCTTGCATGGCTATACAAAGATGATTCTGAATCAAAAATTGTTCAACCTAGTGGATCTATAGCACCTACAATCCCTTCTAATTCATATGGTCCAGGGAACAAATTGATAGCCAAGATGGGATATTCCGGTCAAGGACCTCTAGGAATCAGAGGAAAGGGTCTTCTGACACCCATTCCACCTATTGGTAGAGCCAACAAAGATACTGGTGGCTTAGGCTTTAAGAAGAAACCCTATCATCTCAAAGGTGGTTGTTCTCATGTCATAGAACAAATTGCACTAGGAGAACCCCTTCTCAAGAAAGAAGAGACAGAACCCTTAGATGATGATTCAGATAGTTCATAACTCATCCCCTATGAAAAATTGCCTAAAGAGATCAAAGATCTTCTTGATGATAAAGATGATCCTATCAAAAGAATTAATGTAGTAGACACACAAGAACCTACTATAGCACAAGAGATGGTTGCACCACAAGAACCAGCCAATCTCGAAGGAAATCAAACTGATCAAGAAGAAGGGGGTAGTTATTTTGACACTGATTCCCATGAATATGAATTCAAGTCAGAGACTGAGGGTAATCCTTCTTGGGGTATTCATCCTGATTTCACACATTTTCTAAGATTTCCTAGAGATCCTGAATCAGAAGCTGAGTCAAATGACTATGAATGGGGTGCCATTCCAGAAGAAGATGAGCTTATCACAGAGAAATATATTGATGTTATTCACCAATATGTATCTCAACCCAATGTAGGTCTAGAGCGAAACAATGAACTTAACGTGGCTAATCCACCTATGGCTGAAGAGGACTCCCATGATGATGTTGAGCCTATTCACAAATTGAACATTTTGAGCTGTAATATGACCTTTGAACTTGAGCGTCAGGTTAGGACCAATGATGACATATCCATGTTTGTGAACACCATATCCCAAGCCTTTCCCGCTTTGACTATCCAACACCCTGATCTTATTGACCAAACTTCCACAAACCCAAGCCACGGTGTTTACACCTTTTCCAGTGACTATGCCCTTGCTTGTTACCTCAATGTAGTTGAGCCTATGAGGAATTCCATCAGTGAACCGAGCGTCAGCATGATCGAGTCGGACATCAAATATCTTAGTCAAAAAAATAAAAAGAAAAAGAAAAAGAGTTCTGAGGGTGAAAACTATTTTGTGGCAGTCTCAGAACCTACAAAAGTAAAAAGAAAAGACATATCTGAAGGTGAAAACCTCTCTGAGGTGCCTAAGGATGAGATATTTGATGTCCTTCTGAGTCATTTATAGGATAGATCTCCAGTTCTAATTGAGCCCACTCAATCCATCAATTTGGGTACAACAGAGGAACCACAATTGGTACATGTAGCACAATCTCTATCAGAAGAAGAGAAACAGAAATTCACTACATTCTTATCAGACAAAAAGATCAACTTTGCATGGAAATATTTAGATATGCCAGGATTGGATCCCAATCTCATTATGCACCATCTATCCATTGCTCCTGGAGTAAAACCAATCAAACAGAAATTGAGAAAGATGCATCCTCATGTGGCACTCTTAGTCAAAGCAGAACTAGAAAAAATCCTCACAGCTGGATTCATCCGTGTCATAGACTATGCAAAGTGGATCTCTAACATTGTACCTATTTCAAAACTAGATGGTTCAATCAGAGTGTGCACGGACTTTAGAGATGTGAACAGAGCATGCCCTAAGGATGACTTTCCACTACCTAACATTGATATGATAGTGGACATGACTGCAGGCTATGAAATGTATTCCCTTATGGATGGTTTTTCTGGATACAACCAAATCAAAATTGCTCCAGAAGACCAAGAGAAAACTGCATTCACATGTGCGTGGGGAACCTTCTGTTGGAATGTTATGCCATTCGGACTCAAAAATGTTGGAGCTACATATCAAAGAGCAATGACATCTATTTTTCATGATATGATGCATAAAACAATGGAGGATTACATGGATGATACCTTGGCAAAATCTATGATTAGAACTGAACATCTAACAGACTTGAGCATGATCCTTGACAGAATGGAAAAATTTAGTCTCCGACTAAATCCTAAGAAGTGTGCTTTTGGTGTCACTTCTAAAAAGCTCTTAGGATACATAGTTTCAAAGAAAGGCATTGAAGTTGATCCGGCTAAAGTCAAGGCTATAATAGAGATGAAACCTCCCACAAATATCAGTCAAATGAGGACGTTGCAAGGCAGAGTTCAATCTATCAGAAGATTCATATCACAGCTAGCGAACATATCACAGCCTTTTACAAAAACATTACATAAAGGTGTGACCTTTGCATGGAATGAAGAATGTGAGAACAACTTTAACCATATCAAGAAGTATCTATCAAATCCGCCTATCTTGATGCCTCCTATTCATGGGAAGCCATTGATCTTGTATGTCTATGTAACAGCCACATCACTGGGGGCATTGCTAGTGCAACATGATGAAGACAAAAAGGAAAGAGCCATCTACTATATAAGCAGAACATTGGTGGTGTATGAAAAGAACTATTCTATGATTGAGAAAGCTTGTCTCACTGTGATCTTTGCATCATAGAAACTAAGACACTACATGTTAGCTCATACTACTCATTTGGTAGCTAAAATTGATCCACTGAAATATCTCCTAAGCAAAGCTGCCCTCACAGGTAGACTAGCTAAATGGGTCATGCTCTTGAGTGAATTTGACATTGAATATGTTGAAAGAAAAGCTATCAAAGGACAAGTCATTGCTGATCAATTAGCTGAAGCACCACTGTTTGATGATACACCCATGCAAATGGAATTTCCCGATTCCTCTATCATGCACCTCTCTTCTAGAGCATGGCAGTTATTCTTTGATGGCTCCTACACATAGAATGGATCTGGAGTAGGCATATTGTTCATCACTCCTCAAGGATACTTGATACCCAAAGCATTCAGATTAAAGTTTCCTTGCACAAACAATATTGCTGAATATGAGGCACTTCTCAATGGTATGAAAATGGCAATACAGTGGAGAGTTACAGAGATGCACATCCATGGAGACTCAAAATTGGTTATCCACCAAGTCAATGATGTGTACCAAACCAAAGATGAAAAGCTCATTCCTTACAAGAGAATGGTAGATGATTTAAAGAAATACTTCATCTCTATCACATTTGAGCAAATACCCAGAATGGAGAATAAGGCTGTTGATGCAATGGTGACACTATCTACTCTCTTATAGTAGCCTGAACATGAGCTACGCTATGAGTTCCTGGTGGAAGCCCTATCCTATCTTGCATATGACTCCCCTAAAACCCGCATGATCTGCACTATTGTAGGTTATGACTCATCTCGCTACAAAAATCTATTCTCCTATCTCCATGACCAAATCATCCCTGAGTCCTTTAACTGTTTTGAGAAATGAAACCTTATCCGATCCGCATCCCGATATGTCATCATTGGTAATGATCTGTACAAATGAGGTCGTACACTGCTTAGATGTTTAGAATGAGAAGAGTCTCAACGTGCATTAGAGGAAGTCCACGAGGGTATATGTGGGTCACACTCGAACGGTTTAACATTAGCTCAAAAACTTATTAGGGTCGAGTACTATTGGCCTGAAATGGAGAAAGAGGCTATTAAATTTGCTAAAAATTGTCAACAGTGTCAAGTACATGGCAACTTGATTCATGCTCCAGGGAGAGATCTAATTCTCTTTACTACACAATGGCCTTTTCAAAAATGGGCATTTGATCTCATAGGCACTATCCATCCGCACTCTTCTAATGGACATACCCATATCATCATAGCTACAGATTATTTTACAAAATGGGTAGAAGTAGTTCCTCTAACACAAGCAACGGGGAAATAGATCTCTATGTTCATCCTGAACTACATCATTTGCAGATATGGGATCCCTCATTCCATAGTCACAGACAATGGGGGACAATTCAAAAATAAGGACCTAGATGACTTATGTGCCAAATTCAAGATTACTCAACATTGGTCATCTATCTACTATCCTCAAGGGAATGGACAAGCTGAAGCTTCAATCAAAAATCTCTTGAAAATCTTGCACAGAACAGTGAATAAAATAGGAAGAGACTGGCATCTCATGATCAATCCAGCTCTCTGGGCATACAGAACTAGTATCAGAACACCTACAGGGGCTACACCTTTCGCTTTAGTTTATGGGTCTGAAGCGGTACTACCTATTGAGGTTGAAATCCCATCACTCAGAATCAGAATGCATGGACTTGTCACTGATGAAGACTACAGAGTGTCTAGGTTACAAGAACTTGAATTACTAGATGAACGCAGGCAAGCAGCATATGATCATCTCAGAGTGTATCAGAAAAGAATGTCTAGAGGCTACAACAAGAAAGTCAGACATAGAGAATTTCAGGTTGGCGATCTAGTGTTGAGAGAAAATCCTAAAAATCAATCACATCGAGAATGCAAGGGGAAGTCGAACCGAATTGGCTGGGTCCCTTTGTTATCACTGCTACTTTTGGCTTTGGTGCCTATCAACTCTCAACGACTGAAGGAGAAAAGCTCTAAGAACCAATCAACGTTCTCCATCTGAAGAAATTCTACGCCTAAGGCATTCAGTCTATGGTTAAATATCCTGAAAAAATCCTAAAAATTGAAAAAAGTCCTGAAAAAATGAACATCTTGGTGAAAACCTAGCAATAGGCGCCTTGATGATTCACAAAAAAATCAAAAAATATCAAAAATTTAAAAAAATCAAAAAATATCAAAAGTGCAAAAAAATTGAAAAAATGAAAAATACAAAAAAAAAGAAAAAAAAAGAAAAAGTGCCTTGGTGAAAACTTGGAAACAGGCTCCTTGGTAGCAAAAATAGAATCTCTGCCAAGATGGTGAAAACCCAGCAAACGGGTGCCACTTGTTCCAAAATGCTCCATCTATCAGCACAATCTTGGTCTTTCCCAGCTTTCAGTCTTGCTTTAGTTTGTACATATCTCCCGGTTTGTTTCTGCATATCCTGGTTTCAATAAATCGGTCTGTACACCAATCATCTCAAGCATCTGTATCCTATCAATGTTCAAATTTGGGGGCAATCAATGTCATATCCTATGGTCTCCCATGTATCTTAGACATTTCCTATCCAGTCAGAGTCCTTTGAAGCTTCCAGTTGAGTCAGTCTGTTTGTCTTGTCTCCAGAAAGGATTTTGCATCTACAACAATCAAACATCAAAACTCAACTGAAAACAATTTGTGCTTTTCATGCTTTTATCTCCTTGTATGCTTGCTAATCCGCATTGAGATTTTTTCATATTGTGTCCCTTCGAGCTCTTCGATGATGTCCTTTACAGGATTTAGAGGGTGATGACTAGGGGCATAATCTTTTCTTTATCTTCTGCTTGTATGTGAAAATCTAACAACTTTGAAAATTCTAGATTGAAATGGTGTCTGACTGTAAGAGCCTCTATCTTGAATTGGATGGCCATGCGTACCTCGGCCATTGATACCCAAAAAATTCAAGCACGTTTGATCTAACTATTATCTTTTTAAAGTAAATTCTTTCTCCTACTGTGAAACGCGATCTTGCCTAAGGAGGTGAACAATAAAGGGTCACTACGGGTAATTCACACTAGATTTAGAATGATCTTTTGATTGTTTGATGTGTATGTTAAACGCAAGGCATACTCAGGTCATCACGACATTTATGTTTTGATGCTTGTACAAATTGCTATATCAAAATGGACATGATATTCAGGTCATCCTAGCATTTGTGCCTTGGTGCTTATATCTAATCCAACATTTCGAACACAAATCAATATTCATATGTCCATGGTTGTATAACCAGTGGGTGTTGTATTGATTCTTGCGCATACAAATCGATATTCATATGTCTATGGTTTCATGGCTAGTGGGCATTGTATTGATTTATCCGGTTACCTAAAAGTTCAATGATGATAACAAATCAACACATGATCATTGACTAGGTCCTAGGTCTTAGGTTGCATTTCATCTTGCATGTCTCTTTGCATTTTGCATGTTTGCATGATCTCACAATGGCTAAATAAACTTTGAAGCTTAAATGATTCTCCACTCGCATCTTCCAATCTAACAAGAGCTGAATCCCACACGAAGGTTCCTCCAATGAAATAGCAAGTAGAATCCTTTTTCGGGATCAAAATCAAAATCTAAGATCATTCATATTGTCAACTACTTGCATAATCAACCTTCAATCATAGTAGAAATCCATTTTTCAACTTAACTGATTATCTTACATCAAACTATCAAAATTTCAACTTGGTCAACTATGGTTAACTCATGATCAAACCTAGTCAACCTTGGTCTCCAGGACCTCTAAACGATGCAGAATGCATTCACCGGACGTGTTTAACCACTTCTCAAATCAATTAACATGCTTCTAAACTCTCAACACTGACTTTTCTTGTTAGATTTCAATTTTTATCCCGAAGGGGGCATGGTATTGCATATCATTCAAAGTTTGTAATCAAATTGGAAATCAATATCTTTCATCATTAATCAAGACAATAATCACATCTAGTTACTGATTCATCAAAAAGACCTCATCACTCGGGGCAAATCTACCATCACTTGGGGCATATCAGATTCATCAAGATCCATATCAATCTGGTATTCTCCTAATCTTGTAAACTATATCAATTTTTGCACCCATCGGTTCATCAGTGTTCTTCCCTTGGTTCTTTGGCAACTGAAGGATTCAGATGTGATACTTGCTAGTTCTGCTAAGACAATCGAGTCTAGAACGGGTCACTCACTTCTTTCCAATCCTAAGGTTTGGAATTAGGTGTTTTGACACTTTTTCGCAATCCGTGGTTCATCGCTGCTATAGTGAACATTATCTTTGGTCATTCAGGACCTATTATCTTCATATCAAATCAATATCAATCAGCTTCTATCTCATATCAATTATCAATTTCGCATCAGTTTCATATCTCTATCAAACACAGACTTTCTTTGAACCACTGCGCTTTGCACAGTAATTCAAAGAGGGGCAAAATGTAATACCCCAAAAATGGGCTATAAGTTCATTAATCTCCTACATCTTCAATTTGAACAAAATCGACATCAAAGTCCTAATCTAAGGCACATCTAAACATCATCGAATCATAATTGATTATCTTAAATTCTACATCGGGGAATATTCCTAGCAATATTCCTAATTATCATAATTATCTTTAATTTTATAATTATTTGGCAATAAATCACATTTATCCTAAATTTTGATTAATTAAATATTTTGCATATTTAATTAATTAGATTTAATATTTTCCACTTAATTGTTTAATTAAATATAATTCTATCTATTATTAATTGTATTATTTAATTTTGACAATAAATCCAATATCCTATGAATAATTGATTAAATTCTTATTTAATTAATTAAAGCATGTTGTCATTATTTAATAATATAATTTTTAATAAAAGTTTTGTAAAATAGTTAATTAACCCATAAATTAATTATTTTATTTCAAAAAGTAGTTAAGTTGAGAATAAATCACTTTATTTATTTATTAAATCATAATTATCCATGTGCACATTCAAGGACCAGTTAAACTCAAAATTGGAAAATCAATGCAAGTTGTTAGCCTTTTTGAAACTCAACATCTTTTCGAGTTTTAAAGTTGATCTAAACTTCTAATTCAAGTTGAAATGTGCTTTTGCATGATTTTTGTGACTTAATTATCTTTATTTAAAAATAACTCAAAAATCAAGTTGAGTTATTTGAGTGATTTATGGATTTTTCTCATGCACCTCCAAAGCCTTGGATTTCTATAAAAACAAGGCTCAGCTCTTCATAATTCATCTCATATTTTGCACAATCACGCTGGAGAATTGGAATTGAAGAATCAAAGCTCTTGCGAATCGACATCTTTGTGAGATCAATCTTATTTTTGCATTCATATTGCATATCATTGTTAGATTAGCATTGCATATCAATTTTCAATAGCATTCATAGCATATCAATTTCATATTAGCATAGATTCATATCAGTTTTTATCATTCTTATTGTATAGGAAATATCAAAAATATAGATTAATTGCATTCAATCTCATATCTAGATCAATTGCATTCAAATCCTTCATTTAGGTGTCATCTAGGTCACTGATCTCGATTACAATCTGAGAACATTAATCTCGCACCTACTAGAAGGCAGTAAATCGCTTGGTTAGATAGTTTTCAATTTTGCATGATTTTGATTATAGCTAACCTCTAATGTTTTACTAAAGTGTTGTGTCTACAGATCAGGTACAATTTTCACACACACAGTAGTTATTGGTCAAATGTAAATATTTTGTCAAGTTTAAAGGGCAAGATATCAGTTTGGTGTTTTTAGTTTATGTTTAAAGTTGATTTGGTAAATCCTCAAAAAACACACTACAAACAATGACATAAATTGGTTTTACTAAGTTTCCTTTCTCTATTTTGAGGTTTCCTTTCTCTGTCGCAGGGGTACAGTAAGAGGGTTCATTGAAAAAATGATCCTTCAAATAGTTACTATGAATATAAATGATTTGATATAGCATATTGCTCATTTTACTTGAAGTTTGGAATAGCTTGTGCAAGAGTGAAAGTAGTTTTGATCATTTTGGTCGCGACTTTTCCTCTACACAGTTAGGAAATATAACTGTCTAATGATTATATGTAATGTTGAATGGATTAAATGCTTTATTCTTGGTAGAAGTGAATGGAAGGAATAGTGTTGGTGTTAGGTTTCATTTATTATTGAATTCAATGGTTTCCAAGATGTGTTAAGGAGTTTGCTCCTTGTTTAATGTTAATTGTTCCTACACAATCCACTCATACAATAGTGAAGTTACAAAATTGAACCGATGGCATGTTTACAACAAAGAAATGGAATGATAATAATATGCTGAAAATTCTATTTTG
Organism: Chamaecyparis obtusa; assembly: GCA_027943335.1. Taxonomy (NCBI): domain Eukaryota; kingdom Viridiplantae; phylum Streptophyta; class Pinopsida; order Cupressales; family Cupressaceae; genus Chamaecyparis; species Chamaecyparis obtusa. The sequence continues at coordinate 2,000,936 of BSBK01004314.1, read as the reverse complement.
TTTAATACATGCCAAAGGACTAGTCCCAACAATTCTTAAACATACTAGTTATCTGATATGATCAATTGTTAATAAAGGTCTAATTCTGTAGATTGCTAGCATGGAGGAAGACTTGACCTAGCCAAATCTTCCTTGTACCACATAAAAAAATGTGTGATAACTATGTCTACTCCAACCTTAATTGTTTAAGAATTCATCATATCAGATAAAGTATGTTTAAGAATTGTTGGGAGTTCTATTAGACCTTTGTTGTAAGCATGCCATTGGTTTTCAAATGTTTGGATATCCATTTTTTTGAAATGTTGACTGTGGTTATCAAATGGATAGCCCATGAGCTTCTAGCTAGCTGTCATTTGTATTGATAGATTAGGGCATCAAATTTATTGTATCATTGATAGTTGAGACTTTGTTAAAAGGAAATAGGAAAAAGAATGATTTTGATTTATTTTCTCTATTTTGATCTCTAAGTGGCTTACAACCCTAGAGAAGTATATGCAGATTTACGGTTGTAGTTGCAGGATACATAGAGCTGATAATTCACAAGAAATCCATGCATCCAATTTGAATAGAAATTAATACAAAGAAATAAGGTCCTCCAATGGCCCAATCATCTGGACCTTGATTGTCCCCTTAACTAGCGACCCTTCAAAACTGGGTTATCATGCAATTGGTGAGTGATCCTTCATTCTCCTGGTCTGCCCTTCAACCAAACATATTGTAAATACACAATACAATGATAACAAGTCTTTCACAATCCCCCTTCCCTCAAGGAACACTATCAACCATCCCTTCCACATAGCATTTCACTGTTGTATGAGTGGATTGTGCAGGAACAATTAACATTAAACAAGGAGCAAACTCCTCAACACATCTTTGTTGTAAACATGCCATTGGTTCAGTTTTGTAAATTTGTTTTTTGTGTTAAATGCATTTAAATGGAACATTGAGCATAGTAATAATATGCTTAGTCTATTAGTAATTACATATTAAATGCCCATAACACCTTTATCAGTTTAGCATGTTATTATAAGATACTAAAGAAGACCTGCTATTTGTCAGAGAAATCTTCACTGTCCCACACAATGAAGACAATGAAGATTGACCTCCTACCCCACAAAAAAGAACATTTTAATAAGAATAAGATATAATATAGTGTTAGAATAAACTTTGAACAAAGACATGTAATTCTTAAGTTAATGATCTAAAAAGATGCAAATATAGGAATTGAAAAAGAAGATAGTGCCAAGAAACATTTTCACAAATATGAAACATGAGAAAAAGTAATAACATTAACAATGCCAAGATTCACAACATTAAATTTCACCTGTGGATGAGTTTCTGTAGTGGGTTGCCCAGCATAAAAAATATGTTGAGTTGCATTTGAGCTGTAACTAAGAGTATCATGTAGAACAGACCCTAAACTTTGAAAGTGTTCTCTAGCCTAGCAATTCAAAATTCAATCTAGGCAAGCATCAGTAAGTGAAATAAATTATAGACATCAACATGAACATCATCATAATCATTAGACATAAATTATAGACATCAACATCAACATAATCATAATCATTTGGAGGGTATTCATTTTGGATAGTACTATGTTTCTTGAAAATTTTTGTGATGCTTCTAAACTTTAAAGAAATATTTTATGGCTTAATGATAATAGAGATTAGTGTTTTTTTTTCTAATGGAATGTTGTTGATCATTCATGATCTTGAAGAAACTTTTGATTGTTTTGATTCTCAAGTCTTGATGTTGTTTCTCAATGTGATATAGACTAACCACAAGATAGTTTAGTTGGTCCTCTCTTTCTATTTAATCATTTGTCTTCTTCATGGTGTAAGTGTCAATATGTTATAATCCAACCAGCATGTCATACCCTCACTTTTGACAAACCTCACAACATGAAAATCACAACCAAAGACTTGGGTGATCAGCATACATAAACAATGATTACCCTTAGGAAACAATGATCATTAATATTCATTAATGGCGGGTGGTGATTCCTTGGTAATAAAGGCATTGACAACATTCATCATCTTAACCAAGTCATGGGTGGTGATCCTTGAAATAGCACAAAGGAAATAACAACATAAGTCATGGGTGGTGATTCTTGAATTTGGAGTGAGGAAGAAGGAAAATTGGAAAACAAAATATGGAAGAATCAGGTTGGAATTGGAGAAAAATTCAGAAATAAACTTGAATTAGAAAAAAGCCAAGTTATTTGGTTCTTTGTTTGAGACTGGGTTTTGATTCTACTTTTGTTCTCCTCTGGGTTCGACTTGGGTTCCTTTGGTAGGAACTTGGGTGCCTGGGCCAATCCTGGGTGCACCTGTAGTATTATAAATATGTTACATGATGTATTTTATTCATAATTTTATAGGCTAACTCATTATTATGGTAACATGGGTATGACCACACTCCATGCCTTATAATGGTACCCGACATGGAGTGTGGTTCAAATGAAGTTGAACCAAATGCTGACCATGATGGCTATGATCATGATGAAGATGAATATGAATATTAAATCTAAAATATGGCTTGTAATTTTAATTTTCATTATGAATGAAGAAACTATAGATTCAAGTTGACTCATTCTATGTTGTAGTATATTTGTTCCCTATATCTACCATATTATATATGTGTAGCCTGTAAGGGACATCTTCTGCTCATCCATGTATCAGAGCTTAGTGAGAGTTCTTAGGAGAAAGACAAGATGTCAGTGGGAGATGGAGAAACCAATATCAGAACACCACTTGAAGCCTTGCAATGTTGAGAGTGGGATAAAAGCTACACTTGAGACCCTATATAAGGATCAAAATTATTGAGCTTCACTTTGTTTCGAGAATAGTTTTATATTCTGTACTAAATAGGACCAACCACATGAAGGTGGAAGCTCATTTGGCCTCACCCCCCCCCCCCCCCCAACATCACTCTAAATTTCCCATTAACATCTAACATTCATTCATTATTTCATCCATTAATAAAATGTAACATTCATTAATTATCACACAATAACATTCATTAACATTCATTCACACAATAATAAAATGTGACATTCATTAATTATCACATGATAACATTCATTAACACTTTATAAAATTTATGAACATTCACTACCACGTAATTAAATTCATTGGCATATAAAAATCAGTCATTATCAATTAAGGTGCATACATGACAATCATTTCTTTTTTTTCTTTTGATTTCTAGTTTTTAAGATATAATTGTTAAGATGAGTATCGATATCATGATGATGATCATCTACCCTCTCATTAGATCTCAATGCACACCTAGTTCTTTGTTGATGCAAAGGGGGGTCATCTGCAATAACATATAAAAGGGTTAAATTAAAAACATTTTATTATAATTAAAAATATTAAAAATATTTTAAAGTATTTAAGTACTTTATAGGAAACAATCATATAGCTCTTTACCTGATCTAGTCACATCATCAACATCAAGGTCAATTTGAATGGCCTCGGCCTCAACCTCAACACACTCATTAACAGCAGCCTCTACACTCTCTACAACTACAATACAAATTGTTACATTAATCCAAACACCAATTGCAATTAAATTTGTATTACTACACCAATCAATTTAAGATGTTTACTTGTATTACTCTGATGCACATCCTCATTGTCATCAACACACATAGGTTGTATACGGAAAGAATCAACAGGCTGCATTTCAATTTCATACGCATTCATGTTATCATTATTTTCTTACTTAAAACAAATTTACTCACTTTATGTTGGAACTTAACATCAAATAAACTAATTGGTAAATAATTAAATTTGAAATATCATCTATTTAGCTTACTTACTGCAATGGATCCATCAGTAAAACCTTGTACACTTCTTATTCTTTATGCCACGACTTTATAGCCTTCTTGGAAGCCAATTCTCTTGTCCTCTTCTGTGAGACTTACACTGAACTCTGCGCCCTGCATTTTTTCTTGGTATCGTCAAATTTTATTTTTTTATTTCATCAAAACAAAAAAGATTTCAAATTATAAATAAATATTTAAAGATCAAAGAATTATTTTCAGTGTTAAAAGCCATCTACAGATTGTATTTTTCCTCATTCAATTCTTACAATATTAACACTTACAACTTGTGCAACAAGTTTCAAATAACCACCAGAGCCTAGCTTGTGTTGCTCATGCTTTTGTAATCTTGCCTTTGTTTCCTTTGATGTGTCAGGAAATCTATGAAGAGATTGAAATACGTTAGTTCATATAAATATGAAGAGTATTTAGTACACAATTACATTCTTAACAGTATCACATACCTTCTTCTATTCTCTGGTGGTGTATTTCCTTTTTTTACTTCAGTTTTCTCATTCGCATCCAAAATAAGAGATTTCCACTCTAAATCAGGAATGCAAGGGGGGCGCTGGTAATGTGGGTTTTTGGTTAATGTACACCTGTACTAGTCCCTAATATACCTCAAACATATCCCAGCTCTTTGAAGGAGCTTACCCTTCTCAAATGCACGAGGTCCAAATTTTTTTGTCATACTCTCTACATCCTTTAACTTTTGATTTTGGGTTTTCCACCTTTTAAGACAAAAAACAATGTTAGATTCAAAAATGGATGTAATGATAACTATCCTAGCAATGATATGAAATGAAAATAGTGGATTGGGGTTTTAGTTTGGATATGATGTTCCACCCTGTACAGATGGTGGGCTCGAATATCCGCAAACACTCATCATTAAGTTTACTATAAAAAAAATCATTCCCTACAAAATAATCATGGGCTCATTAGTCGAAGGATATAATAGTATAAAATAAGAATATAGTAGATGTAAGCTGAATGCAAGGTGTAATCAACATACGATTGTATAGTAAAAGAAAGGTCCAATATTTAAAGTACCTGGAAGTTTTGCTATTTTCAAGGGAACTCCTTCACTCACAAGCAATATGCAATCCTTCACTATTCCCATACTAGCAATACTAGTACATCTAGGACAATCACCATCAAGTGTTGCATCCCTTGTTGCATAAATTGAATCCATTACAAAATGGCCCTAAGAAAGAACACTTCAAGGGAAATAAACATATATAGAATGATATAGAAAATAAAATCTATGTATGAGTAGGTGGTGTCATGGCGTCTATGGCCATGCTACGTGTTGTCGATATTGTAGGATGTAGTACATCTGAGCCAGCCATCGTACAAGGCGGTGATAGTAAATGATCATTGACATGTGTTGAAGAATAAGATTGTTAGAGCATAATAAAACCAGTGATTAGCATGGACAATATTGTTAGAGAGTAAAAAAAAAATATAGTCCAACATGCGATCTACCTGAACCAGCTGTAGTACCCTCATCATGGTCGTGAGTATCAAAATTACGCAAAAAAAGCTATAAAAGCAACACATCCACTTATTTTTTAATGACATAAAATACTACTATAACATAAAAACTATTATTGAACTTTTGTTATAATTAAAAATTACATTATTACTTACTCGGTAATTTTGAGATAGGTGCATCAGTTTAGTTGCCCTCTTTTGTGACTCAAGAGTCGGATGGAATACAGATGCCAATTCAGCCAATCTTATTCCAATTTTGTGAAGGCATTTTTTAATTGCAGAGGTCTGCTCATCACAACCACCAAAATCAACAACTAGGTCCTTGTCAAAGGACTCCTTTTCAGGGACTGTGGGTTCCTTTCCCTTTCTCTACTGACCACCTATATGTGACAACAATATTACTAACACTATTAGAATTAATCTGAAACAGTGATGAAAAGAATATAATAAAAAACTTTATTTAACATTTTTCTTCTATCTAATTTGTAGTACAATAACAAAGAGGTTTACCTGCTGGGAAGAAGTGCATGCATGATCATCATTATCCCCACTACATGGTTTCTCCATATTGTAGTCATGTGTTATTATTTAAAGTTAACCAATAATTAGAAAGGACTACATTAATAAATTTCATTAGAAGATGATGATGGAAATGAGGTGGATGGTGAGGAGACTCTCTAAATTTGGTTGGCAAAAAAACTCAATTATTTAATGGTACATAGTATGTACCTGCACCCTAATGATAGTGACATCATTTGTATCTATGCAATTCAAATTTTAATCAATAAGCAGCTCTTCCCCTACACTTATTGATTTTATCGCACATATAAATACATGATTTCCCTCGCGTGCCTCAAATATGCAATTGGGTTGCTTAATAGTTGATAGAGGTCGCGTGCTATTTATAAAACCTACAATATTTCTTGATGCTTTTGGCCTTCCATCAATGTATATAGCCACTATTTCACTTTGCTCATTATCTTTTTGTTGAATATAATTTGCCGAGAGTGCATACCTACGCATACTTTTTTTATATTGAACAATTTGCATCCAACTTTTGTAATCGTAACAAGGTCCAACATACTCCATCAATTCAACAACTTTGTTGTAAGAGACCTTTATGCCATCCATGGAAAATAGGCCCAAACCATGTATTGATGATGGTGCAATACGATATATCTTGCCTTTAACACTAAAATCAGTGTTTATTGGAGGAAGTTCCTTGGGGACCCATTATTTCTATAGATTTTGGTACCTAGAGGGCACCTCAATGTCACCTTTTCTCTCATCATCATAAGAACATGACCCCCCTTGAGCAAGGAAAAATTTCATGTGTTTATTGAATTTCCTTCTAGTCTTTTGACCTCTAGTTGATCTTCCTAATTCAGACATACTAAATGACTCACTTTCTTTGCTCGAGGAAGACACATCTGACAAATACCTATTTGTCACTACCTACACTCCATCAAATGAGAGAGATAAAAAGTAATGTGAGATATTTTGCAAATTGTGAAATACATTAATCTCTATAGGGTGTATTGACTTATACCTGTCAATCCATGAGACTGTGTGGGATGTTCATGAAAGGAGTCCGAGTACCTACATATGTAATTCAATTATCTAATGTTAGCTAAAAAATTTATGATACATATACTTAAAACCACATAGTAAGTACATTAAAAACCATAATCATCCCATAGTAAGTACATCATGAATTAATTAGATTAAGCATTGATTGCATAACTATACATTTCTATCAAGAAATCAATATTAAATAGATTAAGCAGTGATCACATAATTGTACATTTCATTCATGTCATTCATCTTCTTCTTCATCCAACTAATCGCCATGATCATCATTGATGTTGACATCATCACCACCACTGTCATTGTCATCATCTTCATCTTCATCATCTTCATCATCATTGACATCATCATCATCATCATCATCATCATCATCATCATCATCAACAACATCATCATCATCATCATCATCATCATCATCATCATCATCATCATCATCAGTAACATCATCATCATCATCATCATCATCATCATCATCATCATCATCTGTAGCATCAACATCATCATCTTCTTCTTCTTCTTCTTCAAGAAAAGTTGCGTCAGGAACATCATCGACTAACTGTTGTTCGTGATCATCATCTACATCATCTTCTAGTTGTTTGCAATCTTCTTCTTCCATCACATTATACCTCATCGGCCTCCATCTTGGATCATGTCTAACAACAAATGACCAACTTGATTTATGTGGAACCTCTGAGTAAAATACCTGCTCATATTGGCTTGGAAGAACATAGGGTTCATCCCCAACTGGCTCAAATCACCTTATATTAATCATTAGAAATCCATTGTCATGTTCAATAATAGTTCTATCAAGATCATTTTGATTAAGTCGTAGCCTATACCATCTGACGACGAAGAGAACTAATCTAAAGGAATTAAAGTCACAATCAAGTATATCATCCAAAATTCCATAGTATCAATTTTCAGACTCTCGAGGATGTAAGTCATTTCTAGATCAAATATTAGTCACCTGAAAGACTGCACTTATCCCAGAATCACAAGTTTTCTTTGTGTCATCCAACTTTTTGTTGCAAAATTTATGACCATTGCAAAACATAGCCTTGTGGTGCTTGACCTGCAAAAATATGTAAAACATGTATAAATTAATGCATCGAGAGTTCATAAATGTACGAGTGATTAACAAATTTATACGTACCTAGAAATCTCTTAAACCATGTGCTAAATCTATTTCCCTTTGCATAACATTTGGATCTTTGTTACAATGAGCTTCATTAACCAATGAAGACATAGCTTCCCATGTTAATGTGCAACCTAAATGATGACATCATTCAATCCATTTCATCATCCAATCTTGATTGTTTGCAATATACAAATGTATTGCATCCCACTCTTGAGCAGCTATACAAAAAATAAATAGACTACTTACAACCGATTAATTTTGAAGATTAAGAATTAATTAATAGCTACAATAACATCTTATAATTTATTACCTCTCACTTACCTCATTCTACCTTTCCCCACCAAGTACTCCCCTTCAAATTTTCTAATGGTGTCGAGATCCCAAATGCGATCTATATGGATCTTTGCTGCAAGATTAGGAAGATATTCAGTAACGTACACCATAGTCTGGTATATCATATATCCCTCCATCATAGAACCCTCAAGATGTGCTCTTTGCTGAACCAAAGCCTTCAAAAATTTTAGGTGCGTCTCAACCATCCACATTGACTGAGTGTGTACGGGTCCACACATTTCAATCTCCTCAACTTGGTGTATGAGGTAGTGTTCTTGTGCATTGAAAAAGGTTGAAGGTAGACACTTTTGCATTTCACACATTAGATGAGGAATTCTTCTTTTCCAATATTTAATATTTGCTCTATGGATTTCCTTAGATGACAACCACCTACAAGACATTCAAGACACAAAAATATATAAACATGAGACTTTACAATTTATATACAATAAATTGAACAGATATCATTGCTTACCTCATGTATTTTTCAAAATCATATATCACTTATTTGATGTTATTATCGAAGTTCTCTGGGAGAGATAGGGGTAGCACGTACTACAACAATTATAAAAATAATCATGTCATTCTTTTTTCATATAATACAATGAGAAGTACATGCAATTTACAAATATATTGTAAATACAAAAAAACATGACTTACCTTGATGAAGGTATGTCAATCATGTGTTTTCAACCCTGGTCCAAATTCACTTTTCTTTGATATGGTATTGCTTATGTTTGCAGCAAATCCTATGGGGAAATCAAATTTTTTGTATGACTTCTTTTATGGCATCACTTTGTTGTTCTATTAATAACCAAAGAAGGGCACTTGTATTAATCCATTCTCCATTTCTGTTTGATTCAATAAAAATTTTCATTGCATGATTGGATTCATGAATGTAACTACAAATTTTGATAATTTTTTCTTTGTCACACCTTCCATCCAATATCTTCCACAATGTCTCCGTTACATTCTTTCCAATATGCATAGTATCAAACAAATGCACATTTTGTAGCTGCTCATAGTAGGGAAACCTACTAAATTGTTTGGGATAACTCTTTAGTCCCTTTGGAAGGTGCTCAGTAGTGTTGCCTTGACGACATTCACGATCATCAATCACATAATCAGCAAACAAAACACAATAAAAATATACAAATTCCAAACATAAATTGTTAGGTAGAATGGTAGTACCTTGATGATTAATTCTATTATATTCCAACTTCCATAGGCGAGGTGTCATTCTCTGTGGCTTAGATGTTGTCTCTTCTTTCCCATTGAAAAGATATTTTTTGATAATTCGATAGTTATGATTTTTGTTGGAGAAAGTGTCTATACTCATCAAACACCTGCTTTACTAAACTTTTTGAATGATGAGATTTCATCTTTGGACCACAAACTGGACATGCAAATTTTCCCTTTGTTTGAAGACCTACAAGGTAATGATACAATTGGATTAAATATGTTAATTTTTATTTTTAGAATTATCATGTGAAACTTGAATTCACCATAACATACCAGAAAAATGTGTTAGCCCTGGGGCATCATGTATTGTCCATACAAACATTGCATGGAATTGAAATTGTTTGTCTCTTATTGGTCTAGAGATGTCATACATAGTGACACCTTTCCCTAACTCCACCAACTCGTCGATAAGAGCCTCAATATAAACATTCACATCTTTAACTTGGTATTTACCTGGTTGAATGAACAACAACATTACATAATTATTGCGACAATTTTACTACAAGATTTATAATTACATGCAGATAACTATTAAATGATCAAATACTTGGAACAATCATTGCCAACATAATGTGCTCCCTCTTTATTGACATCCATGGAGGAATGTTATTATTGATGACAAAAATAGGCCAAACAGTGTAAACAAATCTTAGCTCTCCAAATGGATTGACACCGTCCGCTGCCATTGAAACCTTGATATTTTGAGGTTCTTCAATAAAGTGCAGCCACTTTTCCTCTATGTCCTTAAATAAAGAACCATCCATAGGCATTCGAATAATGTCATCTTGAGTCCTATTGCATGCATGGTAATCCATAAATTATGCCAAACTACTACACCTGAATAATATTTGCAAACGTGGTATAATGGGGATGTAACGAAGAACCTTGTGAGGCACCTTTTTTGTTATTTGATCTATTTGATATCTACTCGTATGACATTTAGGGCATTCTATTACAAATTCATGTTCTTTATGATAATTAATATGATCATTGAGACAAGCATTTATTGCTTGATACTCTATTCCAATATCTTTCATAGTGGCACATAATTCTTGATATGAGCGAGGGAGAATATTCGATGGTGGTAACAAGAACTCACCTATCAATATGTAGAAAAAATATATGTTGTTAATATTAACAATAGTTATGGTACATGTTTCACCATTTAATTACTATAATGGCATATATGACATACCTTAGCATACGTGACATTGTTGTGTTGGATAAACCATTCATAACCTTCAAGCTCAACAACAACAATACAACAGAGAGAAGAGTTGTTTGGGAGCCTTCATAAAGGGGCATGGTTGCCTTCTCAAGTAGAGGTATATCATGGATGACATCAACATCATCCTGATCATCATCATTAGTTGTGCAAATACCAAATGTGTCATGGATCAATGTATTAGTACTATCATCTAGTGCATCATCGTCATCTTCCACAGGATCATAATCTTCAGCTTCAATATTCACACCTCCATGATCCTCCACTTCCAAAGCCATATTCTCAATATTCACACCTCCATGGTCCATATCACATACTCCACTAGGGACGTTGACCTATATAAAAATGATGAACACAAATAAATCATGATAATGATCTCATCATCAAGCGTATTTCATAAATATATTAATTGTTAAATAAATATAATGAAAAACTTACCAATTCATGATAATCAAGCCCTCCTTCAATGTGACCATTATCCCTACAATGTCTCTTAGCTATTTTGATTAGCAATCTTCTAATGTTTAAGCCCTTACAATTATTGTAGGGACAATAACATTTTTCATTGTCTTTTCTTTTCAAGTTCAGCCACAATCTATTGATTGCATCCCCATTACCTTCTTCACTTGGATTGTTTGACATGATCCTTCTTCACTTAGATTATCTATAACCTAATTATATATAGAAATTGAAAACTTAGTTATGAAATAATGTTGTCATATAGTATACCAAATTGAAACACTTTTATTATTATAGTCTTCCACCTCAAACTCTTTCCTATTGTGGCAAGAAAGAAAGATATTCAAATAATATAGTAGTTTGTAAATCAAAATAAAATGGAGGCAAGTTGTTGATTGAGGATGCATGGAACAACACCAGTTAGTACTTTTATCAAATTGTAAATTTCAATTTTGAACCATTATGTGAATATAGAACATGGATGTAATCTCAAAAAATAACAAAATGTAGACACGATAGATTACTTATTTTGTTATTCTACATTACTTACTATTTGAGTGCGTGTTCCACCCACAACTTGATCAAGTCTTGTTTGATGCTTCAATTTTGTGTTCACTATCCTGTAGAAGTACACAATTTTGTATTTGCCCAATATGTTATTCAAAAAACAATAATAGAATAAAATACTTGTTGAGAAAGATCATCATAGGAGTATCAAAAACTTGAGATCCAAAGGTAACACAAAATTATAAGACTCTTACATTTAACCTTCAACTCATGCACCTAATAAATAGGAGAAAAAATACATGAAATTGAAAAATTTAACTAATGAATTGTGTTTTTCTTCTCATCTTAATCGGCCAAATTTATTTGAGATTCTAAAGAAGGCCTCACTCTTAATCAGCCAAATCTTCCTTGTACCACACAAAAAAACTATGTGATAACTATGTCTACTCTGACCTAAATTGTTTAAAAATTCATCATATCAGATAAAGTATGTTTAAGAATTGTTGGGACTGGTCCTTTGGCATGTATTAAACATAATACAATTTTCAGCATATTATTATCACTCTATTTCTTTATTGTAAACATGCCATTGGTTCAGTTTTGTAAAAAAAAATTGTGTTAGATGCATTTAAAATTATCTTCATTGTCTTCTGATTTTCTAAATGCTTCTTTATTTGTCAGCCAATTAATACATGCTACTATATAAAGAAGACAATCAGAAGACAATGAAGATTTGTCTGACAAAAATGAATACACTAAACTAAACCAATGACATGTTTACAAAAATTATCATAACTCGCAAGCAAAACTGAAACAATAGCATGTTTATAACTCGTTAAGAGTGAGGCCTTCTATAGAATTTCATGATTTTTGTACTACGTATGCAACGTATTGTGAGTTTGAAGAGAGTTCGTGCCATGTGTGATAGAACCTACTTTATCTAATATGGTGCATTGTTAAACAAATTAAGGGTAGAGTAGTTATTACTTAGTTTTTGTGGGGGACAATGAAGATTTGTATGACAAATAGCAGGTCTTCTTTAGTATTTCATGAATTTCTACCACATATATTGTTTTAAGCCTTTGAGTCCTGGAGAAGAAGAATGGTGTAAGTTTAAAACATCAGAGTGAATGGGGTGTTGAAACATGGTGAATATACCATGATGAGATGATACTTGATGTCATGACTAAGTTTCCCTCACAAACATCGGCATAGACTAGTTTTACGAAGTTTCCTTTCTCTATTTTGAGGTTTCCTTTCTCTACCGCAGGGGTACAATCAGAGGGTTCATTGACAAAATGATCCTTTGAATGGTTACTATGAATATGAATGATTTGATATAGCATATTGCTCATTTTACTTGAAGTTTGAAATAGCTTGTGCAAGGGTGAAAGTAGTTTTGATCATTTTGGTCGTGACTGTTCCTCTACATAGTCAGGAAATGTAACTGTGTAATGATTATATGTAATGTTGAATGGATTAAATGTTATATTCTTGGTAGAAGTGAATGGAAGGAATAGTGTTGGTGTTAGGTTTCATTTATTATTGAATTTAATGGTTTCCAAGATGTGTTGAGGAGTTTTCTCCTTGTTTAATGTTAACTGTTCCTCCACAATCCACTCATACAATAGTGAAATGCTATGTGGAAGGGATGGTTGATAGTGTTCCTTGAGGGAAGGGGGATTTTGAAAGACTTGCTATCATTGTATTATGTATTTCCAATATGTTTGGATGCAGGGCAGACCAGGAGAATGAAGGATCACTCGCTGATTGCATGATAACCTGATTTTGAAGGGTCACTAGAAGAGGGGAATGAAGGATCACTCATCGATTGCATGATAACCCCACCAAGCATTCTTTCCTTTAAGTTTCCACAATATCTCAAAGTATGATCATTATTCTTTACTTTCTTCTATATGCTATTCTTTCTATGGTTTTATCTCAAAAATATATCAAAAACATTGCAGATGTGCATATAAAATTAAAATATTATCCTTCAATTGTTCCACATTGAAGCATTTCCTCTTCGGAGTATTCTCTTTGTTTGTACAATATATGTCAAAAATGGTTCCCATATTTCTTCAAGATCTATTTTAATCTTTATATTGCAATTTTGATTAGATTTGACCAATAGTTGATTTCATTAGTATTTTATAACATATACTCCTAATGTGAAATGTGGAGAGAAAGAAAGAGACACACTAGGTATGAATTACATGATATACCCATCATCACTTAGCATTTAAATAATAAATTATGGATAGGGAACAACCCCCTAACCTCTGGATGTTTGTTTCATGTTGGCCTCTTATTATATGCAAAGGTAGGTCTGTCTTAATTAGGCTAACAACCACAGTATAGGGGCCATAAATTATGGATCCCAAAATAGTGCACACTTGTATTAAATTAGGTTCACTATACTAAAAGGGAATGGAAACCATGCAATAGTGCCTCATGGGGATGGAAGAAACCCTTCACCAAGAAGATGGTTGTGTCTGCAATATTTACTAGAGGCAAAGAACATAATTTGGTTCCAACAATTACTCCTAGAAGATAATGGCACCCACAAAACACTTGGAAAAGATAGCACTCACTATATCTTTTATCACTCTTTTAAAGCTAGGACAATAAATCTCAAAGATTGATCAATGAATTCTTGAACACAAAGAACCATTGACAGATATGATTCATATGTACAATAGCCAACAACTAGTTGTTCCAATCATGGTGTCCAATAATTATGTTAGAAGAAGCATCTACAAATCCCTTAAACAACCATAATAGATTCAAACCATGAACTATAAGAACCTAACAATGGGACTAACAAAAATATAGCCTAAACAAATCTTGATCATATTCCACCCTATTGTAAGGCCCAAGAAGTAACTCTATTTTAAAGCTACACATTCCTCTAGATGAATCTCAAAGGTCAGGTAGCTGAAGCATAGCAATACTTGAATGAATATAGGAATAATTTGATGTAAAATCATTTGCTAGCTTGGTTTATGGGTTTTCCACATAATATTTTCCCTTTAACCACATTTATAGTTTGAGAAAATCAAAAAAAATTATTTCAGATTTATATTATCCTTTTGAACTAGCACACTGTCATCAAAATGCATAATCGTTGGTCATCTCAAAGAAATTCCTATTGATTAGTAAGATATCCTTATAAAAATTTGATGCATGGATTTCTTGTGAATTATTGACTGCTATGTATCCTACAACTATGGAAGGAATAGTGTTGGTGTTAGGTTTCATTTATTATTGAATTCAATGGTTTCCAATATGTGTTGAGGAGTTTGCTCCTTGTTTAATGTTAACTGTTCCTACACAATCCACTCATATAACAATGAAATTCTATGTGGAAGGGATGGTTGATAGTGTTCCTTGAGGGAAGGGGGATTGTGAAAGACTTTTTATCATTGTATTGTGTATTTCCAATATGTTTGGATGCAGGGAAGACCAGGAGAATGAAGGATCACTCACTGATTGCATGATAACCCAGTTTTGAAGGGTCACTGGTTGAGGGGACAGTCAAGGTCCGGATGATTGTGCCATTGGAGGACCCTATTGTATACACCTAAAAATGGTCATCTAGACTCTTAGCCCCTTGCTAACATTTTTGCTAAAATTATCAATTGCTTGTTCTTGATCAAATCCTAGTCCTATCATTTATTTGATTATTTTCTATGGGCTAACCATCTTATCCTAAGTCTTTATTTATTAAAAAGAATATTTCCTCCCCTTTTATTAAATAAAAAACCCCACTTTTCTTCTTATCCTAAGTTGCACAAATAAAGCATTTAATTCTTATTTATAAAGAAAAATAAAATAATAAAATAATAAAAGAAAAGCATTTTTTGTCTCACATGGACATAAAGTAAATGCTCAACATAAAGTAAATGCTTCTAATTTTCCTATTGGAGGATATTTGTGCACAAGGATCAAGCTTCTTTTTTTCTCCACCGTTGATTAAATCTTTTGCCTCTTAATCTCCATGGTCCATTGATTTTTCACCTCCTATAAAAGAAGAGCTCTCTTCCTCATTTGCACACACAAATTTTTATGCTATTGTTATGCTACAGATTTTCTAGGTCATCTTGGAGCTTTTGGAGATATTCTTGCATCTAGGGTTTGAAGATTTGGAGCATTATTGGCATTCATCTTGGATCTTCATCAACACTCTATCTTCTTATCTTCATTCTTGCATCATCATGGCTTTCTTGCTTCATAGTTAGATTTCATTTTCATGCATAGTATTTGCATTTTCATAGCTTCATTCTTAGCTTAGATTTCCTTTTATGCAATAGATTAACTTGCATTTTCATATAGATTTTCTTTGGATTGCATACATTTGGCTTCATTGGAGATATTGGAATTATTTCCCTTGTCTTCCTTGAATCTCTCATTGCATGGTTTACTAGCAAGGTTATAGGCTTAATAGCTCTAGCTAAGAGCATTCTTAAAAACCCTTGCACTCCATGCCTAGGGAGCTATGGATCGATTTGTGAGGGCTCATTCTTGAGTTTTCTTGCATGTAAGGATTCATAGAAGTGTGACAATATTTTAGCACACATTTTTTGGCACCCACCATGGGGTAACCCACTTTTACATGCTGGTTTTTTATTATTTTTGAAGCTAACCCTTGTGCAGATTTGTTTGGAGATGGAAAAACCCTAGATTTGAAAGATTTGATCATATCTCCCAAATGGCTTGGTATTTTGGTCTGAAAATTTTTTTCAAGTTGGTGACATATTAGAGAAGCTCAAAAAAGAAATTTAGAATTTTTAGAGGTGATTTATATTTTTTATGATTTTTTCTTGATTTTTCATTAAAAAATTAATTTTTGGCACAAATCAGCATATTTTTCAGAAATTTTTATATTTCTGGAAAGGTCTTGGAATTATATAAGGGGTCTATTCACTATGTTTTTAATTTAGAAATCATATCATAGCTCATTTGGTCAATTTATTAAAACTAATCTATTTTGGTAAAATGGGTCTCTAGGGCACAAATGAAGAGATTTTTCTAAAATTTTTAAGTTTTTGGAAAGCTCTCTATTTTTTGACAGAGGTCTCTTTTCTACATTTTGGGTTTAGGGTCTGAATTCATGTGGTAAAAATCAGATCTTGTTGACTAGGTCAAATGCAAAAAAAATAAAATTTTGTGATGGGTATGCACTTATTTTTCATTGTTCAATGCATGATATGAGTTATCATTTGGATTATTTGCTAGTTATCATTGCTCCTAATAATTGATTTTCAGATCTAACCCTAGGGTTTGCATAAGTTGGATATACATTGCATATCTTGTTTGCTTGTTTTCTTGTCTTGTTCATTTGAAGGTGCATGACTTGCTTTCATGAAAAATGCTTAAAACAAACAAAAAAAGGGTGAAATATACTAAGCGCATTGCGTTGGACTTGAGGTATTTTGTTACAACTCTACAACATTTGGATCTTGGGATTAAAATTGAATCTCTCATATGTTTGGCTTGAGTGTTTACATGCTTTCATAGAACACATTTCAATTGATGCTCTTAATGGGAAATGAATGAACATAGATTTACTTTCATACAAGTTTGTGTAAGTGAATGTTTGTGTTTAAACCTTAAGTAATTCTTGGTTTCAATATCAAATATCTCATTAAGTGATTGAGGGCATGGATTCATTCTTTGTTTACATAGGGAGATAAATGCACCACTTTGTGGACTCACTCTATGTTTGCTTGGAAAGTTAAATATTCCATTGATTCAACCCTTTGTCATTTGTGAGTAGTATTGATAAGAAAATTTAGATTACTTGTGATTCATCAAGATTGCTATCTTGAGTTATTGGACTCGCTAATCCGCTAGCCCCTCATTTCTGCCCTGTAGTTGCAAGATCAGTGCTACATTAAAGGGGAATGGTCTACAGGAAAGAAGCGTTAATTGCTCCACTAGGCAACCCTTTTGTGCTTTTTGGAACTCACTTGTTTTCTAAAGTGTGGACTCACTTTGAGTTGATGTGAGGAGTTAAATGTTCCACTTTTGGGCTCACTTTGAGTTGATGTGAGGAGTTAAATGTTTCACTTTTGGACTCGCTTCACATTCACTTGAAGGGTTAAGTGTCCCACTTTTAGACTCACTTTGCATTTAATTGAAGAGTTAAGTGTTCCACCTTTAGTGCTCTAAATACTTTTGATAGTGAATTACTTAGCTTTTATTTTAGAAGGCCTACTTGGGGACACACCACCTTAAGGGATGACCTTAACTCCTATGTTCCAGCAAAGTATAAATATCAGGAGGTGAATCCAAAGACACCTCTCTTGGGAATTGAGTTTGATATCACTCTTGGCTAAGCCTCAAAGAACTTTATATCTTTGAGAAGTGAAGGAGGAGATTTGGGTTACCGTCTCCCCCCGGCTGTGTGATTTTGGATTCTTCTCATCTACGGATTTGGGCCTCATGTACCTTACGTACATCGAGGACTCCCTTTAGCAAAGCTATGTATATCCTTGTAGACAGCTTGATAAGGTGTTGTTGTGTTCTAAGTGCCTGCTAAAACATTGTCAAGAACATACACAAGTAGAATCTTTAAGGAGTAGATATACTAAGTCACTATTCTTGTTCATGTGCAAGGTTGCTTTGCCCCTTGCTCATTGTTTGAAGACAACTACTTGCTTGAACTCCTTGATTGTTGTCTTATGTGCTTGATCCATGATAAAAATCTATTGATATACATACTTGATCTTTTAAAATGCTTCAAAACTAAGGTTTTTATGTTCATTGGTCATAGAGTCGTATGACTCTGCAACAGTGTCACCCAAAACCTTTTTTCTGTTGCAATCTGGAGCTGCTAAACTTGCATTTTAACCGGTCGTAGAGTGTCTTTTTATGTTCTTACCTAAAGCTGGTCTGTTATCTACATGCTTAGACTTGTTCTAGACTGAAACAAATGAGCTAAAACTATTGGATTTGAGCTTAACGAATGCTACTCTTGATCACTTGTCACATCACGGTTACCTCTCTAGCTACTTGCTTATTGAGCTTCTTGCTCGATGCTTAGCTTTAGTCAATTGATTGTTGTAAGTGCTTGAGAACTTTTGACGATCCATCTCTCTATTGTTCTACTTTGACAAGTGATCTTTATTAGCTTTTCTTATCTCAAATCTGAGAAACTTTGTCTCATTCTATTAGTCAACCAACATCTCTTTTCATGCTAGTTACAACTCGGTCTCAATTTGAGCAGGAGAGTCATCCTCCATTCAATTATACATAGTTACCTTCTCCAACTAGACGCTCACGAGTGCCCATTAGCAACAATAGTTCTAGTTCTAACCAATCTAAGGATTCTAAGGCTACCCCATGGTACAAAGGAGGTTTCCTCTTTTTCGCATTCAAGACCCCTAAAAACACAGATAGTGTCTCACTCACTTTGATGGAACAAGAAAAATTTCAACTCTTGCAAGAACACTTTGAGCGTAAGGATAACCAAGCACGCTTAGAAAAAGAACACAATCAACAAAGGATGGATGCTGCTAGGTGCATGGCTTATAGAGGGACATTTCATGAGCAACCTGAGACTAGTAATCATGAGCATAGATCTCTTTTCAATGGCAACAATGGCAACAACACACCACCAAGATCTCCTCCAAGACCCACTTTTGGTATGCCTTCTTCACCTCCTAGACCTCCTCCCTCTCAACATGAGGCAGAGGCTGATGATGAGATTTCTAGTGAGGATCTTATGAGATTTGAACAAGATGTGGTCTCTCAATGAATGATGCATAAGCTTTTAGAGCGTAATGGCGATCAGTACTTTCAATAAATGACTTCTAGAGGATACAAGCTTCCTCCCGGCTATGATGTCAGACAAATTGTCCAACAAAGAGTACCAACTGAATTGGAAGTTCTTCAAGAAGAATTACGTCAGACAAATCAATGCCTTACCCAAATGGCATTAGAAAGAGAGCCTCCAAAGGTCTCTTTTGTAGAATCAATTTGTGCTCTTCCTTTTGATAAAGATCTATACATGGTCCCGTTTCCTAAGGATATTGAGGTTCCTAAATATGTCAAGTATGATGGAAATGGTGACCCTCATGACCATGTGCATCATTTTTATGCTCTTAGTATGGACTTTCTTCATGAAGACACATATCTTCTACACTTATTCCCTCAAAGCTTAAGAGGCCAAGCTTTAGAATGGTTTGCGAAATTGACACCACCTCTTAAGATTGTTGATGAGTTGGCTCGGCGATTTACCCAGCAGTACTCTTACAACATCCAACAACCTGTCACTGTGATAGATCTCGGTAATCTAATACAACATCAAGGTGAGCCATTTGCAACTTACTTACAACGTTGGAGGTCATTGTATTCTCAATATCCTCGTCAACTACCCGAAAGAGAAAAGATTGACATTTTCGTCAACACACTTGTGCCTGAGCTATTTTATGATCTAAGGAAGCAACTGTTCTCCTCCTTCCATGACATGGTTGAAAGTGCATATCAGATTGAGAATGTAGCTATAAGAAAATGGGATATTGTTATTAATAAAGATGCTAAAGGCAATGGTAAAGACAAGAACAAACCTTGGAATAAGAACAGGTATGTTGTTAATGATGGGGTTGTTGACGCTCCTAAAGTTAAAGAGCCTGCTTTCAATCTTTCCAATGCTATCTATGCAGCAAAACAACAAGAAGCTGCCAACCCTCACAGTGCTCCTAAACCTCAATATGCAGATAAGCCTAATAAGTCATTTCAAAAGTGAGTCTATACCAAGTTGGCAGAACCTTACGATGTAATCCTCAAGACTTTGGTTGACAATAGATATCTTACGCTTCCTGATAAACCTGGTAACTGGGATCCAATAAATAAGCCTAATTGGTGGAGAGAGGATCATTACTGCCATTATCACAAAAATAAGGGACATCCAACAGATAATTGTTTTAGGCTTAAGGATGATATTCAAGATCTTATTGAGAATGTCACAATCTCCACTGATGGCTTAACTAAAAATTATGATCACACAGCTTTCAAAGATCCTCTACCTAAGCATGATAAGGGGGAAACCTCTCAAGCACATAAGAAGAATCATGATGCTAAGATCAATTACACGTATCCTTCTAATACACCTGTGATCAACATGGAAGAGACCATTGAGAGCATTCTAATGATGAGGTCTCAAGATCATAATAAAGCCAATCATGGTAAGCCAAAGTTGATCTTGCAAACATGTGATAGTTCATCTTCCCAAAGTGAGACACTGAATGATGTTACTAGGGGGCAAGCCAAGATTGTCCTTAAAACTATGCAAAATCCCAAACAAGCTTTACCTTCCAAACAAGTAGCTCCTTCAGCCACCCCTAGCTATGATCTTGTCCAACATTTGCACAAGACACCGGCTCAGATATCAATCCTTGAGTTGCTTCAGTTATCCCCTTCGCATAGAGAGATTCTTGATAAGGCTCTACGTACAACATGTGTTCCTAATGACATTGATCCAGATCAATTTCAGGCTATGGTCAACCACATTTCATCTCCACTATCTCTCTCCTTTTCTACAGAAGATGACATATCTATTGCTCACCCCGCATAATCTAGCTTTACACATTGACGTTCTAGTCTACAATACCCAAGTCCACTGAGTCCTGATAGACATTGGTGCAGGGTTAAATATTGTTTCTTTCAATGTCATACAACAATTGGGTTTGTTAGAATTTGTTGTGGATTCTAAGAAGAAGATTACTATAAAAGCTTATGATGAAGTGGAAAGATCTTCCAAAGTTCTTGTCACGTTGCCTGTCTAAGTGGGCCCTATCACAAAAGATATTAACTTCCAAGTATTGGATGTTCCACTCGCATATAACATTCTTTTGGGTTGTCCTTGGATCCATGACATGTAGGCTGTTCCTTCCACTTATCATCAGTGCGTCAAATTTCCATACAATGGCACTGATATTGTGATTCCTGGAGACCATACTATTGCTATTAATGCTCTTGCTGCTACTAAAAAATTTGTTCCTCACAATGAACCTACTGATGATCCTAGTACGTCTCTAGTTGCTACTGAGAAATCATTTAAGATGATGAGCCTTGGTATGGGTGAATATAAACTGGATTCCTTTGCTTCTATACCTATTTCTCCTAGGTCATATGGGAAACCTTCCACTTCTGCTATGGTGATCCTTGAAGCCAAAAGAGAAGAACAAGTTGTTCATGAGTGGATCTATAAAGAAGATGCCCGAAATACTCCCATGCTCAATAATTTAGACACAGATACAGATGAGTCACCAATACACACTATGGCTCACATGGGAGATGATCTTCCCTCTACTTCACTTCTTTGGGGAGAAAAATGTATATCTACTGATGATATGGATGTTGATATGGTTCATTCTTGTAGTAACCATCCCGACGTGGTTGATGGGTCTTGTGTGGGGTCTGATGAGTTTGTTCCTCATATTGCCTTAGTGGACCATGTTGGTTCTTCTATGACAAGTCTAGATCTAGCTACTTTTGGAGCTTACCCTATGGGCTCAACCTCTCTTGTTACTAGAGATGACACCCCTCACATAAATTCTATTGAACTGGTCACTTCATTTCCTCTCACATCAACACCTATTACTTCTTCCACCAATGAACTAGCAACAAAAAAGATTGAATCAGCAATCAAACATCACAGTCATCAAGTCAAAAGAAAAGAGCAATGGTCAGATGGTGAAAACCACATTGTGGTGGTATTCAAACCTAAGAAAAGTAAAAATAAAAATATGCTCAAAAATAATGATTATCAAATAAAAGATGACAAGTTGATCCTCTACAAAAAAATGGTACATTACTTCAAGCATGATCTCATATCTAGTATACTTTAGCCCATTCCTAAAGCTCAGAATAAAGTTGCTTCAACATCCATCTTACAAATGAAAAAGCATAAATTTCACTTCAAGTTCCTGGTGGATGAATTAAGCTATCATGCTCACAAATCTTACAATCCTACCATCTTTTCATATCTTCCACCTCATATTCCTCTTGTAAATCCACCACGCCATCCCTTACACTTTGCCTTTGTCTCTAGTGACTTGTATAGGAAGGGTCTAGATGGAACTCTCCTTAAGTGTCTAGAAATAGAGGAGTCAGAAAAAGTGCTAACTACAATCCACGATGGCATATGTGGATCACATTCTAATGATCCTTCGCTAGCTCAGACATTGCTTAGGGCTAGTTATTATTGGTCAAACTGGTTGAGACCTCCTATCATCCCAATTGCAGCATTTGGGCCTAGGGCCTATCAGTTCTCTACATCAAAGGAAGTAGATTCTTAATGCCCATTTCTGTCTTGGGCATCCTTTGTACATATTTTATGATCTTGAAAAAATACCAAAAAAATTCATATATGATGTTGAAAAAATCCTAAAAATCATAAAAAGTACTGAAAAAATTAGCATCCTAGTGAAAACCTAGCAATAGGCACTTTGATGTCTCACCAAAAAAATCAAAAAATTCAAAACATCAAAAAAAATTTGAAAAAGTGCCTTGGTGAAAACCTGAAAACAGGCTCCTTGGTAGCAAAAATACAAAAAAATTATAAAAAGTCCTGAAAAAATTGCAATAAATCTATCAAGTGGTGAAAACCTAGAAATAGGCACTGCTTGAGACCCTCTGCACCTATGTCTATCAGTCTTGTGTGGCGCTCCTTCGCTCCACTTCTCTCTTTGCCTCTCTTAGCCTGGAATTGACTCTTGTCTTAGTCTAGGGGGCATCCATTGTTTTCAGCTTATCTTGGGTCTCTTTGTGCGTCTGGGTTTCTTAGGCACCTTGTAAACGGTGTTTTTCAACACCACTGCAACTATGTTTTTCAACACTACCCTAGCGTCAAGTGTTTCTTAACACTTATCAAATATCCTTCACACCATCTTGGATGATGCAATATTTCTCACTAGCAGATGCGATACTCAAAGTTTGACTCTATGACCTACACACACACGCACTTGACTCGCTAAGATTTGTTTGACTTTATTTCTTTGCGTGCTATCTATGATGATTTCTTTGCTAAGTGGTCTCTCCCTGAGAAGTTTTCGATGATGCATAGCTAGAAGACTGAGGGTATGAGAACATGTTTTATTTCTTTATCTGCTTGTGGGTATATTTTGTTGGTCCTCACTGTCATGAGCATTTATGCTGGTCTTACTTGACACTATGGACCTACAAGGTATTATCCTTGACTATTTTGCAAGTGCATACTTATAGTCATCTTGACTTTCTTGTGTCTTGATGTGAGCATAATCTTGCTATATCAAACTTAGGTAATCTCACTGCACTAGTCATCTTGACCTGCATGTCTTTGATGCTTAGGTGGGATTCCCAAATTTCTATCTGATATAGATCATATTCAGATCCACATAGTTATGCTAGTGTGTATTGTATGATCTTGCAATGCTACCAATAATGCTCAATGATGAATAATAGATGTCTATTGGCTTTGTGACCTTGCAAGTAAACCACTTTTCATGTAGCTTGCATTCTTAAGTTCATGTTAGTTAGTTTTGCATCTTGCATATGGAGAGAGCTCTCCTTTATCTTTCATGGACTTTTTAATCAACTGCGCTCACCTTTTTCTTCTTCCTGATCATGTCTTTCACTTTGTGTCTTTCATATCACTTCATTTTCCTTTCATTTCAGGATCCAAACTGAAATCCAAGTTCACCTTGATCACCCAACTCATCTTTTTCCTTCTTCCATGCAGTTGGTTAACCTTTTGAGGCCTGATCCTTCGATCTTCACTGGGGCATTCTTCACCTCTTCATCCCCATCTCTCTCAACTTCCAGTCTTTCATTCACTTTCAAATTCCAAGTTCAAATCCCCCTCCATGGTGTTTACGGGTTGAGGGACCCATAGGTTCATGCCTCGTGTCTCATGTGTGGGGCATACCCTCACTGCTTGATGGTTATTCTATTCTCTTTCTTTGATTATGATTTCTAGTGATTTGATCATGTTTCTCTTGCTTCTACTTTCCCTCTACCTGGATTTCACTTTCGATCCCGAGGGGGCAGACACATCATATCTTATTGGCTATCTCTTTCCTAAGTGTTCAGTACTGTCGCTACCAGGCTGATCATGCAGGATTTTCTATTTTTCTGCACTTCATTCTTTGGAGTCAGAACGTGATTGCTTTCCTTCTTGGCTATCTCTTGCTTTCTTGGCTAATCTGAGTTGCTTTGTGATCCCAAATCGATCTCACATTTCAACTTCATTCTTTGACTACATGTGTTCCTAGATCGATCACACATTAGTCAAAGAGGGGAAAATGTATACACCTAAAAATGGTCATCTAGACTATTAGCCCCTTGCTAGCATTTTTGCTAAAATCATCAATTGCTTGTTCTTGATCAAATCCTAGTCCTATCATTTATTTGATTATTTTTTATGGGCTAACCATCTTATCCTAAGTCTTTATTTATTAAAAGGAATATTTTCTCCCCTTTTATTAAATAAAAAGCCCCACTTTTCTTCTTATCCTAAGTTGCACAAATAAAGCATTTAATTCTTATTTATAAAGAAAAATAAAATAAAATAATAATAAAAGAAAAGCACTTTTTGTCTCACATGGACATAAAGTAAATGCTCAACATAAAGTAAATGCTTCTAATTTTCCTATTGGAGGATATTTGTGCACAAGGATCAAGCTTCTTTTTTTCTCCACCGTTGATTAAATCTTTTGCCTCTTAATCTCCATGGTCCATTGATTTTTCACCTCCTATAAAAGAAGAGCTCTCTTCCTCATTTGCACACACAAATTTTTATGCTATTGTTATGCTACAGGTTTTCTAGGTCATCTTGGAGCTTTTGGAGATATTCTTGCATCTAGGGTTTGAAGATTTGGAGCATTATTGGCATTCATCTT
Organism: Chamaecyparis obtusa; assembly: GCA_027943335.1. Classification (NCBI taxonomy): domain Eukaryota; kingdom Viridiplantae; phylum Streptophyta; class Pinopsida; order Cupressales; family Cupressaceae; genus Chamaecyparis; species Chamaecyparis obtusa. The sequence continues at coordinate 1,975,236 of BSBK01004314.1, read as the reverse complement.
GGATCTTCATCAACACTCTATCTTCTTGTCTTCATTCTTGCATCATCATGGCTTTCTTGCTTCATAGTTAGATTTCATTTTCATGCATAGTATTTGCATTTTCATAGCTTCATTCTTAGCTTAGATTTCCTTTTATGCAATAGATTAACTTGCATTGTCATATAGATTTGCTTTGGATTGCATACATTTGGCTTCATTGGAGATATTGGCATTCTTGCCCTTGTCTTCCTTGAATCTCCCATTGCATGGTTTACTAGCAAGGTTATAGGCTTAATAGCTGTAGCTGAGAGCATTCTTAAAAACCCTTGCACTCCATGCCTAGGGAGCTATGGATCGATTTGTGAGGGCTCATTCTTGAGTTTTCTTGCATGTAAGGATTCATAGAAGTGTGACAATATTTTAGCACACACCTCTTTCTTTGTATTAATTTCTATTCAAATTGGATGCATAGATTTCTTGTGAATTATCAGCTGTTATGTATCCTGCAAGTGCATCCTTAAATCTGCATATGCTTCTCTAGGGTTGTAAGCCACTTAGGGATCAAAATATAAAGACTAAATCAAAACCATTCTTTGTCCTATTTCCTTTTAACAAAGTCTCAACTATCAATGATTGAATATACATTAGATTCCCTAAGCTATCAAATATATAAATGGCGCCTAGCTAGAAGCTCACTAGGAGAATGAAGGATCACTATTGATTGCATGATAACCCAGTTTTGAAGGGTCACTCGTTGAGGGGACAGTCAAGGTCTAGATGATTGGGCCATTGGAGGACCCTAGTTCTTTGTATTAATTTCTATTAAAATTGGATGCATGGATTTCTTGTGAATTATCAGTTGCTATGTATCCTGCAACCACATCCGTAAATCCTCATATACTTCTCTAGGGTTGTAAGCCACTTAGGGATCAAAATAGAGAAACTAAATAAAAATCATTCTTTGTCCTATTTCCTTTTAACAAAGTCTCAACTATCAATGATACAATACATTTGATGCCCTAAGCTATCAATACAAATGGTGCCTAGCTAGAAGTTCACGGGTTTTCCATTTGATAACCACAGTCAACATTTTTAAAAAATGGATATCCTTGAGCACAAGCACCAATAACATCAAATAATGGAGTTAAAGCATGGGCTAGGGCATGACACTAGTACAATGCGGTCATTTCAGTGACAACAATATAAAATGGCATCATTAAACATATATGCCAGCAATATCAACAAATGTGAGTCCAAACATTTGAATACAGTGAATCGATATCCTTGAGCACAAGCACCAATAACATCAAATAATAGAGATAAAGCACTGGCTAGGACACAACACTAGTAGAATGTGGTCATTTCAAAGAGCATTTATGATCAAATAAAATGAAATGCATTTGAATATGATGTTAGAGGCTCAAAAGATGAAGAAATCACATACCTTCTCCCACGCTCAGCTTTCTCTCCTTTTCTCCCACTCCTTCTTTATCCAATTGAAATAAAAATGATGAGGCCGTTTCACTTTTTTTTTTTATCTATACCCCAAATCTATCAGAATTTTGATGGTCAATTAAACACCCATCGGAATACCGACATCATTGGGGCCTATTACAAAAAAAAACACCAAATTTGTAATAAAAAGTTACCCGTCAAAAACTTCTGTCAAAATTTGTCCCCAAATGTAGTAGTGGTACTTAACTGATTTTGAATTGAAATAATTGATTTATGGGTTAATCAATAATTAAATCAAACTTTTATTCCAAAACTATATCATTTAATATTGACAATTTGATTTAATTAATTAAATAAGAATTTAATCAATTATTTACAAGTTTTTTAATTTATTATCAAAATAAAATAATATTAATTAGGAATAAATATAATTAAATCTAATTAAATAATTAAGTGGTGGAATTAAATCTAATTAATCAAATATTCAATTAATCAAATTTTAGGATAAATATGATTTATCACCAAATAATATTCAATTAAGATAATTATGAAAAATTAGGAATATTTAAGGAATATTCCCTGATGCAAAATTAAGGTAAAATTGATTAGGGTTTTGATTCATTTGATGCGCTGATGTGCCTTTGGTTAGGACTTTTGTGTCAATTTCGATCGATTTTTAGATGTAGGAGGTCAATGGTCCTATAGCCCATTTTTGGGGGATTACATTTTGCCCCTCTTTGAATTATTGTGTGAAGCACAATGGTTCAAAGATTAATATGTTCTTGATGATGATGAGGACTCAATTATGTGGTGGAGAAACTTATCCTGAAAGATTAACCGATTCTGAGATAAAAACTGACTAATAGATTTGAAGATGTTGGTGATTCAGGTCCTAGTTGACCAAAGAAGTGAGATGATGCTAACTATATCAACAATGAATCGATGATTACGAAGAAGTTTCAAAATGTTTGATTCTGAACCTATGATTATGAAGAAGTGACTGTCTAGAATCTAGACCTGATTGTCCAAAGGAATCGAAAGGATGCCAAATCTAAACCCTTCAGTTACGAAGAACCAAGGAAATAACACTAATGAACCGATGGTTACAAAAAGCTGATATAGTTTACAAGATTGATTAGGATACCAGATTGATATGGATCTTAATGAATCCGATATGCCCCAAGCGACGAGGACTTCTGATGAATCAACAACTAGACGTGGTTGTTGTCTTGATCAGTGAAGAAGTTTAGATTGACAGATTAGATTGAAAGATATGTAATACCATGCCCCCTTCAAGATTAAAATCAAAATCTAGAAAGAAAGCCAACATTGAATAGTTTAGAAGCATGTTAATCAAGTTGAGAATTGGTTCCACACATTCGAAAATGCGTTCTACATCATTTAGAGGTCCTGAAGACCAAGTTTGACTAGGTTTGACCATGAGTTGACCATGGTTGACCAATTTGAAATTTTGATAGTTTGATGTATGATAATTAGTTAAGTTGAATTCTAGATTTCATTGATAGTTTGAAGGTTGATTATGCAAGCAGTCCACCGTCCTAGGTCTAAAAATTTCAAATCATAATTTTGACAAAGTAAATGATCTCATATTTTGATTTTGATCCCAAAAATGGGTTTAGAACGTTGAAATTAGGTAGGGGTGCAATTTTCATGCAAAATGGAGCACTTTGAAAAATTAGGTCAAAACCTATATAAGGGCCAAAAGGGTCATTTTTAAATCATTATTCACTTTTGTCTTTTGTGAGTCTTGTGGAGCCCTCTAAGAGAAAATGGAAGTTCCATTCACCTCACATCATTTTAAGCATAGTCGTCGATACTAGCAACCTCCCTAGTACGGTAACCCAGTAAGTGGACCTCGGTGCCTCTCCTGCATTCAATTTTTGCTTGTTTTAAGCATTTTTTGAATCTTTTCGTATGTTTTTAGCTTTTTGAAATTTTTCATCATGAAAAGTCATACGACAGTCCAGTAGGACTCATACGAGTTTTGATTGTCATTTAGAATGTCATCCCCATTTAATCTATAACTCATATGAGAGGGAGACATTTTGGGTATATGATATTTCATCGGGTCCCTCAAGTCTTGTATGGGAACCTGTATAGTGTCATGTATGCATGAAGTGTCGTACGGGAACCCATAGAAACTCATACGAGTTTTGACACCAGTCTGAAAACTCGTATGGAAAACAACGAGTATTTTTCTCATCCTTAAGCCAAATTTTTTATTTTTTGGATTGCTTAGGCTAATTCCTTACCATTTAATGCACCTTCTGATGTATTCAATTTCTCATTTATTGTGCTTATAGCTTGATTTTTTACCAAGTTACTGATAGGGTACCCTATTTCTATTATGTGTAGGTACACTATCCAAATGTGCATGTTTGTATTTCTCACCCTGCAACTCAAAGACTATGTGTATCACTTCTTGACACTCTGTTTGGTGCCGATGAGCAGATTGCTCAGTCTATATCTTGGGAGACCCTCATTCAAAGATATGGTGACACTCATAGACTAGAGTGTATCATTTTTGGGATGATCAGAGGGATCATCATGTCAGACCATCATTAGAACAGTCTTTTGATGGGTTGGGCCTCGACGGTTGCATAATTGATGGCTACTCCTACCGATCTCAGATGGGGATAGTGTATGCTTGCTCATATGCTCTTAGAGATGCATGAAATAGTGTATCATGAGAGAAAATATTTTTCATCTGGTGCTCTTAAACTATAGATTTGGGCTTGGGAGCACATCTCGATATGTTGGCCTGTATGTGGTGAGGGGAGGCAACCTCAGGAGCCTCTAATATATAGATATTCTAGGTATGTCACATAGTTTTAGATGGGCATCACAGAGTACTGGAGGTGTCTTATATGACATGACCTTTGTTATTTTGAGACCATACTTATAGGTGGTGACATGGCCTACTGCTCGGGCCCAGTTTGGATATTTGTGTCAGAGTCGGGTGCTGATAGGTCGTTCCACTACTGTCCTTGAGAGATTCCTTATTACACATGTCTGGTAGAAGTATGGCATTATACAGGATGCCCCTCAGGAGTATGCCACTTATCCACGGTTGGTTCAAGAGATGGGATTAAGATGGACAGCTCGATTATCATATGCTCTTTGCAATCAAGAGTATATTGGATATGTGCCAAAAGACTGAGACTACAAGCCATAGGTTGTTGATGTTGGGGTCACTGATGCTTTCATTGCATGGTTAGAAGAGCATCTGATGAGGCATTTCTTTGATCCCAATGAGCTGATACCTTCTATGGAGGACATTGAGGATGTGACAAGTGCCCCTATGGGTAGAGGCCAAAGGCGTAGGGATGTTCAAATTCCAGTGGTCCAGCCTACACCACCTAGGCCTAGAGTAGTTGTTACCCCACAAAGAGGAGTAGGAGAGATGAGACCACCTCACACTCAGAGTTCTACAGTAGGCCAACCTACAGTTCTTCAGAGAAGATACACTAGAGGTGAGCGTGATACGCTGGGTAGTGTAGGTAGTGTCTATGATCTCCTAGGAGCATAACATGATGTCGGTGGTGGTGATGATACTCACGCTGCTCCTAATTTTGATCTAGGTGTTGAGGTCTGATGCTACAAAGCACACAAAGTAGAGGTTGTTGATCAGCTGATGGAAGATGTAGAGGTACTGATGTAGGAGCATCCAGGGTGTAAGAGCAATCTTGCATCACCCAAAAATATTTCTATTTTTATATTCAATAAGGGCTATCTTGTGTAGAGCTGCTATTTATTGAAACCTTATATTTATAGTAAGTTGGTCATACAATCTTGAATGTTTTGATTTTACATGTGGAGGTTCATCTCAGTCATATCAGCCTACTAGTAAAGTTTTATGGCTAGATCAGGTCTAGTTATGAAGATATTGAAGATTTTTAGTATTGCCAGCAGAGTATAGAAACTTTGAACTTTATTTTGAAGGCTTTAGAGGACTTGGATGAGGTAAAAAATTTGGGTGAAAAGCCTTTGCACTAGTCAAGCCTGTAGAGTGCATGAGCATATGTGTTTTACCTTAATTCCAAAGGCTGGGAAAGAGGAAGTAGAAGATGTACATGTAGAAGTTTCAGAATTATTGAATAAGTTTCAAGATATTGTATCTGATAATGTGCCTAATGGATTACCACCAGTAAGAAAGATCAGTCATCAGATGGACTTGATTCCAGAAGCCAATTTGCCAAATAAGGTAGCACATAGAATGACACTAGTAGAACATGAAGAGTTGAAGATACATTTGAAGTTTAGTTCATCACATCATCCATAGATTGTATATGGAAGTAGTCCCAAAAATGCATCTGAATTGACGAAGATAGATAAAGGAGAAATAAGTAGTGCTGAAGCTGAGGATTTTGCAAAATATTTGAAGAACATCCATGAGGAGGTGAGGAAGCATATTACCAAGATGAATGTGCAGTATAAGGCTAAGGAAGATGAGAAAATGAGGCATAAGGAATTTCAGGTTGGAGATGAAGTCATGGTTCATTTGTGGAAGGAGCGATTTCTAGTTGGTACATATAACAAATTGAAAATGAAGAAGTTTGGGCCATGTAAAATACTGAAGAAGCATGATTCAGGAAATGCATATTAAGTAGAATTGCCTGCTAAGCTGAATATTTCACCAGTGTTTAACATTTCAGATTTGACAGAGTATTATGAGGGTGGTGTTGAAGATGAGATCACCACAGCACAGTGGAGTATTACAGCAACTAGTTCAAATACCAAAGAGATTGAGGATATACTGGATAGTGGTGTTGGTAGAAGCACAAGGAACAGTATATATGAAGAATTATTGATCAAGTGGAAAGGATGACCTATTCAAGATTCATCATGACTAATGAAGGAGGAGATTAACTGTCTTGGTTTTCCTCTGCACACCTGAGTCATGACAGGGTCACTTCTCAAATTACCCTAGGTGTCTGATGCACGAGCGTCTAGGGTGTAAGAGTAATCTTGCATCACCCAAAAATATTTTTGTTTTTATATTCAATAAGGGCTATCTTGTGCAGAGCTACTATTTATAGAAACTTTCTATTTTTAGTAATTTGGTCATACGATCTTGGAATATTTTGATTTTACATGTGGAGGTTCATCTCAGTCATATCAGCCTGGCAGTAAAGTTTCATGGCTAGATAAGGTCTAGTTTTGAAGATCTTGAAGATTTTCGGTATTGGCGGTAGGGTATAGAAACTTTGAACTTAGTTTTGAAGGCTTTAGAGGCCCTAGATGAGGTGAAAAATTTGGGTGACAAGTGCTTGCATGATTCAAGCCTATAGAGCAATTCGTGGCCTTTTCAGAATGGGGTTATAATAGTCAATCAGGTCAACTAGTGATGACTTATGGTCTTTGGAAGTTGGGTCACCTGAAATGGCAGAAAATGATTTTCCTTCAAAAAATTTGTTTGGGTTTCAAAAGTTATTTTGAGCCAACTTTGATGTAATAAATTGTAAAATAAAATAATTCTAAGTTTGGTTGGCCTTGTTGGCTAAAATTCTGGAACCTTCCCAAGTGGTGGAAAATTGCCTATATAAGGAAGGCTATAGTGTTGTCTTAGGCACTGGGGGATAGTTTTGGGTAGTAGATATGGGTATTGATTTGAGGCTTTGTCCTATAGAATATTGTAAGGGAATGTCCATGTGGCTTTGCATATTGTAATTCTAAAAGTATGTAATTCCACATTTGTGGAGATAATAAGAAGCCCATTTTATGTTCTTGCATATTGTTGTTATTTCTCTTTTTATGTTATGTGTTTGTAGTATTAAGATGAGCACCCTTCATCAAGTGGTATCAGAGTAGGAGTTCTTGAGTGTGTAAACAGATCACCAATTGTGAGATAGTTTGCACCAGGACCATGGGTTAGGGTTTCTATGTAAACAGAACATCGATTGTGAGGTAGTTTGCACCAGGATCATGGGTTAGAGTTTCTATGTAAATAAATTGCTGATTGTGAGGCAATTTGCACTAGGACCATGGTTAGGCTTTTAGAGAGAAGCACAAAAATGCCTCCACAAAGGGAACATGGCAGAAGAGCTGGTGGTGTAACACCTAAGGTTAGGGAACTACAGAGACAAGTGCAAGCATTGCAAGAGGAGATTCACAAAGGAATGAATCTTAATGTCAGAAATGAAAGTGAGGATGAAGTTGAGGGGGAAGGAAATTCTGATCAGGAAGTAGAAGTCAAAGTTTTGAATCAAGAAGAAGAAAGACTTTTCTGAGCCATTTCAAAGATTGGGAAGAGACCTAAGATTGATGTCCTGACATTTTTTGGAAATCTTAACCCAGAGGAATTGATCGACTGGATCAATGAATGTGAAGAATATTTTGAGTATGAAGATATTGAGGATCCTAATCAGGTCAAGTTTGCAAAGGCCAAACTGAAGGGTCATGCGAAGATCTGGTGGCAAGAGATTCAATTGGAGCGAAATCGAAGAGGAAAGGATAAAATCACAAGATGGGATCAGATGGTGGATAAATTGAAGTGATAGTTCATTCCTGTTGATTATGAGCTTCACCTACTGAAGAAGATGCAAAGTTTGAAGCAAGCACGAAGATCTATTCAGGAGTATAGAGAGGAGTTTTATCAAATCCTCATCAGAACAGGACATGCAGAAGTTGATAAGGAGAAAGTTGTCCATTACCTTAATGGGTTGAGGCCGAGCATTCAAGAGGAGTTGAATCTAGTTTGAATGAATAGTATTGAAGAGGCATACCAGTTTGCCCTAAAAGTAGAGGAAAAGTTGATCAAGAAGTTTGAGAGCAGACAAAGCGGAAGAGGTCATGATGGAAGATCTAGTGGATGGTCATATGAAGATTGAAATGAAAATCTGAAAAAGTAGGATGAGGCCAGTACAGTCAGAATCAGAGAGGAGATGATTTCAATCATTTCCATGATTATAATAATAGGGATCAGAGAGGAAGAGGAAGAGGACAAGGATCTGGAAGAGGAGGCTTTCGTGGAACATGTTTTCACTGTGGAGAAGAAGGTGATAGGGCATTTGAATGTCCTCAATGCCAAGAAAGGATAGATAAGAGAAATGAAGGCTAGGCCAGAGTTGCACATGTAGATGAAGATGTTGAAAGAGGAGAAAATTTGATTAACAGAAGAGTCCTATTGAGTGGTGAGAATGAACCTGAGCAAAGGAGGATCCTATTTCACAATAGATGCAAGTGTGAGGGTAAATTTTGTGATGTGATTATTGATAGTGAAAGCACTAACAATTTGGTGTCAGAAGAGATGGTGACAAGGTTGAAGCTCAAGAGATAGAAACACCCACATCCATATCGGATTGCCTGGGTGCAGGATGACCATAAGGTCATGGTCAGTGAACAGTGCCTAGTAAAGTTTAAGATTGGTGGGTACCATGATGAGGTACTATGTGATAGCATACCTATGGATGCATGTCACATGTTGTTGGGTAGGCCGTGGCAATTTGAAAGATGTGTTGTACATGATGGTCATGCAAATACTTATTCCCTAACAAAGGATGGAGTGCAACATAAGGTAAAACCATTGAAGGAAATAGAAGAAAAGGTATGTGGTAATGCAAGAATAACTTTTGTTGATAGAGGAAATTTCTTAGATGGTATGCGGCATGAGCATATGTATTTTACCTTAATTCCAAAGGCTGGGAAAGAGGAAGTAGAAGATGTACCTGTAGAAGTTGTAGAATTATTGAATGAGTTTCAAGATGTTGGATCTGATAATGTGTCTGATGGATTACCACCAGTAAGAAAGATCAGTCATCAGATGGACTTGATTCCAGGAGCCAGATAGCCAAATAAGGCAGCACACAGAATGACACTAGCAAAAAGTGAAGAGTTGAAGATATATTTGAAGTTTAGTTCATCACATCATCCACAGATTGTATATGGAAGTAGTCCCAGAAATGCATCTAAGTTGAGGAAGATAGATAAAGGAGAAATAGGTAGTGCTGAAGCTGAGGATTTTGCAAAACATTTGATGAACATCCATGAGGAGGTGAGGAAGCATATTACCAATATGAATGCATAGTATAAGGCTAATACAGATGAGAAAAGGAGGCATAAGGAATTTTAGGTTGGAGATGAAGTCATGGTTCATTTGTGGAAGGAGCGATTTCTAGTTGGTACATATAACAAATTGAAAATGAAGAAGTTTGGGCCATGTAAAATACTGAAGAAGCATGATTCATGAAATGCATATGAAGTAGAATTGCCCACTAAGTTGAATATTTCACTAGTGTTTAACATTTTAGATTTGACAGAGTATTATGAGGGAGGTGTTGAACATGAGATCACCACAGCATAGTGGAGTATTCTAGCAACTAGTTCAGATACCAAAGAGATTCAGGATATACTAGATAGTCATGTTGGCAGAAGCACAAGGAATAGGATATATGAAGAATATTTGGTCAAGTGGAAAGGATGACCTATTCAAGATTCATCATGGATAACATGTAGTACCCCGCCCCTATTCCAATTTTATAAATGTCGTAATTAATCTAAGATGATAGATTATATGTTAGGAATTTGTTGATGCTTATAATTTTAGTGACCCCATACTTGCATGTGTATGGTTGATGTGTATGTTTTATATTTTTTTTTGACGTGCTTGATGTAGTTGAGGGACGGAGTCATAGTTACTTGCTTGCAAGATCCACACGATCGAGTGATCCCCGCCATTGTCTATTATATCTCTATATATATGCACATGCTTGTCTCTTATGCAAGTTTGCAGGTACCAGGCATCGACTTCCCTGAATTGTCAGGATGAGCATGCCCTATCGCTAATCTCAATGATAAAAGAGGGGAGACAATATTCAGTTCCAAATCCTAACCTAAGCCAATTATTGTCCTAAAGTAGGGGACGAGATTCTGTGTTTCCACCCTTCTAAACTCGTCCAATTGGCAAGAGTTTATACCTATGTCCTGAGTATGAATGTGGGTCCCTAGGTCTTTTTGATTCTTTGATTTGTGGCACTTAGTGTGATTTCTATATTTAGATTATTATATTTTTAGCTGTGGAATATCTTTTAAATGGTAATTAAATAAATGTATTTATTTAGTTTAATTATTATTTTTATTGTATAGTTGATGCAATAAATTAATTGGAAATTAATTATATGCTATTATTGAGTGTGGTTGAAATATTTAATTAATGAGAATTAATTAAATAAACTCACCTTAGAAATATTTAAATTTAACCTTGTTCTATTAAAATGTATTTATTAAATTAAGGGTTATTTTAGCATGTGTTAATTATGTTAAACTAAATGTTCTAATTATTAATTGTTTAAATGCATTAAGTTACACATTCATAAGTGAATGAAATTGATTTAATGATTTAAGTTAAAGTTTTAGTTAAAGTGCTTTTCAACAGAAGTCGAAGTGGAGAGGAGACTCTAGTTCGATTGAACTGAACTGTAAACTAAAGTTTGTTTTCATGCAAAGCTCTCTTGGAGTCGAGTTTGAACTCTGGCACGACAAAGGGGATTCCTTTAAGTATTGGGAGTTTTAGCCATCTTTCGATGACATGGGTTTTGGAGGAGGAATTTTGGAGACAGATTTGGGACAGATTTGTGAGAGCTCTTTGAAAAGCTTGGATTCTATTTTCTTTGTTTTGGACATCATCGAATCTTTATAATATGGATTGAGGTAGGTTTTGAATTTATTACTGATAATTTTTTTCGGAATTCCTATAGGAAATTGTAGAAAGTGTCTTCCTCGTGCTTGCTGGTATTGATTGTTTGAGTAACGTGGCAATGTTATTATCAGTTGGATGTTAGAGAAAGAAAGTTTGCATGCAATCCATTGTGTAATTAGAATCTATTTATTAAAAATATCATAGTTTGTGAAATTTGTTATAGATCAATTGAAAACCTATGTGGATTAGGGTTTCGATCTTGTTGAGGAACTTATGGAGATAATACTCTTGTTATGGGAATAATTGTGTTTTGAGGTATCTATTTGTATGTCTAATTAAATAAATATAATGTGTATATATTTTTATGGCTATATATACTTATATTTATGTGGCTAGTAAAATAAAGTATATATATATTGTATCTTTGCAAAACTTTATAAAAAGATTATATTAGGTTCTGTTATAAAATAAAATTTGAAAAAAAAATATAAATTAAATTATGTTTTGGGGTTTTACCCCTCCCCTTACTTTTTTGGACAGCACACCCCTTTGTTGGCTATCGTGCACAGTACCGTTGGGGTACTGACGCATGACAGTCCCCAAAGGACTATTGTACACTAGTACTACAGGGTACTGACACACGTCAGGCCCTACAAAGGATGAGATGACGTACCGAGGCAGGGGTGTGGGGGCACGTGCATTCCCCACTCTTTGCATTGTTAATTGCTTTATTAACTTTGTTTGATGTTTTATATATTAAGTTTTATTATAAATTTTATTAAGTGAAAATTATTTTTGTTTATTAAAGTAATTTAATTTGGTATTTATTATTTTATTTTTTTTATTATTAAATAAATTTTATTAAACTAGTACTCTTAATTTGTTTTTATTCATTTACTATTAGTATGAATTAATCTATGGATTAGGATGAATGTTTAAGTCATGTTATTTTTAATTTATGATAAATTGATTTATTCTTAGAGAATTAATTGGGAATAATGATTTAAATTAAGGGGAAAATAGTAGTGCTTATAAATTATAGATGTGATTTATTGTTGTATATTTCTATACTTGGATGATTTTTCTAAGTCAAATTTAATTCTTTTATATGGTATAATTAAATGAGTATCATATAGGAAATTTTTGCAATAGAGTTGTTATGTTTATTCAATTGATTGTTTTTAAAGTTTAGTAAATTTTTGTATGTACATTCAATAGTAAGCATGGATTATTGTTCAAGACTTATGTTGCCTTTAGACAATATGTCTTGATTTAATCATATGGAAAGTAGTTGACTTTTGGGATGTAAACCAAAGGCGGGCTTATCAGGTGTTTGGAATTGTATCTTTTGTTTGCCTAGCTTACTCTAATAGGTTGTTCGAGATGTTCTAACCCTAGATGGGTTTGTTCTTGGTGTTTTTGGGTCTTGCATGTTGGATCTTGATGTTGTGATTCATTGGTTGTGTTAACTCAGAGTTCATTTTGTTCTTCTGAAACCCTAGGGTAGGTCATCTAAGTGTATATCAAGAAGTGGCTTGTAATTGGTGTCTGATCTCGGAAGTGGCTACCAGGAGATCCTATTACAGGTAGTTTAATAAGTGATAATTAATAAATATTGGGAATTTAAAATGAACCTAATAAGATATTATGTGCCTCGCCCATGCCTGAGTTCCCGAATGAGTTTGACTATGATGGGAGTGAGATGATGCTTGCCACCTTTATAGACTAGATATGGCATAGGTAGTACCTTGTCTACGCGAGAGGTTACTATAACCACATAGAGTCACTAGGGCACTGGGGTCTGAAGAGACTACCAGGATAACCTTAGAGTTGGCTTGTGTGATGACACTTCCTTTATGCATCTTAGGTTTCCTACGTGTTTTGGTTGCCTCTGGTACAGTTTGTTTTAACTTGTACTATTGATCCCTTTGAGTTAGAAGCTTTCAGGACCTCTTCCTTGGTTGTTTTTGTTTGTTATCTAAGTGGGTTTTGATGTTATCTCCTCAGCACAGTGGGAGTGGACCATTTAGGTTCACGAGGTCGAGCAATAGTGATTATTTTACCATTTGAGATTTTGATGTTCGTGCACCAAGGCTGGATGATTCATGTGGCAGTTGTTCTTTCTTGATCTTCACTAATGAAGATGTGTTCTTGTTCTTCTTTTTAGTTATTGTATTTCATACCCTGCGACATGTGTAGTGGATGTAGATTATTATGGTCACCTTATGGTACTAATTGTATTTATGTAATCATGCTTATGATGTTGTATTTATCTTTTAGATGTATTCTTGGGATTCATAATTATATTTTATCTAAATTAAATAATTAACTCTTTCATGATCTACGTCAAGGAACCCTTGAGAGTTGTATTCTGTGCTAGTTTTTTTTTGCTATGCTTTGCTTCCGCATTGTGAAACTTTGATGTTATTGATTGTTAACTTTTAAAAAAAAATACTCTGTAAACTTAGTTGCATGTTTAGGTTAAGTTCTCTTGGGTTCCCTGCCGGGACATTACATAATGAAGGAGGAGGTTAACCATCTTGGTTTTCCTCTGCACACCTAAGTCATGATGGGGTCACTTCTCAAATCACCCTGGGTGTTTGATGCAGGAGCATCCAGGGTGTAAGAGCAATCTTGCATCACCCAAAAATATTTCTATTTTTATATTCAATAAGGGCTATCTTGTGCAAAGTTGCTATTTATGGAAACTTTCTATTTTTAGTAAGTTGGTCATACAATCTTGGAATGTTATAATTTTACATGTGGAGGTTCATCTCAGTCATATCAACCTACCAGTAAAGTTTCATGGCTAGATTAGGTCTAGTTTTAAAGATATTGAAGATTTTCAGTATTGGCAACAGGGTACAGAAATTTTGAACTGAGTTTTGAAGGCTTTAGAGGCCCCAGATGAGGTCAAAAATTTGGGTGACAGGTCCTTGTGCTATTCAAGCCTATAGAACACATGAGCATATGTGTTTTACCTTAATTCCAAAGGCTGGGAAAGAGGAAGTAGAAGATGTACCTATAAAAGTTGTAGAATTATTGAATAAGTTTTAGGATATTGTATCTGATAATGTGCCTGATGGATTACCACCAGTAAGAAAGATCAGTCATCAGATGGACTTGAGTCCAGGAGCCAGTTTGCCAAATAAGGTAGCACATAGAATGACACTAGCAGAAAGTGAAGAGTTGAAGACAGATTTGAAGTTTAGTTCATCACATCATCCATAGATTGTATATGGAAGTAGTCCCAAAAATGCATCTGAGTTGAGCAAGATAGATAAAGGAGAAATAAGTAGTGCTGAAGCTGAAGATTTTTCAAAACATTTGAAGAACATCCATGAGGAGGTGAGGAAGCATATTACCAAGATGAATGTGTAGTATAAGGCTAAGGCAGATGAGAAAATGAGGCATAAGGAAATTCAGGTTGGAGATGAAGTCATGGTTCATTTGTAGAAGGAGTGATTTCTAGTTGGTACATATAACAAATTGAAAATGAAGAATTTTGAGCCATGTAAAATACTGAAGAAGCATGATTCAGGAAATGCATATGAAGTAGAATTGCCCACTAATCTAAATATTTCACCAGTGTTTAACATTTTAGATTTGACAGAGTATTATGAGGGAGGTGTTGAAGATGAAATCACCACAGCACAGTGGAGTATTACAGCAACTAGTTTAGATACTAAAGAGATTGAGGATATACTAGATAGTCATGTTGGTAGAATCACAAGAAACATGATATATGAAGAATATTTGGTCAATTGGAAAGGATGAACTATTGAAGATTCATCATGGCTAATGAAGGAGGTTAACCATCTTGGTTTTCCTCTACACACCTGAGTCATGATGGGGTCACTTCTCAAATTACCCTAGGTGTCTGATGCAGGAGCATCCAGGGTGTAAGAACAATCTTGCATCACCCAAAAATATTTCTATTTTTATATTCAATAAGGGCTATCTTGTGTAGAGCTACTATTTATGGAAACTTGCTATTTTTAGTAAGTTGGACATACGATATCAAAATGTTTTGATTTTACATGTGGAGGTTCATCTTAGTCATATCATCTTGCCAATAAAGTTTCATGGCTAGATCAGGTCTAGTTTTGAACATATTGAAGATTTTTGGTATTGGCAGTAGGGTACAAAAACTTTGAAATTAGTTTTGAAGGCTTTAGAGGCCCCGGATGAGGTGGAAAATTGGGGTGACAAGTGCTTGCACAATTCAATCCTATAGAGCACTTTGTGGCCTTTCCGGAATGGGGTTATAATAGTCAATCGGGTCAATTGGCGATGACTTATGGTCTTCGAAAGTTGGGTCACCTGAAATGCCAGAAAATGATTTTCCTTCAAAAAATTTGTTTGGGTTTCAAAAGTTATTTTGAGCCGACTTTGATGTAATAAATTGTAAAATAAAATAACTCTAAGTTTCGTCGGCCTTGTTGGCTAAAATTCTGGAACCTTCCCAGGTGGTCAAAAATTGCCTATATAAGGAAGGTTGTAGTGCTGTCTTAGGTAGTGGGGGACAGTTCTGGGTAGTAGATCTAGGTATTGATTCAAGGCTTTTTCCTACAGAATATTGTAAGAGAATGCCCATGTGGCTTTGCATATTGTAATTCTGAAAGTTTGTAATTCCACATTTGTGGAGATAATAAGAAGCCCATTTTCTATTCTTGCATATTGTTGTTGTTTCTCTATTTCTGTTATGTGTTTTTGGCATTAAGGGGAGCACCCTTCATCAAGTGGTATCAGAGTAGGAGTTTTTAAGTGTGTAAATAGATCACCGATTGTGAGGTAGTTTTCACCAGGACTATGGGTTAGGGTTTTTGTGTAAACAGATCACCGATTGTGAGGTAGTTTGCACTAGGATCATGGGTTAGGGTTACTGTGTAAATAGATCACTGATTGTGAATCAGTTTGTACCAAGACCATGGTTAGGGTTTCAATGAGAAGCATAAAAAATGCCTCCACAAAGGGAATGTGGAAGGAGAGGTGGTGTTGTAACACCTGAGGTTAGGGAACTGCAGAGACAAGTGCGAGCAATGCAAGAGGAGATTCGCAGAGGTATGAATCTTAATGGTAGAGATGAAAGCAAGGATGAAGCTGAGGGGGAAGGAAATTTTGATTAGGAAGAAAAATTCAAAGTTTTGAATCAAGAAGAAGAAAGACTTTTCTGAGCCATTTTGAAGATCGGGAAGAGACCTAAGATTGAGGTCCCGACATTTTCTAGAAATCTTAACCTAGAGGAATTGATCGACTGGATCAATGAATGTGAAGAATATTTTGAGTATGAAGATATCAAGCATCCTGATCAGGTCAAGTTTCTGAAGGCCAGACGGAAGGGTCATGTGAAGATCTAGTGGCAAGAGATTCAATTGGAGTGAAATTGAAGAGGAAAGGATAAAATCACAGGATGGGATTAGATGGTGGATAAATTGAAGCGACAGTTCATTCATGTTGATTATGAGCTTGACCAAATGAAGAAGATGCAAAGTTTGAAGCAAGCAAGAAGATTTGTTCAAGAGTATACAAAGGAGTTCTATTGAATCCTCATTAGAATAGGACATGCGGAAGTTGATAAGGAGAAAGTTTCCCATTACCTTAATGGGTTGAGGTCGAGCATTCAGGAGGAGCTGAATCTAGTTTGAATGAATAATATTGAAGAGGCATACCAGTTTGCCCTAAAAGTAGAGAAAAAGTTGAACAAGAAGTTTGAGAGCAGACAAAGTGGAAGAGGTCATGATGGAAGATCTGGTGGACGATCATATGAAGATCAAAATGAAAATCCAAAAAAGCAGGATGAGGCCAGTAATAGTTAGAATTAGAGAGGAGATGATTTCAATCATTTCCATGATCAGAATAATAGAGATCAGAGAGGAAGAGGAAGAGGACAAGGATCTGAAAGAGGAGGCTTCCGTGGAACATGTTTTCACTATGGAGAAGAAGGTCATACGACATTTGAATGTCCTCAATGCCAAGGAAGGATAGATAGGAAGAATGAAGGCCAGGCAAGAGTTGCACATGTAGATGAAGATGCCAGATCATCATATTCTGAACATACTGAAAGAGGAGAAATGTTGATTAACAAAAGAGTCATGTTGAGTGGTGAGAATGAACCTAAGCAAAGGAGGAGCCTATTTTGTACTAGATGTAAGTGTGAGGGTAAATTTTGTGATGTTATTATTGATAGTGGAAGCACTAAAAATTTGGTGTCAGAAGAGATGGTGACAAGGTTGAAGCTCAAGAGATAGAAATAGCAACATCCATATCAGATTGCCTAGGTGCAGGATGACCACAAGGTCATGGTCAGTGAACAGTGCCTAGTAAAGTTCAAGATTGGCAGGTACCATGATGAGGTACTATGTGATATCATACCTATGAATGCATGTCACATGTTGTTGGGTACTATGATGAGGTACTATGTGATATCATACCATTGAAGGAAATAAAGGAAAATGTATGTGATAATGCAAGAATAACTTTTGTTGATAGAGGAAATTTCTCAGATGGTATGTGGCATGAGCATATCTATTTTACATTAATTCCAAATGTTGGGAAAGAGGAAGTAGAAGATGTACATGTAGAAGTTGTAGAATTATTGAATGAGTTTCAAGATATTGTATTTGATAATGTGCTTGATGGATTACCACCAGTAAGAAAGATCAGTCATTAGATGGACTTGATTCTAGGAGCCAGTTTTCCAAATAAGGCAGGACACAAAATGACACTAGTAGAAAGTGAAGAGTTGAAGATAGATTTGAAGTTTAGTTCATCACATCATCCACAGATTGTATATGGAAGTAGTCCTAGAAATGCATCTGAGTTGAGGAAGATAGATAAAGGAGAAATAGGTAGTGTTGAAGCTGAGGATTTTGCAAAACATTTGAAGAAAATCCATGAGGAGGTGAGGAAGCATATTACCAAGATGAATGCACAGTATAAGGCTGAGGTAGATGAGAAAAGGAGGCATAAGGAATTTCAGGTTGGAGATGAAGTCATGCTTCATTTGTGAAAGGAGAGAGTTCTAGTTGGTACATATAACAAATTTAAAATGAAGAAGTTTGGGCCATGTAAAATTTTGAAGAAGCATGATTCAGAAAATGCATATGAAGTAGAATTGCCCACTGAGCTGAATATTTCACTAGTGTTTAACATTTTAGATCTGAGAGAGTATTATGAGGGAGGTGTTGACGATGAGATCACCACAACATAGTGGAGTATTCCAGCAACTAGTTCAGATACCAAAGAGATTGAAGATATACTAGATAGTCGTGTTGGCATAAGCACAAGGAACAGGATATATGAAGAATATTTGGTCAAGTGGAAAGGATGACCTATTCAAGATTCATCATGGCTAACAAAGGAGGAGGTTAACCATCTTGGTTTTCCTCTGCACACCTAAGTCATGATGGGGTCACTTCTCAAATTACCTCAGGTGTCTAATGCAAGAGCATCCAAGGTGTAAGAGCAATCTTCCATCACCCAAAAATATTTCTATTTTTATATTCAATAAGGGCTATCTTGTGCAGAGCTACTATTTATGGAAACTTTCTATTTTTAGTAAGTTGGTCATACAATCTCAGAATGTTCTAATTTTACATGTGGAGGTTCATCTCAGTCATATTAGGTTGCCAGTAAAGTTTCATGGCTAGATCACGTCTAGTTTTGAAGATATTAAAGATTTTTGGTATTGGCAGTAGGGTACAGAAACTTTGAACTCAATTATTAATGCTTTAGAGGCCACGAATGAGGTCAAAAATTTGTGTGACATGTGCTTGTGCAAGTCAAGCTTGTAGAGTGCTTCGTGGCCTTTCCAGAATGGGTTTATAATAGTCATTTGGGTCAACTAGTGATGACTTATGGTCTTCGGAAGTTGGGTCACCTGAAATGGCAGAAAATGATTTTCTTTCAAAAAATTTGTTTGGGTTTCAAAATTTATTTTGACCCAACTTTGATGTAATAAATTGTAACATAAAATAATTCTAAGTTTGTTCGGCCTTGTTGGCTAAAATTCTAGAACCTTCCCAGGCGGTGGAAAATTGCCTATATAAGGAAGGTTGTAGTGTTGTCTTAGGCAGTGGGGGACAATTCTAGGTAGTAGATCTGGGTATTGATTCGAGGATTTTTCCTATAGAATATTGTAAGGGAATTCCCATGTGCCTTTGCATATTGTAATTCTGAAAGTTTGTAATTCCATATTTGTGGAGATAATAAGAAGCCCATTTTTTGTTCTTTCATATTGTTGTTGTTTTTGTGTTTCTGTTATGAGTTTGTGGTATTAAGGGGAGCACCCTTCATCAAGTATCGGTAGCTGAGGCTGATCATGGACTGAGACAGACCCCTTAGGACATTATTAGGTGACTTACGCTGTAGATTAGGGATTTGAAATTACAGAGTGCCACATTGGAGATACAGCTGAGAGAGTCTGAGAGACAGAGAGTACAACAAGAGGCAGATGTTAGATGGATGTAGGCAGAGGTCATTCATCAGACTAGTCAGGCCTCTTACTATGTTTCTGCATATTATGTGGAGCATACTTGCTGAGTGGAGAGTCCCTACGTACTCTTAGTACATGAGTGCTTCTAAGGAAGCTAGAGCACAATGGGCTGATCCACCACCTGATGCACCTGCCCCACCACCACCAGATGCAGAGGAGGAGGTAGAAAACTAATCTTCCTTTTGTCATTTTGTCCATATATTGATCATATCTGATAGCTCACATGAGCTCATTCTTTTATATATTGTGCCATTAGTGCACCCCTAACTATTCTAAGTTTATAATATATGAGATCAATATTGATTGTGACTTCATATTTACTTTTCATTTTGTGTATGATGATATCATGTGATGTAAATACTTCGAGTAGTGTGGAATGTATGGATTATGCAATGCAATTTTTTCTTTCAAATGTATGGAATATGCAATGTAATGATAGATGATAAATAGATAAATAAAAATGTATGTTTATGGATGCACATATATGTATGCAAATGGATTTATGAAATGCTTATGATATGAAATGTAAATGTCGTGATACACATGATATTGTTTTGCAGGTATTAATGAAGACAAGTGCTCAGTCTTTTGTCAAAATGGATGTTTAACCCCAGGATGGTGACTGCTTGTTGGTTCAGTTTAGGGAACCTTCATACAAAGCTCATCCCTTATGTCATGTTAGCGTAGTCTTGGATAATTGTTTAAGCGTTGAAGTTGATTTTGGAATTGGGAGATAAATACAACCATGCAAAGTGCAAAATGAAATACAAACCTAAGACCTAGGACTCAGTCACTGATCATGTGTCGGTCCTTTTCATCATTGAACATTTTTTTTTGTTCTTTTCTCTTTGAGGTAACACCAGATAAATCAATACAATGCCCACTAGTTAGACAACTATGGACATATGAATATTGTTTTTTGTTTTATTATGTCAGATTTAGATATAAGCATCAAGGCACAAAAGCCAGGATGACCTGAATATCATGTCCATTTTGATATAGAAATTTCTATAAGCATCAAAATATAAACATCGTGATGACTTTAATATGCCTTGCAGACAAACACACCAAGCAGTCAAGATATCATTCTGAATCCGTTGTGAAATATCCGTAGTGACCCTTTATCATTCACATCCTTGGATACGATCATGTTTCACAGTAGGAGTAAGAACTCACTCAAAAAGATAATAGTTAGATCAAACTTCCTTGAAGCATCTAGGTATCAATGGTTGAGGTACACATGTCCATCCAATACATGATGGAGGCACTTATAGTGGACACCAATTCAATCCAGAATTTCTAAAGTTGTTAGATTTTCACTCAAAGTAGAAAACAAAGAAAAATATTATGCCCCCATTCATCACTTTCTAAATCCTATAAAGGACATCATTGAAGATCTCGAGGGTACATAATATGCAAAAATATCAATGTGAATCAGTAAGCATACAAGGAGATAAAAGAAATGAAGTAGAAATTGTTTTCAGTTTGTTGTTGATGTCTGTTTGTGTTTGATTGAAAAATCCTTTTTGGTAAGGAGACAGACACACTGACTTGGATGTAGCTTCAAAGGGCTCTAACTAGATATGACTATTCTGAGGTATATTGGAGACCATAGGATATGACATTGATTGCCTCCAAGTGTAGGATTTGATAGGATATAGACACTTGTGTTGGATTGATGCTAAGACCAACTTTATTGAAAATAGGAGATATGTACAAACTAAAGCAAGACTGAACGCTAGGAAAGACCAAGATTGCACTGATAGATGGAGCTTTTTTTAACAAGTAGCACCCGTTTGCTAGGTTTTCACCATCTTGGTAGAGATTCTATTTTTTCTACCAAGGCACCTGTTTCAAGGTTTTCACCAAGGCACTTTTTCTTTTTCTTCTTTTTTTGTATTTTTTATTTTTTCAAATTTTTTTGTGAATCATTAAGGCACCTATTGCTAGGTTTTCACCAGGATGATCATTTTCTAAAGACTTTTTCTAATTTTCTAAATTTTTTCAGGATATTTTACTATAGACTGCATGCCTCAGGCATAGAATTTCTTCAGATGCAAAATGTTGATCGATTCTCAGAGCTGTTCTCCTTTAGTCATTGAGAGTTGATAGGCTCTAGATCCAAAGGTAGTAGTGATTACAAAGGGACCCAGCCAGTTAGGTTCAAACTTCCCCTTGCATTCTCTATGTGATTGATTTTTAGGATTCTCTCTCAAGACTAGATCACCAACTTGAAATTCTCTGTGTCTGACTTTCTTGTTGTAGCCTCTAGATATTCTTTTCTGATATACTCTAAGATGATCATATGTTGCTTGTCTGTGCTAATCTAGTAGTTCAAGTTTTTGTAACCTAGACACTCTGTAATCATCATCGGTTATGATACCTTACATTCTGATTCGTAGTGATGGGATTTCAACCTCAATAGGTAATACCACTTCAGACCCATAAACTAAAGTGAATGGTGTAGCCCCAGTGGGCATTCTAATACTTCATATGTAGGCCCAGAGAGCTGGATTGATCATGAGATGCCATTCTCTTCTTTTTTTATTCACTGTGTGATGTAGAATCTTTAAGAGGTTCTTGTTGGATGCTTCTTCTTGTTCATTCCCTTGAGGATAGTAAATGGATGACCAATGTTGAGTGATCTTGAATTTAGAGCATAAGGACTCTAGGTCCTTGTTCTTGAATTGGCCTACATTGTTTGTGATGATGGAGTGTGGGATACCATACCAACAAATGATGTAATTCAGAATGAACATTGAAATTTGTTTGCCAGTTTCTTGTATCAAAGGCATTACTTCTATTTTGTAAAGTAATATATTGTTGTGATAATATGGGTATGACCATTTGATGAATGAGGATAGATAGCTCCTATAAGATCAAACACCCATTGCTGAAAAGGCCATAATGTTGTAAAGGGAATAAAATCTATCCCTGGTACATGTATCAAGTTACCATGAACTTGACACATCTTACAATTCTTAGCATATTTGACAGCCTCTTTTTCCATGTCTGGGCAATAATACCCATCACTAATGAGTTTTTGAGCTAGTGTTAAAGCATTGGAATGTGATCCAAAAATACCTTCATGGACTTCCTCTAATGTGCGTTGGGACTCTGCATGTTATAAACACCTAAGAAGTGTACCATCTAGAATCCATTTGTATAGATCATTACTAATGATGACATACCATGATGCATTTCAAATAAGGTAACGTCTCTCATGTTGGTTAAAGGATTTAGGGATGATTTGGTCTCATAGATAGGAATATAGGTGTTGGTATCGAGAGGAATCATGACCCACAACAGTGCAAATCATTCAGGTTTCTGGACAATCATAGGCAGGGAATGATAGTGCTTCCACTAGGAAATCATAGCATAGCTCATGTTCGGGTTGTTGTAATAAAGTTGATAGTGTTTCCATAGCATCAGTAGCCTTGTTCTCCACTCTAGGAATTTGCTCAAATGTGATAGATATGAATTATTTATTTAGATCATCTACCATCTATTTGTACGGAATTAGTTTCTCATCTTTTGTTTGATACACATCATTGACTTGGTGTATGACCAATTGTGAGTCTCCATGAATGTGTAGCTCTATTATTCTCCATTCTAGTGCTATCTTCATACCATTTAGTAAAGCCTCATACTCAGCTATGTTGTTGGTATAAGGAAATTTGAGTCTGAATGCTTTTGGAATAGAGTAACCTTGTGGTGTGATGAATAGTATACTAGCTCCATATCCATTCTATGTGTGGGATCCATCAAAGAATAACTGCCATGTTCTAGAAGATAGATTCATAATAGAGGAATCTAGAAATTCCATTTGCATTAGTTGATCATCAAACAATGGTGCTTTAGCTAACTGATCTGCAATAACTTTTCTTTTGCTAGCTTTTCTCTCAACATACTCTATGTCAAATTCGCTCAATAGCATTACCCATTTTGCTAATCTACCTATGAGGGCAGCTTTGCTCAATAAGTACTTCAATGGATCATTTTTTCTATTAGGTGTATAGTATGAGATAACATGTGGTGTCTTAGTTTTTGTGATGCAAAGATGAAAGCTAGACAAGCTTTCTCAATCATGGAATAGTTCTTCTCATAATCTACCAATGTTCTGCTGATGTAGTAGATAGCTCTTTCTTTATTATTTTCATCATGTTGTGCTAGTAATGCCCCCAGTGATGTATATGTGGTGGAGACATATAGAATCAATGGTTTTCCTTGAATAAGAGGCATCAAAATAGGAGGATTTGCCAAATATTTCTTGATATGATTGAAGTTCTTTTCACATTCCTCGCTCCATGAGAAGGTCACACCTTTATGTAATGTTTTTGTGAAAGGTTGTGATATGTCTACTAGTTGAGATATGAACCATCTGATAGATTGTACCCTTCTTTTTAAGGTTCTCATTTGATTGATATTCTTAGGGGGTTGCATCTCTATGATTTCTTTGCCTTTTGTTGGATCTACTTCAATTCCTTTCTTTGAAACAATGTAGCCTAGAAGTTTTCCAGAAGTGAGACCAAAGGCACATTTCTTAGGGTTCATTCGAAGACTAAAATTTTCCATTCTATCTAGTATTTTGCTCAAATCATGTAGATGTTCTGATCTTATCATTGATTTAGCTAAGGTGTCATCAACATAGTCTTCCATAGTTCAATGCATCATATCATGAAATATAGATGTCATAGCTCGTTGATATGTAGCACCGGGATTCTTAAGACCAAATGGCATGAAATTCCAATAGAAAGTACCCCATGCACAAGTAAAAGCTATTTTCTCTTGATCTTCTAGAGCTTTTTTTTATTTGGTTGTATCCATAAAAACCATCCATTAAAGAATACATCTCAAAGCTCGTAGTCATATCCACTATCATATTGATGTTTGGTAGTGGAAAGTCATCCTTAGGGCATGCTTTGTTTACATCTTTGAAGTCTATGCATACTCTGATAGATTTTTCTTGTTTTGAAATAGGAACTATGTTTGAGATCCACTCTACATAATCTATGACTTGTATAAATTTGGCTTTTAGTAACTTTTCTAGCTTAGCTTTGACTAGGAGTGCAACATGTGGATGCATCTTCCACAACTTATGTTTAATAGGTTTGACTCCTGGAGCTATAGAAAGATGATGCATGATGAGATCAAGATCTAACCGTGGCATATCTGAGTATTTCCATGCAAATTTGATCTTTTTTTCTATTAAGAACTTGGCAAATCCTTAATTTTCTTCTTCTAACATAGATTGAGCTACATGAATTAACTGAGGTTCTTCTATTGTACTCAAATTGATAGGCTGAGTTGGTTCTATCAATACTAGAGATCTGTCCTGTAAATGACTCGGAAGGACATCAAATATCTCATCCTTAGGCACCTCAAAGAGGTTTTCACCTTCGGATACATCTTTTTTTTTAACTATTTTAGGTTCTGAGACTGCCACATAGTGGTTTTCACCCTCAAAACTCCTTTTCTTTTTTCTTTTATTCTTTTGACTAAGATATTTGATATTCGACTCCGTCATGCTAACGCTAGCTTCACTGATGGAAGTCACCATAGGTTCAACGACATTGAGATAACATGTAAGAGCATAATTTGATCTAAAGGTATGGATATCTTGGTTTGGATCATTGGATGTTTGGTCAATAAGCTCGGGATGTTGGATAGTAAGCTCTGGAAAGGATTGGCTGAATCTATTTATGCATACGGTATTGGCATCATTAGTTATGATCTGACTCATGAATTTGAAGGTGATATTATTATTCATGATATTCAATTCACTACGAGTCACAACATCATTATTGGATTCCACTTCAGGAGTAGGTGGATCAGACTCTTTAATTTTGTTATTTCTCTCTAGACTCACGTCAAGTGTAGGTGCATATCGGTGAATGACATCTACATGTTTCTCTGTGATAAGTTCATCTTCTTCTAGAATAACTCCTCATTCATAGTTATTTGATTCATCTTATGATTCTTCATCTAGACCTTTGGAAAATTTAAGAACATGTGGGTGACCCAATGAGTTGTCATCTTCTTCAGAAAAAGATATGTATTGAGGGGACGTCAAGTGACTCACCTGTTAGATCTTTTTCATGTAGAATCACTACAGTTGTTAAGCTTGACTCTTTGACTTCCTGATTTCATATTCTTATAGGGAAAAGGCTAATTGATAAGGACCAAGTCCTTCTTCACTTTGGGCTCCATAGACCCAGGCGGGTGTACCTCATACATGTTAAATCTGCATACACAACACTTTGTCACTAAACCCTTTATGCAGACATAAAAATTGGTGGATTATGACAAGGATAAACTCCTTCTCTTCGAACCCAGAGGCTCAGGCAGGCTAACCTATCCAATTCATTTCTTCAAAGAATCACTAAAATGAATTGTACTCCCTGAATACAATTAGACATGGATATTCATAATAACAAGAAAGTAAAGATGAATTGATTTTAATGATTTGATATTGAAAACTGGAAAGGAAACCAGGACCAGTGCCTTATTCATTGGGCAATAGAGCCATACAAATATACTATCCTAGAAAACCCTAACTCAAAACTCAGAGAAACCAAGTGAAGTTCCTTACAAGTCACTCTTCTCATTCCAATTCCTAGACATCAAATTTGTATGCAAACCTAGAATTCTCAGAACTTGAACTCAAGACTTATTCTCTCCTTGAAAGAAACTCAAATTCAAACTCACAGATACCTTGTAACTGGTATATTAAAATGCCTCACAAGTTAATACACAAGAATTGAAACCATGCATGCAACGACATCAGATAAGAACTGAACAGGGATTCCATTGTTCTCATTAGTCATTTATCTGAATCAATACATTTGCAAGACAAAGAAAACAAAAATAAGATTCAAAATCTTGGAAGCTACCCTGCAGCATAAATTTCAACATCCTTGTTACAATGAGAAAAATCCAAGATATAGCAATTGAGAGTCCATTCCAAAAACCAATTGACAGCTGTCCCTCTTGCATAAAAATATCTTTAACATTCCTCATCTCCCTACAACTAACTCCCAAGCTGATCCACATTCTGCAAAAACTTCCAATCTGATCTGCAACCGATTTTGATTCCCTGATTTCAAACCTAAACTGCTCTCATCAACTACCTTGCAACTGAAAATAGTCATCACCATTGGAATCCTCATTCCGAGACCTTTTCGAAAACATATAACACTTATATGTTATGGCAAAAAATGAGTTCCTAGGATAGTTTTCCGTGCACAGGATTACCACTTAAATTTTTGGATTTTGCCAATAGTTTCAACTATATCATTTTTTGAATTTTGTTATAAGCCTGCAATTTTATATTATTTTCACATTCTTTTTCCACAGAAGCCACTAGATTTTGCCAAGTGTCCTCATGCTACTGGTTACTCAAATTTGACCTCAAAGCTGACCACCTTCATTTAGAGAACTAGTGACCACATGAATTCTCCAGTTCGCGAAGTCAATCCACTAACCCAAGTTAAGCTCGGTGATTAAGCGAATAGCTTTGTTCTCTAATTCATGGAATCAAACCTTAACCCTGAGTAACATCTGGCGAACTAGCGACCGTGTACATTCTCCTATTCACGGAATGAAATCTCGACCAGGGTTAACATTTGGCAACCTGGCGAACAGCTCCATCTCCAATTCACAGAATGAAACTCCTCTAACCGCTAGTTTTCTAGCGACCACGCGACTACACTATCTCTGAATCAGGGAATCATTTGGCTTTGATCGCTAGCATTCAGCGAATCGGCGACCACTGGCAATCTCCAAGTTGCCAGATGTTTGTCTAACCACCAATTTTAATCTATGAATTCGTGAGCATGTGCCATGTGTCACCTCTACCACCTCACTAGTTCCATCATGTTTCTACAAAATTACCTCTTCTTGGGTGCAGGCATGGAAATTGAGGTGCTTACAAAGGGTCCCATGCATAGCCTCTAGAACTTCAACTTATTTCATGTTGTGAGTGGATTTGGTTTTAAACACTTGAAAGTTCCTTTTCGGCATGCATGTGGGATATTATATCCTTGAGTTTTAAAGACTTTGCATCAAAATTTGTCAACACAGTGCACCCAACTGGCGTGCACAAAGGCACGGGCCCACATGAGCAAAGGTTAGCACGTAGCCTTTTCACTTGATTTACTTATTATCTGGGTGGTGGTGTATATGAACACACTATTACCACCATACTTAAAGAATGTGGGATTAAAGGAAAACCAATGCTCAGTCTGTAAATACATGACCCCTACATACCTCAAATGGTTTGGATTCTATTGGAGATACTTCTTAATGTTGGTTCATTATGCCATTTTGAAATAGCGCCACCAGTTTGCCCAAAACGCAACTCCCTTATGCACTAGTGTGATATGTGTATCATAGCTTACTAGAAATCTACACAAACCTCCTTATCTCTAACCCTATGCATCCTCTATGATTTGTAAGCTTACGCAAAGCCTGTACATGAATTTTATGAGGCTCCTTTTATATTTGCACAACCTGGCAAGCATCTAAATGTTGTGATTTGCAGGCATAAACACCTGCATGACCCGCATATGATGCACAAAGCTTGGCAAACTACATGCTAAATACCCACACTACATTGTGTGAGTAGCATCATCACAATGCGTAAGTTTCCCTTCTCTTCAAATGTCGATTGCAGCTCCAATCTAACTCTTCCCCCCTGCATTATGTTGGAATTTCCTTTGGATTTGCATAGGCCAAACTCCATTGATTGGTTGACATGTGTGAAACTTCAAAATCAAACATTCCTCTCCTTGCACTTACGCTGGCACTCGCACTGCTTAACACCAATTGTATTCTCCAAACTAGTGGCTCCATTTATCATGCCATCCACATTGATCAAGTGCGTAGGTTCCCCATCTATCTTACGCAAAGCAATGTGACTCTCCAAAAGAGCGGCCCAGTTCAAATCTCACACAAGCATTCAAATCATGCTCTCTCCTAATGCGTGAGGCACATCTCTATGCATTGCCTCCCTTCTTCACACTGATGCGCAAGTATTAGAGGTGATTGAAAATTAACTTGGCACTAGATTGGCAGTCCATTATATTGCGCAAGCTATTATGCTTGGTTTCTCCCCAATAGTTATTACACAAGGTCCCAAAGGTGCGGGCAGTCCCACGTTTAACATAGGCCCCCAATATTAGTTTGTTGGCATCTATTAAATTTGGCATTGGCTTCTTTGTGTGAGTGTCTCCATATGATGCATGACAATCTACTCTTGGTTATCTGAAACGCAAGGTTAAAGTATCCACTTGGATCACAGATTACAAAATCAAAACTTTGGAGAAGGGATTTCTTTTGCTCCAATGACAAATTGTCATTGGATTTAGGCTGTATGAAAATACCTTACTCTGAGGTACCTGGCATTGCTATGAAGTCTATGACTACACGAAAAGCCTGAAGTCCTGTCAAGTTTGACACGTTGTCCTCCAGCTCCTGTTGTAAAGTATGCTAAAATTATAGCCATTAGGAATCCATTGATGCAATCAGGTGCATTGGTTGAATTTCTCTATCTAGCCCAAACCTTCAATAATAACAACGCTTCAACAAAAAGCCTTGATCCGGCAATATTCTTTTGAAAAAAGGCAGCCTGTTCCTCTAAAAACATATCTTCTAATATGCTTGAATAGTTATAAGGTGTAGCATGAACCAAGCCTCCCTTCTGAAATGCTTGAACATTATTACGACTAGGTGAAAGCTTTGACAAGTCAAAATTTCTAGTTGTAACTGTCAGAATGATCCGTATGATAAAATCATGTCCAATGTCCTTGTCAAGTCCTCCTGAATGGATAACCAAAATTGGCTTCAGGAAGGGGCTTCAAAACTTGACTAGAAGACCCTCTGCAAAATGTGAAGAGTGGAAAACTCACTCATCTCCAGCATCTAAACACGGTCACCAATTGGATCATCTTGGCAACATCAAGGCCACAAAACAATAATATCCAAAGAGAGCAATTTCATTTATTTTGCAGTTGGAAGTATTCAAACACATACGCAAACCCTAGCGAAAATGCGACTTGGAAAGATACTGGATCAACTCCTAAAGACTTTCACTTAGCAGAGTGATCTTCCATCAACAATGAATATGTATGCCAAAGAGATTCACCAGATTCAATTTCAAATACAAGATGCAACTGGTCAAAGGTGGAGGTTCTGGAACACTGACAAATGCGCATTAGCAATCAACATAAATTGCTATCTGATTTGCTCTTGAAAAGAAACCAAACTGACTCATGAAGATCTGAGCCTCTGGATATTGAAAATATATCATATGGAGAGTATGAATCTAGAAGGGAAACCCATGATGATCACCCAGTCACATTTGGCAAGCCTTTGAAAATAGCCACTTGGAAAAATAGAAAAGGACATGAGGAAAAGCTGATTTCTACCAATGAAAAGCACCTGGGATAGTGTGCATATAAAACCCTCATGACCTGAGACATTGCAAATTGTAAGTGAATTTGGTCTACAGTATAGAAGCATCATCTTCTTGACATAATCAATCATGCTACTCAAGATATGACATCATGAACAAGGCCTCCGACTGAAATATGCAATTGATCTGCATCAAATTATTAGAAACTGCAAACGGAATCAGATTGGAAAAGTGGGAAAATGGATTTGTCATGGCTTGAAATCTGAAACATAAGCTCTCTAATATACATATTAAACATTCCCAAAGTGGCGGGCTATGAAACCTAACAAGGTACAAGATATTCATAGGCAAACAGGGCCTATTACAATAATTTGACACTTAGGGACATGCAGATTCAGACAAGTGCCCAAAACAAAATATCACAAAACAATTTGAAACTTGAAATTTACGACCTAGGATGTCTTCTAATGATAAAAAAAGGGTAATGAACACCTGACATGCATGGGAGACTTCAGAAATGCATTTTGGAATGTAGGCTCAAAAAGCACCTATAAGGCCTCAAACTGCAAAATTTTAACATGGTACTTCAAAAACCCTTACTGTGTTTTTAGTCCCAACACCACCATTGTTTGGAATCTGTCAAGATCAAGATCTTTCGAAGCATTAGAACTACTTAGATCTTTGTCCAGAATGGCTCAATGAGCTGGAGAGATGCGAAGCAACTCAAACATAGAGATTTTAGCATTGGTATGTTGCAATTGTTGTATGATGTTGTATGATACCTCTTTAGACTCTTTAGAATTAGAAGATTTGTAATTAGTCTTTTCCTTAGAGCTAGACGTAAGATTGAAGGGAACCTTTGGAGTGTTAGATGAACCCGTGTTTTGTCCTTGACTAGTAACTTGAGCTTGAGATCGAGTAACTGCATTAGTGGTTCTATTATCTTTGTCCTTTCTAACAATAGTGATGACATTATAGTGTTCATATAGACATGGTTCAACCATGTTGATAAATTTGTTATTGCCAGTGTAAGTGTAATTGACTTAGCACCCATATTAGGTTTAGAAGATGAATCTCCCTTATTATGTTTTGGAAAAGGTTCTGTGAATGTTGTATGATCATTGTTGGATTTATGGTTGTCAATCATAATTTCTCCAGCATCGATTTTGTCTTGAATGAGATGTCTCAAATGCATGTAGTTGTTATTTTTATGACCCTTGTTATGATGGAAGTCACATAAATCTGATGAAGGGTGCTCCCCTTAATACCACAAACGCATAACAGAAATAGAGAAACAACAACAATATGCAAGAACAGAAAATTGGCTTCTTATTATCTCCACAAATGTGGAATTACAAACTTTCAGAATTACAATATGCAAAGCCACATGGGCATTCCCTTACAATATTCTGTAGGAAAAAGCCTTGAATTATTGCCCAGATCTACTACCCAGAACTATTCTGAACTGCCTAAGACAATAATACAGCCTTCCTTATATAGGCAATTTTCCATCGCCTGGGAAGGTTCCAGAATTTTAGCCAATAAGGCCGACCAAACTTAGAATTATTTTATTTTACATTTTATTACATCATAGTCAGCTCAAGATAACCTTTGAAACCCGAACAGAAATTTTGAAGAAAATTATTTTTCGCCATTTCAGGTGGCCCAACTTCCGAAGACCATAAGTCATCACCAGTTGACCCGATCGGCTATTATAACCCCATTTCGGAAATGCCACGAAGCGCTCTACAAGCTTGACTGGCACAAGCACCTGTCACCCAAATTTTTGACCTCATCCGGGGCCTCTAAAGCCTTCAAAACTGAGTTCAAAGTTTCTGTACCCTACTGCCAATACCAAAAATCTTCAATATCTTCCAATATACACTTGATCTGGCAATGAAACTTTACTGGCAGACTTATATGACCAAAATGAACCTTCAAGAAAGAAATTAGATCATTCTGAGCATAGATGAAAATTACCAAAAATAGTAACTTTCCATAAATAGTAGCTCTGCACAAAATAGCCCTTATTGAATAAATAAATAAAAAATAGAAATATTTTTGGATGATGCAAGATTGCTCTTACACCCAAGATGCTCCTGCATCAGACACCCAGGGTAATTTAAGAAGTGACCCTGTCACGACTCAGGTGTGCAGAGGAAAACCAAGACGGTTAACCTCCTCCTTTGTTAGCCATGATGAATCTTCAACAGGTCGTCCTTTCCACTTGACTAGATATTCTTCATATGTCCTGTTCCTTGTGCTTCTGCCAACACGACTGTCCAGTATACCCTCGATCTCCTTAGTGTCTGAACTAGTTGCTGGAATACTCCACTGTGCCGTTGTGATCTCATCTTCAACACCTCCCTCATGATACTCTGTCAGATCTGAAATGTTAAACACTGGTGAAATATTTAGCTCGGTAGGCAATTCTACCTCATATGCGTTTCCTGAATCATGTTTCTTCAATATCCTGCATGGTCCAAACTTCTTCATTTTCATCTTGTTATATGTACCAACTGGAAACCGCTCCTTCCACAAATGAACCATGACCTCATCACCAACCTGAAATTCCTTATACCTCCTTTTCTCATCTGCCTTAGCCTTATACTGTGCGTTCATCTTGGTAATATGCTTCCTCACCTCCCCATGGATGTTCTTCAAGTGTTCTGCAAAATCCTCAGCTTCAGCACTACTTATTTCTCCTTTATCTATCTTCCTCAATTTAGATGCATTTCTTGGACTACTTCCATATACAATCTAGAATGGTGATTTATCAGTGCTCCTGTTGACAGAATTATTGTATGCGAATTCTGCCTGTGGTAAAATCAAATCCCATCCTGTTGGCTTATCTCCAACCAAACATCTCAGCAAATTTCCCAAACTCCTATTCACCACCTCTGTCTATCCATCAGTCTGTGGATGATGCGATGAACTGAACTTCAAATCTATCTTCAACTTCTTCCACAACGTACGCCAAAAATATCCAACAAACTTAGTGTCCCAATCTGAAACTATGGTCTTTGGAAAACCATGAAGTCTCACTACTTCTCTGAAAAACAATTCTGCTACATGAACAGCATCATTAGTCTTCTTGCAGGGAATGAAATGTGCCATCTTTGAAAATCTGTCAACTACCACAAAAATTGAATCATGTCCCCGCTGTGTCCTTGGTAAACCAAGAACAAAGTCTATGCTGATATCCTCCCAAGGCTTCTCTGGTACAGGTAATGGCTGATACAACCCTGTATTCTGCTTCACTCCTTTTGCCATCTGACATACTCTACAACTCTGTACAAACTTCTTCACATCTTGCTGCAACTGTGGCCAATAATAATTCTCACTAACCAAACTAAGGGTTTTATCACGACAAAAATGTCTAGCCAATCCTCCACTATGCTTCTCCTTGATGAGATTCTCCCTCATAGAACTTCGTGGAATGCACAACTGACTCCCTCTGAATAGCATATCATCCTGGATGATGAAATCCAACCATTTCGTCCTATCTAGAGTAACAGGTTCTGTACAAGCTTTCCAAGCTTCACCAAAATCAGGATCCTCTGGATACAAATTCTTGAGTTCCTTGAACCCAACCACTTCAATCTGCATTTCTATCAGCAATAGTTGCCTTCTGCTAAGAGCATCTGCAACCCTATTAGACTTTCCACTCCTGTGTTTCAAAACAAATGTATAACTCTGCAAAAACTCAACCCATTTCAAATACCTCTGATTCAACTTTCCTTGACTATTCAAATTTTGCAAAGATTGATGATCAGTATACAAAACAAACTCCTTAGGAAGTAGATAATGTCTCCACTTCTTTAATGCCTGAACTATAGCATAAAATTCTTGATCATAAACAGAATATTTCCTCTTGGCATCATTTAACTTCTCACTGAAATAAGCAACAGGTTTACCTTCTTGGCTCATAACAGCTCCTATTGCAGTACCACTAGCATCACAATCTACTTGAAACACCTTATTAAAATTTGGAAGTGCTAAAACAGGTTGTTCTGTAACTTTTTGTTTCAACAATTGAAAACTCTTTTCTGCCCCATTAGTCCACTTAAACTCTTTTCTATCCCCTCTCATTGTTTCAGTCAAGGGACCACAAATACTGCTAAAATTTTTGATAAACTTTCTGTAAAAGCTAGCTAGACCATGAAAAGATCTTACCTCAGTAGCACTCCTTGGAGTAGGCCATTCAAGGATAGCCTATACCTTCTCTGGGTCCATTTTTAGACCTTCTGCTGAAACTACAAATCCCAAATACACCAACTCTTTCTTCACAAAACTGCACTTCTTCAAATTAATCAACAATTTCTCTTCTCTCAACTTCTCAAATACCATACGAATATGCATCATATGCTCATCCAATGTCTTACTAAAGATCAAAATATCATCTAGGTAAACAATGACAAACTTACCCAGAAATTCTTTCAGAACCTCGTTCATGAGCCGCATGAAAGTGCTCAGTGCATTGGTTAGCCCAAAAGGCATGACTAACCACTCATATAGTCCTTCCTTTGTCTTGAAGGCAGTCTTCCATTCATCTCCTTCTCTGATTCGAATCTGGTGATATCCACTCTTCAGATCTATCTTTGATAAATACACAGCTCCACTCAAACAATCCATAATATCATCCATTCGTGGCAATGAAAACCTGTACTTGATTATGATCTTGTTTATTGCCCTAAAATCTGTACACATCCTCCACTCTCCATTCTTCTTTGGTGCTAATACCGCTGGTACAGCACAGGGACTTAGACTCTCTCGAATCAACCCCTTCTGTAATAGTTTATGTACTTGTTTGTTCAACTCCTCACTTTCTGCAGGTGTCATTCTGTGTGCTCCCTTATTCGGCAAACTCGCTCCTGGGATCAAGTCCATCTGATGACTGATCTTCCTGACTGGTGGTAATCCATCAGGCACGTTATCAGATACAATATCCTGAAACTCATTCAACAAATTTGCAACTTCTACAGGTACATCCTCTACTTCTTCTTTACCAACTTTTGGAATTAAAGCAAAACACACATGCTCATGCCTCATACCATCTAGGAATTTTCTTCCATCAACAAATGTTATTCTTGTGTTACCACATACCTTTTCTTCGATCTCCTTCAATGGCTTTAGCTTGTGTCGCACTCCATCCTTTGTCAGGGAATAGGTATTCACACGACCATCGTGTACAGCACATCTGTCAAACTGCCACGGTCTACCCAATAACATATGACATGCATCCATAGAGATGATATCACACAATACCTCATCTTGGTATCCGCCAATCTTGAACTTCACCAGGCATTGTTCATTGACCATGACCCTGTGGTCATCCTGTACCCAGGCAATCCGATATGGATGTGGGTGTTTCTATCTCTTGAGCTTCAACTTTGTCACCATCTCTTCTGACACCAAATTGTCAGTGCTTCCACTATCAATAATCACATCACAACATTTACCTTCACACTTGCACCTGGTGCGAAACAGGCTCCTTCTTTGTTCAAGTTCATTCTCACCACTCAGCAAGACTCTTCTGTTAATTAGCGTTTCTCCTCTTTCAGCATCTTCAGAATTTGATGATCTAGCATCTTCATCTACATGTGCAATTCTGGCCTGGCCTTCATTTCTCCTGTCTGTTCTACCTTGGTGCTGAGGACATTCAAATGCCCTATGACCTTCTTCTCCATAGTGAAAACATGTTCCACGGAAGCCACCTCTTCTAGATCCTTGTCCTCTTCCTCTTCCTCTCTGATCTCTATTATTCTGATCTTGGAAGTGATTGGAATTATTTCCTCGCTGATTCTGACTACTACTGGCCTCATCCTTCTTTTTCGGATCTTCATTTCGGCCACTATATGACCGTCCACCAGATCGTCCACCGCGACCTCTTCCATTTTGTCTGCTCTCGAACTTCTTGTTCAGCTTTTCCTCTACCTTTAGGGCAAATTAGTATGCCTCCTCAATACTGTTCATTCGAACCAGATTCAACTCCTCCTGAACACTTGGCCTTAACCCATTAAGGTATTGGGCAACTTTCTCCTTATCAACTTCTGCATGGCCTGTTCTGATGAGGAGTCGATAGAACTCCTCTGTATACTCCTGAACAGATCTTCCTGCTTGCTTCAAACTCTGCATTTTCTTTAGTAGATCAAGCTCATAATCAACAGGAATGAACTGTTGCTTCAATTTATCCACCATCCGATCCCATCTTGTGATTTTATCTTTCCCTCTTCTATTTCACTCCAATTGAATTTCTTGCCACCAGATCTTCGCATGACCTTTCAGTCTGGCCTTCGCAAATTTGACCCTATCAGGATCCTCAACATCTTCATACTCAAAATATTCCTCACATTCATTGATCCAGTCGATCAATTCCTCTGGGTTAAGATTTCTAAAAAATGTAGGAACCTCAATCTTAGGTCTTTTCCCAATCTTAGAAATCGCCCGAAAAAGTCTTTCTTCCTCCTGGTTCACAATTTCAGCTTCTCCTTCTTGATATTCTTCTTTGGCTTCATCCTCACTTTCATCTCTGACATTAAGATTCATTCCTCTGCGAATCTCTTCTTGCAATGCTCGCACTTGTCTCTGCAGCTCTCTAACCTCAGGTGTTACAACACCAGCTCTTCCGCCACGTTCCCTTCGTGGAGGCATTTTCGCAATGCGCGCTGAAACCCTAGCCACGGTCCTGGTGCAAATTGCCTCATAGTTGGCGATCTGTTTACACACTCAAGAACTCCTGCTCTGATACCACTTGATGAAGGGTGCTCCCCTTAATACCACAAACGCATAACAGAAATAGAGAAACAACAACAATATGCAAGAACAGAAAATTGGCTTCTTATTATCTCCACAAATGTGGAATTACAAACTTTCAGAATTACAATATGCAAAGCCACATGGGCATTCCCTTACAATATTCTATAGGACAAAGCCTCGAATTATTGCCCAGATCTACTACCCAGAACTATTATGAACTGCCTAAGACAATAATACAACCTTCCTTATATAGGCAATTTTCCACCGCCTGGGAAGGTTCCAGAATTTTAGCCAATAAGGCCGACCAAACTTAGAATTATTTTATTTTACATTTTATTACATCATAGTCAGCTCAAGATAACCTTTGAAACC
Source organism: Chamaecyparis obtusa (assembly GCA_027943335.1). Lineage (NCBI taxonomy): Eukaryota > Viridiplantae > Streptophyta > Pinopsida > Cupressales > Cupressaceae > Chamaecyparis > Chamaecyparis obtusa. The sequence continues at coordinate 1,938,102 of BSBK01004314.1, read as the reverse complement.
CGAACAGAAATTTTGAAGAAAATTATTTTTCGCCATTTCAGGTGGCCCAACTTCCGAAGACCATAAGTCATCACCAGTTGACTCGATCGGCTATTATAACCCCATTTCGGAAACGCCACGAAGCGCTCTACAGGCTTGATTGGCGCAAGCGCTCGTCACCCAAATTTTTGACCTCATCCGGGGCCTCTAAAGCCTTCAAAACTGAGTTCAAAGTTTCTGTACCCTGCTGCCAATACCGAAAATCTTCAATATCTTCCAATATACACTTGATCTGGCAATGAAACTTTACTGGCAGACTTATATGACCAAAATGAACCTTCAAGAAAGAAATTAGATCATTCTAAGCACAGACGAAAATTACCAAAAATAGTAACTTTCCATAAATAGCAGCTCTGCACAAAATAGCCCTTATTGAATAAATTAAAAAAAAAAATAGAAATATTTTTGGGTGATGCAAGATTGCTCTTACACCCAGGATGCTCCTGCATCAAAATCGGTCTCTTTTCACTATTTAGGTTTAACTTTGGGATCATATGGTTTGATCTCAAGTAAGGTGATGATGTTATTTGCCAAAAGGGTTGTCATGGTAGATTCTAAGGACTCTCCAAGAGGAGTAAACTTGTGTTTAGGTTATGAAGCCCAAGGTTTATAGTCAATTGGCTTTTTAGTTGATTATGTCACTTTTACCTCTAAAGCTTTGATGGATTGGGTACTATTAGTGAGATTAAAAGTGGGTGCTTTAGGTGGAGCACTTATATGATCAACAACACCATCTGTGACAATGTTCTTATTCTTGTTCTAGTTTTTGCCTTTGTCCTTGGAATTGAATCTTGATTCATACTTGTTTTCTTTATGAAGCAATATGTCTCCATTTTGAACAAGCACTTTTTCAATTTTGATGGTGTTCTCTACCATTTTATTAAAGGATGTATGATTTTGCATTTGTAAATGATAATTGATTTTTCGAACAAGGTTATTGATGAAGATTTCTAGCTTTTCAATTTCTGGAATAGGTCGAGTATAGAGTGAAAACTTATTCCTCCATCATTTGAGGAAAGCCAGGAATGGTTCTCCTGGGTTTTGTTTCAGATTGTAGATGTCGATCATGGTGAGCAGATGTTGGATATTGTAGGAGTATTGTTGATAGAATAGTTTTATTAACTCCTCAAAGGTTTTGATAGTTGGAGGTATTTTAGAGAACCAATGAATGGCTGCTCCTCCCAGAGATCATGGGAAAAGATGCATTAAGTAGGTTGGTTCATGCATAAACTCCATGGATTGAGTACAAAATTCTCTGACATGATCTTGGGGATCAAAGCTTCCATCATACTTATCATATTTTGGTATTTCCATTCTTTTTGGGAATGGTGGCATGTACAATTTTTTATCAAATGGAAAAGGACATAGAGCCTTCATATAGAACTCTTTAGGTTCCTTCTCTTTTTCTAGCTTGTTGAGCTTAACTTGCATGGCATGTATCTATTTCATCATGGCTATGATGGGATTTTCTTCCTCTTGTGTGATGATATTATCGACATTAAATTCAGGAGGAAATCTAGCTCCTTGCTGGGCCAATTCAAGAAATATGCCTCTCTGTTTTCATGCAAGAAGTGTTTCATCATTCTCTTGAAGTTATCATCATTCTGATACTGGGAAATTTTTGGGGGTGTGTGTTCTTGATCTACAGCATGTTGATATTATTGTCATTGGAAGCCTTGGTTTGCTCCTCCTTGAGACATCGTGTTGTTGTGAGGACTCTCAGGGATTAATTGATGTGGGGTTGACTGATTACCTCTATGAGTTTATACATGAGGGGTTACGTAACCACCTTTTAAGTAAATATTTTCAACAGCATATTCTCTGAATAAATTTGTGTCGTAAGGCTGATGAAATGTTTGAGAAATCACAGAAGATGTTGCTGAAGAGATTCTGGTTTCTTCTCTTTGTTTTCTTTGTGAGGAAGCTCTAGTTTCCACCATTAACTTCAATTGAATCACAAGAGCGAGATAAGGCAACTGATTGATGATCTAGTTTAAGACTAATTGAATTACTTAACCTTGTCAAGATTGATTTGATAAAGGATTGATTGGACGTAAATGTAGGATACTGTGCCCTAGATGTATGGGTAGATGTCCAAAAGATGGTGGACACGATCTCACAACACTTAGTCATTTTGAGATAGGTTTTGAGATTATTTTGACAAGGTCATGATACAAGATCAGAAGGGATTCAAATAGACAAATTAGAAGACATAGTCAAGCTAAAATTACCAATTTAAAAAAAATGGATGAATTCTCTGTTGGCTCTATTCTGTTCTTGACACAGTGGATTTTCTGACAGATTCTAGACATTGGCTACAATGACTAGATTTCTGACAAATTTGAAGGCATTCTGAAAAGTTTGACTCAACTCCCAAATGACTTTCTCTAGGCTCGTATGAGTTAGGATGAGGTCCCACACAACAGTTGTATGATACAATACAAGATTTTGTATGAGTTTCTGGGGGTTGTGATACAATAGTCTAAAAACTCATATGATTTTTTAATCTCTAGGATGAAAAAATGACACCAAAAAAGGATTTTTGTTCAGATTTTACAAGTTTTTCTAGATTTGGTAGATTTTGATAGTTGTTTTTTGGACCAGGTTCTGAAAATCTTTATAGTAGTTTGTCTCAAGTTTTGTTCATTTTTAAATGACCAATTTGATAGCAAACACGCAAGACATCAATCAAGGGAGCAAACAATCATCTTCAAAAAATGAGCAAGGGACAAAGCAACCATGTACATGAACAAGAAATAGTGACTTTAGCATGCTAATCCCTAAGAATGCTACATGTGTATGTTCTAAAAAGTTTTGCAATCACACACATAGTCCTAGAAAATGAAAAATTTGGTTGCACTAGGGTTTTTAGTAATGGTTTGACTCTACAACTTTTATAATCTCAAGAGGGCGAACTCCAATCCAGGTGCATAGGGGTTTTGACATAGTCTGAGAATTTAATTAATTAAGAGTTGCTGAGGAGATTTGACAACCCAACAAGAAACTACACCTGTAGAGATTTCTTCCACAAGGACATTTATATAGCAGCTGTTGTTGGAGATTTTCCAGCAAGCCAGTACTGACTGTATGTTTGTCATTGATGACAACATATGGTAAGTAGCATGCATGGAAGACTTATGTAGTAAGCTTTAAGTATATGTAGTATGGACACATTATCAACATGATATCGTGGATGTAGAGGTTAACTGTTAGCACAGACAGTTATATAGCAGCTTGTGTCAGTAGTGTTCCTGATAGAGTAACAGGCAGTGTTCTGTGTATGATTGTCCATATAGTTATCATGGAGCCTTGCACCTTTGGATATGTGATGGAGACATGTTAGTGATGTTACATTCATGGATGTAGAGTCTAATGATTAGTAGAAGTGAACTTAAGCAGTCGCTATTCACTAGTAGCAGTTTCCTATGTTTGTTCAGAAGAGCCGACAGAGATTATATTGGTTCAGGAGTTGCGCCTATCATTTTGATATGTGCCATTGGGTTAGAGCTTGGAGAAGAGTTAGTAATGTTTGATTAAGAGAGCATGATGTAATTCAGCTTGAGGAGAAAGATCCAATTATTTTGGTAGATCTGACAGTGTGTAGCATGTGTCTACAATTATCTTATTGGAAAGGTCCCAAAATGTGTTGCATTCTTAGTAGAGTCGACTGAATTATTATTGGAGTTTATTATGGCTTGTCTAATATGATTTCAAGATGGTTCTAATAGGCTGACTTGATTATATCATTTAGAGGGAAGATATTTATAGGCAGTCATTTGTGATTGCTAGAGTGTGGTTCATAGTTGATTGTGAAGAGCAAAGCAGAGTGTGTGAAGTGTTGAACCATCAGAAGAAGGTCTATGTGACCAAGTAAACTATTTATGCTATACATTAGAACTGATCCAAATAGCAGGTCAAAGCCTAGTTCACCAAGATCCAGATATAGTGTGTATCTATTATTCAAAAGGTTGTAGCCTTCGCCCATTTGAGAAGTGTACTCTCAAACAATGCATCCTCACCCCTAACAGGGTTAATTTTAAAAGACTTCTAATAGGGTTTGACCCTTGACCAGGTCTACTATACAAAATATATTGTAAAGCAACTCCTAACAAGGTTAAGGATCTTCTAACAAGGATCATAAAACACTAGTGCAAAATATTAATGGGTGTCAACTCCCACCGGGGTTTTTACCTATTTGGGTTTCTCCGTAACCAAAATATTGGTGTTGTGTTCAAGTGTTCTTTCATTGTGTTGATACTTTATGTTTAAGTATACTTAATTGGATAAAGAATTGAAACTTGTAGATAACTGATTCACCCCCCCCCCCCAGTTATCTCTTGGGACTATTCTTAACAATTGATATCAGAGCCAAGTGCCTCGGAGAGAAATTTTAACAGCTTGAGGTTGATCAAATGGCATTTTTTAGAAAAGAAAGTCCTAAGTTTGATGGAGAGAATTATCTTGATTGGAAGAACAAGATGGTGACTCATTTGCAATGCATTTCTTTTGAATTTTTTGATGTAACTATCAAAGTAGTCAAGATCCCTACTTTAGAAGACCTTGCAAAGGATGATGCTATTGAAAAGAAAAAGAAATTTTTTCATCAGAATGCAATAGCCAAAGAAGCCCTTATGAGCACCCTATCTGATAGTGAGTTTTTAGAAATAAAGAAAGTAGATACAGCCCACAAAATATGGAAGTACCTAGAAGACATATTTGAAGGAGACAAATAAGCAAAGGATGCGTGCAGAAAAACATGGAAGAAAATATACAATGCATTAGAGATTCTATCTGAAGAAAACATCAGAGCTTACAATTAAAGGATCAATGAAGTAGTTTCTGGAATCAGGAACAATGGTGGAGCGATCTCAGAGGAAGACATTATGGACAAATTGATGACTACTCTCACTCCAAAATATGAAAACAAGATCAACATCCTTGATGAGACCATGCAGCTTACATCAAATTTCAAGAGAGAGACCTTGATCAGCAAAATCTTAGCTTTTGAGATTTCAAGATTGAAGACAGAACCTAAAAGTGAGACAACCTTCAAAGCATTAGTCCATGGTAAGAAATCTACAAACACTTTTGGTAAATTTGATACTGGTCATGAAGGGAAAACACTAGATGATTTCAGTGCTATGATTTCCAAAAGAGAAAAGAAAGGAAAAGGAAAATATGAAGGTCAATCTCCATCTAAATGCTTTTCATGTAATAAGATTGGTCACTTTTCATCTAAGTGTCCTTCAAGAGCTAGAAAGTTCAAAAATGACTACAAGCCTAAATACTCTAAGGAATGTTACTATGTTGGAGATGGAGTTTTAGATGATGACTCAGCTGAACAAGAAATTGGATTCATTTCTATTATAGACAAAATGAACAAAAAGATAGATCATGAAGATGAGAAAGAGGAACACGAGCTATCATTGATTTCACAAGATGATATAAGGATAGACTAGATTATAGATAGTGGTTTTTCACATCACATGATAGGTGATAAAGATAGATTTGTTCATCTAGACAAATACAATGGTGGCACAGTTAGATTTGGAGATAACACTCCTAAACCCATTGTTGGTAGAGGAGCCATCACCTTGGATGGAAAGAATAGTATTGATGATGTTCTTTATGTCGATGGTTTGAAACATAACCTACTAGGTGTTGGGCAATTACTTGACAAAGGTTACATATTAGAATTCAATGGAAACAAGTGCATCATTAACAACAAAGAAGGAGAAATAATTGCATCAGGATCAAAGACTAAAGGTAATGTTTTTCAGCTTAATCCAGAAGCAAGTTGTTTTGTTGCTAAAATAGATGACAGTTGGTTGTGGCATAAAAGACTATGTCATATCAATTTTGATAACATAGTAAAGATAAGCAATGTAAAGGCAGTAAGAGATCTTCCTAGCATAGCAAAGCCAATTGAAACTATATGCACGGTGTAGACACTAAAAAATGGGCAAGTGCTTTAAATCATCAAAATGGCTCCAAATCATCAAATTACAAATTCTTAATAAAAAAGGATCAAATAAAATTTAAATGGACATTATTAAATCAAAGTTGGACAAAATCAATCAAATAATGACATTAAATAATTAAATCAAAGCTTAAAGAGGTGAAAAGCACTATATAGTTAATTTTAATCAATTAATTATATAATTTTAAATCATAAATCAAATTGAACCTATTCCCTTACATGGCTAATTTAATTAATTGATGGAATTTAATTAATCCTAATATATTTCAACAACAAATTGAGGAACCAATGAAAATTGAGAATACAAAGCACATGGATCACTCAAAGGAATTGAATCTTGATCACACAAATTCAACTTTGAATCTCATCCACTCAATTTTGTCCTTTTGTCCAAAGCTTTGAGACAAACATTTAAATTGTCCCCCCATTTAAAAACATTGCAAAGTTTTTGACTCAACCAAGGATAAATAATGATTACTTCACTCTACCCCCTACCCTTGGGAATTTACTATAAATGAGAGGCATTTTGAGAGAAATAATCATCTTAGAAATTCATTTGCAAAGCATCACCCTGATAGTCATTTTCATAGCAATTGAGAGCATTTGAATTATCTTTGTATCACATTATCAATTTGAGAGCTATATTAAGCATTTGTAGTATCATATTTCTCATTTTAGAAGTGTCACTAGTAGGGAATACAAAGCTGGGAGCTCTACTTACCACATCTAATTAGAGAACCATGACATGTCATGGATATTAAATGCATTTCTTAGTTTAAATTTGCATTGTATTTTCTTTGAATTGTTAGTTAATAATCCCAATTTCATGAAGATGTTTAACATACACACACACAGGGAATGTGTGATGGGAAAGCATGTCAGAAACTCATTTAGGAGAAAGCTCAATTCAGTAGAGAACAACCTGGATCTAATTTGTACAGACCTATGTGGTCTAACTCAAACAATATCATACTATGGTGAAAGGTATTTCATTTTTTTGGTTGATGACCATACTAGAATGATGTGGGTTGTGTTCTTGAAAGACAAGTCAGAAGCATTTGAGAAGTTCAAAATATTCAAAGCTAAGGTTGAGAATGAATCTGGACTAAAGAAAAAATGTTTGAGATCAGATAGAGGAGGATAATTCACCTCTTACAGATTTGATGCAAGAGCATCCCAGGGTAGTTGGCTATCCTGCATGTTTGGGAGATTTGATGGAGTTGTGTGGACTTATTTTCATATGTGAGGGGTTTGGTAGAGTTGGATAAACCTACTTGGGTCTTGGGTAATTGGTCTTGATGTATTTAATGGAACTTGGCATGGTCTTGGTTGCTCAGCATGGCCTTGGGGAGCTCGGCCTTGCTTAGGAATTTGGTGCCTATTTCAGTTCGTATAAGTAATTTTCCACAAAGAGTTAGAGGTTGCAAATTTCAAGGATTGAAGAGGACCTATTGTAGACATGAAAAATTGGCAAAAGGCTTAAATCAATCAAAAGGTGCAATCAAATCATCAAAATAGCATGAAAAAATCAATAAATGGAACAAAGGCAATTCAAATCAAAGGAAAATTCAATTAAATGATTAAATGATTAAATAAAGCTTGAAAAGGGGAAAAATACTACGAAATTGATTAAATTCAATTAATGACATAGTTGTTGGAATGAAAAATTAAAATGAACCTCTTACCCTTCATGGCTAATTTTAATTACTTTAATTAATTAATAAATACTAATTTCTCTCAACAAAGCAAAAAAAAGGAGACAAAATGGACACAAATCACTCACTTTTGTTGAAATGGTCCAGCCTTTTGAAACCATTTAAATGATTGTCCCCTCCTTGTCCCCCCATTTATGGAAAAAGCAAAGCCAATTGACCTTACCCAAGCATAACCATGGTTATCTCACTCTACCCTCTACCCTTGGGAAAATCCTATAAGTAGAAATCATTTAGAAGCATAATTCATCCACTCCATATCCTTGAATTGCAGCAAAGCTCTGTCAATTTGCATCCACATCACTCACTTATCATTTTTCATTGCTAATTAGCTTAAATTGCTTTGATCATAGTAGATTGTTCATCAAATAGAGCTAGAATTTGATAGAATAGATCTAAATTTGCATATCATAGAGCTTAATTCTCATCTTTAGAGTGTCACTAGTGAGGATCATAGCTGAGAGCCTCGTTTACCACTTTATTTTAGAGATCCATGAGATATTTAGATTAATTGTGCATTATTTAGATTATTTTGCTTTGAATAGTGTAATTGTCTTTCAAATCTTGTTATTTCATGAAGGTGTAAATCACTCACACACACCTATATTTCTACCTATGGTTTGAAGCATGAGTTCTAATTCATTCGGAGCTAGGAGATATCGTGATTTTACTAAGACATCAATTTTGGGAATTTAATTGTTGTTGTTGGCCGACTTGTGGCATTTAATTTCGGTATTTGTATTTAATTTATGTTCAGGGCCGACCTGTGGCTTAGATTGGTATAAGTAGGGGTTGTGGAGGAAGTCTTTAGGCATCATTCATCCATCTTGGAGAAGAGGAAGAGGTAGAGGAGTGAGTTTTGAGTAGAGCTAGTAGTTGTGGCTTGGGAAACAAGGAGATTGCTTGGTGGGCTTGCGAGCACAAGTTTAGATCTTCCTTGGGGGTTCCTACCAGTGTGTGGATCTGGGCTAGCTAGGGTTTGGTTTGGATCTTGCGAGATCTTGTGGAGTTTCTATTGTAATTGCATTATATTTGGCTGTAACCCGGAAGGCCTTACAGCTGGGCATGTTGGATGAAAATATGATAATTCTATCATGAGTTTTTGCATTGTGTAGATCTAAATCTTTGTATTGTTATTATATTCTATTGTGTGGTTATTTTCTAGGGGCTAGGACATCTCCATCAGGGATTCTCCTACCTTGCACTACACCAAGTGGTATCAGAGCACAGTTGTTCCTGAGTGTGTGGATAGAGCGCCGAATGTGAGGCAGTTTACACCAGGACCTTGGGTGGAGTTTTTCAGAGTGAAGGTTGTTCCTGAGTGTGTGGACAGAGCACCGACTGTGAGGCAGTTTGCACTAGGACCTGGTTGAAGGTTGGATCTAGTTGGTGATTTTTTGCAGAGGGTTTGCGAAGATCTTAGAAGATGGCTCTAAGAAGATTGGACCCTGAGATGATTGCAAAACTCCATGATGTGGTGGAGAAGAATATTTCAAAGACTTGTGCTCGGTTGGAAGCTAGATTGACTAATAAAGTTAAGGAAGAGATGGTTGAGAGTGATCCATCTCTAGATAAATTTCATAAGAGAGTTCGAGAGATCTTGAAACCATGGAGCTGGAGTCTACCGATCAGGAAGTGAGTTGTCTGGCCGGTTAGAAGACTTGTTCGAGAGAAAAGAGGGCATAGAAAGGTCGATATGGAAGTTAGTTTTGTTGATCAGTGTGTGGAGGCTGATGCAGAACCTACAGAGAAACTTGTGGATGTTTCTATGGAGCTTCCTAACCTTGTTGATGCTGTGATTGAGGTTGGTTTTCATGATCAGTTGGTTGAGTCTGACATGGAAATTGTGGAGCACTTGGTCATGGATAATCAGGTTGCTAAGGGTGATGATCCATATGTTGGTGATATGGATGTTGTTGATATGGATGTTTCTAGTGTGGATTCACTAGTTGTTGATGTGGTTGAGGGTCTACATGATACTACGGATCTGTATGTTCCTGATGTGGACCTGTTGGTGGTTGACATGGTTGAGGATTTACATGTTGCTCCTATTATGGATTTGAGCTTACATGTTGGTGACATGGATTTCATGTTCAAGGATATTGTTTTTGTTGGTAGTGATCAGCTACAGAGAATGTTGGTGAGGCACTATGTTCAGTTTGTTCCTGGGAGTGAGCATGTTGATTGGATGGTTGAGATTCTAGTGGTTGACAGATGGATGCGGATTTGGATGATTTTCATGTTGGTTTTATTGTCCCTATTGGAGTGGAAGCCTTTGGTGAAGATGAAGATGGTTACAGATATTTCATCTAGCATCAAAGTATGAGGCATACTTATTTTCACACCTGGGGAGTCTGATGTAGGAGCATCCCAGGGTAGTTGGCTATCCTACATGTTTGGGAGATTTGATGGAGTTGTGTGGACTTATTTTCATATGTGAGGGGTTTGGTAGAGTTGGATAAACCTACTTGGGTCTTGGGTAATTGGTTTTGATGTATTTAATGGAACTTGGCATGGTCTTGGTTGCTCAGCATGGCCTTGGGGAGCTCGGCCTTGCTTAGGAATTTGGTGCCTATTTCAAGCCATATAAGTAATTTTCCACAAAGATTTAGAGGCTTCAAATTTCAAGGATTTAAGAGGGCCTATATTTCTACCTATGGTTCAAAGCACGAGTTCTAATTCATTCAGAGCTAGGAGATATCATGATTTTACTAAGACATCAATTTTGGGAATTTAACTATTGTTGTTGGCCGACTTGTGGCATTTAATTTTGGTATTTGTATTTAATTTATGTTCAGGTCCGACCTGTGGCTTAGATTGGTATAAGTAGGAGTTGTGGGGGAAGTCTTTAGGCATCATTCATCCATCTTGGAGAAGAGGAAGAGGTAGAGGAGCGAGTTTTGAGGAGAGCTAGTAGCTGTGGCTTGGGAAACAAGGAGATTGCTTGGTGGGCTTGCGAGCACAAGTTTAGATCTTCCTTGGGGGTTCCTACCAGTGTGTGGATCTAGGCTAGCTAGGGTTTGGTTTGGATCTTGTGAGATCTTGTGGAGTTTCTATTGTAATTGCATTATATTTGGCCGTAACCCAGAAGGCCTTACAGCCGGGCATGTTGGATGAAAATATGATAATTCTATCATGAGTTTTTGCATTGTGTGGATATAAATCTTTGTATTGTTATTATATTCTATTGTGTGGTTATTTGATAGGGGCTAGGACATCTCCATCAAGGATTCTCCTACCTTGCACTGCACCAAGATTCTATGAGTACTTTGAAGAACATGGCATCAAGAGGCAGTTAAGTGCACCTAGAACCCCTCAGCAAAATGGAATTGCAGAGAGAAGGAATAGGATCATCCTTGACATAGCGCACACCATCATGATTGAAGGAAAAGTTGCACACACCTATTGGAGAGATGTAGTCAATACAGCAGTCTATACCATCAATAGAATTCAATTGAGGCCTAGTGCGGACAAAACACCATATGAGCTATGGTTTGGTAATGTTCCCACAGTAAAATACTTTAGAATCTTTGGAAGCAAGTGCTACATCAAGAGATATGAAGCAGTAGGCAAGTTTGATGCAAGAAGTGATGAAGGTATTATCCTTGGTTACTCTACTAAAAGTAAAGCTTATAAATGTTTCAATTTAAGATTGAAAAAGATCATTGAAAGTACTCATGTTAAGATTGATGAAAAGTTTATGGTTAAAGAAAGATATCATGATTACTCACCCATGATTAAAGAAGAACCCAGACCCTCCAGTAGTGAGATAGTTATTGAAGAAATGTTTGACAGTATTGATGTGTTATTCAATGACCTTGAGACAAGTGAAGAAGAAAATCCTAAGGCAGATGAGACAGTATCACCTAAAGCTTAAAAGTTTACATCTAGATATCATTCTAAGGATGACATCATTAGAGATCAGAGTGGAAAACTCACAACAAGTTCAAGAGTAAAGAGTTCTACAAGCAATGAGGTGGTATGTTTACTATCTTAGATTGAACCCTTAAGTGTTGAAGATGCATGCAATGATTCAGATTAACATGATGCTATGAAAGAAGAACTAGATCAAATTATTAAGAATGATAGTTGGGAACTGGTCCTAAGACCTAGTGATAAGAATGTGATTGGAACAAAAGAGATATTCAGAAACAAGATGAATGAAGATGGTATAGTAGTAAGAAACAAGGAAAGATTAGTATGTAAGGGATATGCATAGAGAGAAGGCATTGATTATTCAGACACCTTTGCACCAGTGAGTAGACTGGAAGCTATTAAGTTGTTTCTAGCTTATGCAACATTCAAAAACTTCAAATTTTATCAGATGGATATTAAGTCAGCATTCTTGAATGGTGAATTAAAAGAAGAAGTATATATTGAGCATCGAGAAGGATTTACCCTATCAGAAAGACCTGATATGGTATGCAGATTGAAGAAAGCCCTCTATGGACTTAAGAAAGCCCCTAGAGCTTGGTATGAGGAACTTGATAGATATCTAACAAAGATTGGATTCAAGAAAGGAGCAGCAGATTGTAATCTATTCATAAGAGAGACATCTGAAGGACTACTACTTGTAGTTATATTTGTGGATGACATTATCTTTGGAGGTAATGACAAACTTAGTGCTGAATTTTCTAAGGAGATGGAGAGTGAATTTGAGATGAGCATGATTGGACCTATCAAATACTTTTTGGGATTGAATGTACAACAGAAAAAGAAAGGTATTTTCATTAATCAATCCAAGTATGTAAAAGAAATATTGAAGAAATTCAAGATGGATGATTGCAAGCTAGTAGGGACACCTATGATAATTGGATGAAAGCTCACAAAAGAATATGACTCACCAGCAGTAGATATAACACTTTACAAGTCTATGACTATAAAACTCATTTATCTTACTCAAACTAGACCTAATATTTCCAATGTAGTTGGCATAGTTGGAAGATTTGCAGCAGAGCCTAAACAAAGTCACCTCATGGCAGTAAAAAGGATATTCAGATATTTGCAAGGCACTATAGACTATGGTCTATGGTATCCCAATTTAGAAAATGTTGAGCTTCATGTGTACACTGATGCAAATTGGGCAGGATGTGTTGATGATAGGAAGAGTACATCAGGTGGAGAAGTGTTTCTTGGTGACAGACTTGTCACTTGGACAAGCAAGAAATAGAATTGTATCTCTTAGTCAATAGCAAAAGCGGAGTATGTAGAAGCAGCCTTGAATTGTTCTACAATTATGTGGATCAAGCAGATGATAAATTATTTTGGAATTTAGATTCATTATCCTATTGTTACTCACTATGATAACACTAGCACTATTAACATGTTGAAGAACCCTATGATGCATGCAAAGACAAAACACATTGAGATCAAGTATCACTTCCTAAGAGAAAAAGTGGTAGAGAAAGAAGTCGAGGTGGACTATGTGAGTACTAAAGATCAACTAGCAAACATATTAACTAATCCCTTGCCAAAGGATACTTTTGAGTATCTCAAGGAGAAGTTGGCAGTAATTCCTTTCCCTGATTCTGCTTAGAAGAAATAGGAAAGAGCATTAGTCCTCAAGGACTGATAGATGGTTGACTACTCTACTTCAGGAGTAGTACCAGTGCTTAAATAGAATGGTGTCCTTTTCCATTGATTTCAAAGGGGGAGTAATATATAGTTATGAAAAATAGAAGTAAAAGGAAGAGTAATACACTAAGTAGGAGTTGTATTCAGTTATGGAAGTAGCTCAGTTAAGGAAATGGAGAATGTTGAAGAATATTGCAGCAGATGGAGGACTCATCTTTAGGTGAGTCTTGAAGAGGAAATGGAGAATGTTATAAAAGAGATTTTCATTTGGATTGATGGATTTTTTCATTCCATATGTTGCCATCCATGCTAAAGGGGGAGATTGTTGGAGATTTGCCAGCAAGCCAGTACTGACTGTATGTTTGTCATTAATGAAAATATATGGTAAGTAGCATGCGTGGAAGACTTATGCATTAAGATTTAAGTATATGTAGCATGGAAATCTTATCAACATGATATCATGGATGCAGAGGTTAACTATTAGCACAGACATTTATATAGCATCTTGTGTCAGCAGTGTTCCTGACAAAGTAACAAGCAGTGTTTTGTGTATGATTATTCATAGAGTTATCATGGAGCCTTGTGCCTTTGGATATGTGATGGAGATATGTTAGTGATGTTACATTCATTGACATAGAGTTTGATGATTATTAGAAGTGAAGTTATGTAGTCACTATTCACCGGTAGAAGTTTCTTGTATTTGTTCAGAAGAGCCGACATAGATTATATTGGTTCAGGAGTTGTGCCTATCATTTTGGTATGCACCCTTGGATTAGAGCTTGGAGAAGAGTTAGTAATTTTTGGTTAAGAGTGCATAATGTAATTCAACTTGAGGAGAAAGATCTATTTATTTTGGTAGAGCCGACAGTGTGTAGCGTGCGTCTATAAATATCTTATTGGACAAGTCCCAGAATGTGTTGTGTGCTTAGTAGAGCCGACTGAATTATTATTGGAATTTATTATGGCTTCTCCAATATGATTTCAAGGTGGTTCTAATAGGCCAATTTGATTATATCATTTGGAGGGAAGATATTTATAGGTAGTCATTTGTGATTTCTAGAGTGTGGTTCATAGTTGATTGTGAAGAGAAGAGCAGAGTGTGTGAAGTGTTGAACCATCACAAGAAGGTCTATGTGACCAAGTAAAGTATTTGTGCTATACATTGGAACTGATCTAGACAGAGGGTCAAAGTGTAGTTCACCAAGATCTAGATAAAGTGTGTATCTATTATTCAGAAGGTTGTAGCCTTCACCCATTTGAACAGTGTGCTCTCAGAAAGTGTGTCCTCACCCCTAATAGGGTTAATTGTAAAAGACTCCTAACAGGGTTTGACCCTTAACTAGGTCTATTGTACTAAATATATTGTAAAGAAACTCCTAATAGGGTTAAGCATCTTCTAACAAGGATCATAATACACTAGTGAAAAATATTAGTGGGGGTCAATTCCCACCAGGGTTTTTACCTATTTGAGTTTCCCCATAACCAAAATATTGGTGTTGTGTTCAAGTGTTCTTTCATTGTGTTTATGCATTATGTTTAAGTATACTTAATTGGATAAAGAATTGAAACTTGTAGATAATTGATTCACCCCTCCCCTCCTCTTAGTTATCTCTTGGAACTATTCCTAACAGTTGTTGCTCCCATGATGAAAATCCCTATTACCGCTTGAGGTTCCATCCATGTGGTTGACCCAATAAAGGAAATATCCACTGCGGTTAACCCTCTCTAAAAGGTGACTCGCAAAAAGGACCACATGAGGACTTAGTTTAGATTCAAGGATCTGAGTTTTTGATACTACCAAAAAAGGGAGTAGAGCATAATCCTCTAGCCTCTTCACTTCACCAAAACATAGCCAATAGATCAATTGACATGCTAAGACTGAAACTACCTCACCAAGGTTTGTGATGTCAACAACAATGTCTACCGAGCTCTCTAAGTGGCACCAAGAGAGAATGTACCAATCAAACTTGAGGACTAAACCAAGTAAGACTATGAGATAATAACAGTATCCTCCCTACCTACAAGGGGATCTATCTTCGAGAAGAGCTTCACATGTAAAACAAGCGAATGACGTCCACTCTCTCAAGAACTCCATAAATAGTTTTCATAGGGCCTGATTACCATGTGTAACAGATATGCAAGAAAGAAAATCTACGTTTGTTTTAGAGCCCAAAATTGAAATGTGGTTTATGAAAGAAAGAGAAACACTCAAGCTAAACACAAGAGAGGTTTGTTTTATGTCCAAAATTGAAATGTGACGCAGGGGCAGGGTAGATACAAGCAGAATCAAGCAAAATTGAGTCCACTTGAATCCACAACAAGCCCTTGCTCAAAGTTACACAATGGAAGAAATATAAATATAACATGAAAACAATGGAAACACAATGGATATGAGACAATCAACTGGCAACAACAACAGAGAATTATATTATTTCTTTCAACATGCCCGGCTGTGAGGCCTTCCGGGTTTCGACCTTATACAATGAGAATTATGAATTCAGAATTACAGCTTGCATCCTATCTTTTTCTCTAATGATGTATCTTGATAATACTTCCTATATCTCACCCATGATGCTCTACTACATCAATCTAGACCCCTTATAGAGCCAGCTAAACCACACGTTGGCCAGTCAGGCATTTAATTACAATATAGGTCCAGTCTCAAGATTTAAACCAAAATTAATGCTAGAATGAATATAAATTGATGAACCTTTGGATTTAGGTCCTAACTTGACCCAATAACATTCCTTTAATTGCACAAGGTCCCATATGAGCACACGGAACATCGCAAGAAGAAACACCACATGTTTCACCCAAAAACTAGCAGGAAATAGGTCCTGAGAAAAAATAGGCATAACTTTTTACTCATAATGAATTGGAGTTTGTGCTCTTGGGAAATGATATTAATTTAGGTCCACTTCAATTACTTAAGTTTTCAAAATAAAATTCCTTATAGATCAAGGTCGCCAACATGAACAATCAGCACCAAAACTGCAGTAACAGCTCAGACGTGAAAGCTGGCAGAAAATAGGTCCTGTGCCAAAAAGGCCATAACTTTTGACTCATAATGAATTGGAAGATGTGCTCTTGGGGAATGATATTAATTTATTTCCCCTTGAATCCCTTAAGTTAGAAAAATAATATTCCTTATGGATCAAGAGAACCAACATGAACAATCAGCACCAAAACTACAGGAAAACACTGTTATGACGGCAAGGAAAATAGTTGTAACTTTGAAACAGTCCATCCAAACTTGATGTGCTCATAGGAGAAGGTTCCCAAATAGGTCCCCAACATGATGTAAGCTTCACACACCATGAAACTATCAAATTCAAATATTATAAAGAAAACTACAGTAAATAGGTACGAAAATCAAAAATTGTTTTTGGTTGATGCAAGATTGCCAAAGACCCAAGATGCTCCTGCATCAGACACCTAGGGTAAATAAAGAACTAATGTACACATTAGGCACTACTCATACTCTGACCTGAATCATAAGATCCAACTCAGCTTGTGTAATCCATGAATTGTCCTCAACTGGCTTGTCTTTCCACTGAACTAGATATTCCATGTAGACTTTTCCTCTTGTACTCTTGCCAACTCTTCTATTTAAGATCTTTTCAATGTTGTCGCTATTCTTCTTAGGATAGTCTGGATCATCTTCTTTCTCATCATTTGATTCAAAGTACTCAAATATATCATCAATTTTGAATATAGGTGATATATCCATGTCCTCTGGCAATTCTACTTCATAAGCATTTCCACTGTCAAACTTCTTTAGAATCTTACAAGGTCCAAATTTCTTCATTTTTAGCTTGTTGTAGGTACCAAGTGGAAATCTATTCTTCTTCAAATGAATCATAACCTCATCTCCAACTTCAAAATATTTATGTCTCCTTCTCTTGTCTTCTCTTTGTTTATATTTCAGATTACTGTCCTCCAAATTCTTTTTAACTTCATCATGTAAAGTTCTCATGTATTCTCCAAAATGATTAGCTTCAGCACTTCTTCTGGTCTCACTAGGTAAATCTCTTAGCTCTGTGGTTCCCTTAGGATGAAATCCATTAACAATCTCAAATGTTGTCTTCTTAGTGCTTCTATTCACTAAATTATTATATGCAAACTCTGCTTGTGCCAAAATCAAATCCCAATTAGCAGGTTTCTGTCCAACTAAAAATCTCAACAAGTTTCCCAAACTTCTATTCACAACTTCAGTCTGTCCATCTGTTTGAGGGTGAAATGTAGAACTAAAATTCAAATCAGTATTCATCTTCTTCCAAAGTGTCCTCCAAAAATAACCAATAAACTTAGTATCTCTGTCTGAAACAATAGATTTAGGCAAACCATGCAATCTTACCACTTCCTTGAAGAACAATTCAACTACATGCAATGCATCAAATGTCTTCTTACAAGGTATGAAATGAGCCATCTTAGAAAATCTATCAACCACTACCAAAATAGAATCATTACCTCTCTGAGTTGTAGGCAATCCAAGAACAAATTCCATACTCACATCTTCCCAAGGTCTATCAAGTACAAGCAAAGGTGTATACAACCCCAAATTCTGACTAGTTCCTTTTGTTGTTTGGAAAATTCTACAACCTCTAACCATTCTCTGTACATCTTTATAAATCTATGGCCAAAAGTATCTTTCTGAAATCAAATTCACTGTCTTATCAATCCCAAAATATCCAGCAAGTCCACCACTATGTTTCTCCTTCATTATGTTCTCTCTCGTAGATCCTCTAGGTATGCAAAACTGAACTCCTTTAAACAACATGTCTTCTTGAATGAAACAATCAGACCACTTATCACTCACTGTGTGTTCTTTACAAGCTTTCCAAGGCTCTGAAAAATCAATGTCAGCCTCATACAAATACTTCAAATTATCAAAACCAAGTACTTCAACTCTCATTTATGTCAGCAAATTTCTTCTTTTGCTCAAGGCATCGGCAACCTTATTTGACTATCCACTCTTATGCTTCAATGAAAAGGAAAAATTCTGCAAGAACTCAACCCACTTCATAGGTCTCTGATTTAACTTATTCTAACTTCCCAAATACTACAAAGCTTTATGGTTGGTATACAACACAAAATCTTTAGGCATCAAATAATGTCTCCACTTCTTCAAAGCTTGAACAATAGCATAGAATTCCTAGTCATAAACTAAATATTTTCTCTTAGCATCATTCAACTTTTCACTAAAGAAAGCTATAGGTTTTCCTTCTTGACTCAAAATAGCTCCAATTGCACTACCACCAGTATCACATTCAACTCGAAAAACTTTATTAAAATCAGGCAAAGCAAGTGTAGGCAACTCTGCAATTCTTTGTTTCAATGTTTCAAAACTCCTTTGTGCTCCATGTGTCCATTTGAAATCCTTTTTATCTCCTCTCATAGTTTCAGTCATTGCATTACAAATAGAACTAAAATTTCTAATGAACTTCCTATAAGAACTTGCCAATCCATGAAATGATCTTACCTCTCCAACATTCTCTAGTGTAGGCCAATCAAGTATAGCTCTCACTTTCTTAGGATCCATCTTTAATCCATCAGCTGAAATTACAAAACCAAGGTACACAATATCTTCTTTCATAAATGAACATTTCTTCAAATTAATCAGAAACTTTTCTTCCTTCAATCTCTACAATACTTGTCTAATATGTTCAAGATGTTCCTCCTTACTCTTACTGAATATCAAAATGTCATCAAGATATACAATCACAAACTTACCCAAGAATCTTTTCAAAACTTCATTCATTAGCCTCATAAAAGTACTAGGTGCATTAGTCAAACCAAAAGGCATAACCAACCATTCATACAAACCTTCAGTAATCTTAAAAGTAGTTTTCCATTCATCCCCTTCTCTGATCCTTATCTGATGATATCCACTTTTCAAATCAATCTTTGTGAAATACTTTGCTCCACTTAAACTGTCCATTATGTCATCCATCCTAGGCAAAGGAAATCTGTACTTTACTGTTATCTTGTTTATAGCTCTAGAATCAGTGCACATTCTCCATTCTCCATTCTTTTTAGGTGCTAATACAGCAGGTACTACACAAGGACTTAGACTTTCCTTAATCAAACCTCTTTCAATAAATTCTTGCACTTGTCTATTCAATTCAGTCTTTTCATCAGGTGTCAACCTATGTGGTGCTTTATTAGGCAAACTAGCTCCAAGTATCAAATCCATACAATGACTTATACTTCTCATAGGTGGTAAACCATGAGGTACATTATCAAAAATGATGTCATAAAATTCATTCAGTAAAGGCTTAACTTCAGGTGCATGTTCTAACTCATCTTGTTTCTCAGTCTTTCTTGGAATAAAAGCAAAGCAAACATTCTGTTCTCTCATTTCTCTTGCAAAATTTTTACCATCAACCAAACATACTCTGACTGTGGTACAGTGACTTTCATCAAACTTCTCTATCAAAGGCAACAACACGTGTTTCTTTCCATCCATCCAAATAGTATATTGATTCAATCTACCATCATGCAAAGCTTTCCTATCATACTTCCAAGGTCTACCCAAAAGAATATGACAACAATCCATAGGCATAATATCACACAAGACTTCATCATGATAATTCCCAATTTTGAATTTAACAAGGCATTGTTCACTTACAAGTAGTTTATGCTCCTTCTGGATTAAAGAAATATGGTAAGGCTTAGGATGTTTCAATCTTTGCAACTGCAATTTGCTAACCAGCTCTTTAGATGCCAAATTATCATAACTTCCACTATCAATGATTACCTTGCAACATTTATCAGTGATCTTACATTTGGTTCTGAACAAACTTTTCCTCAAAACAGGTTCCTCATCAGCTTCTTCATTCCACAAGATCCTTCTTAGCATCAAGTTCTCACCATGTTCAAGTTCATTAGACATTTCCTCAACTTCTTCACAAGCCAAATTATTTCTTCCATTACCTCCAGTCTTCTTTCCAGAGTTAGTACATTCAAAAGCTCTATGTCCTTCTTCACCACATTTGTAACAAGTACCTTTAAACCAAGATTTCTCTTCTCTTCTACCATTATTGTTATTCCTAGAGTAACCAGTATAACTACCTCTAGAGTAATTACCTCTTTTAGTAGGCTCATCTTTCCATCCTTTATCTTGCACTAAATTTTTAGATCTACTACTTTCTCCATTAGATCTACCTCTACTTCTCTGAAATCTACCACCTCTTCCTCTTTGTCTTTGATCATGTCTTTTTGTCAATCTTTCTTCAGCCTTCAAAGCAAATTGGTATGCTTCTTCCACACTATCAATCTTCACATAACTAATCTCATCTTGAATAGATGTCCTTAGGCCATTTAGATATCTAGCCACCTTCTCAACTTCATCATCCACATGTCTAGAGCTGATATCCAATTTGTAAAATTCCTTAGTATATTCTTTCACACTCATGTCCTTTTGTCTCAGATTTTGCTTCTTTCTCATCAAACTAACTTGGTAGTCAACTGGAAGAAACTTCTTCTTCATCTTTCCAAGCATCTTCATCCATATTTTGATCTTTTCTTTTCCTCTCTTCTGTCTCTCGGTTTGCAAATGATCCCACCAAAGAGATGCATGCCCTTTTAACTTTGTGACTGCTATCTTAACCTTCTTATTATTGGGAGTACCTTCATACTCAAATTATTTATCCATCTTAGAGATCCAATCCAAAAGTGTATCGGTCTCAAGTCTTCCATCATAGCAAGCAACTTCAACTGCAGGTCTGGAGTTAGCCTTAGACAAAACTCTCAAAATTCTTTCCTCATCTTGTTCAACTTCAAGTTCAGCATTAGGTGTTGCTTCTCCTTCTTCATCACTAACATCTTCAAGATGTGCTCCTCTTCTCTGGGCTATCTCTATAGCTTCAAGCCTAGTTGCAATTTGCCTCAACATATCCATGATAGCATTATCATTTCCTCTACCACGAACCATCTTGACAATCAGGTTCCAGCAAGATCATAACCTTCTGCAAGTTATAGGTCAGATCTCAGATCTACCACCCTACAACAAAATCCAATAAGGTTCTCCATGATCCAATCCACAAGAAAGAACTCGCTCTGATACCACTTGACGCAGGGGCAGGGTAGATACAAGCAGAATCAAGTAGAATTAAGTCCACTTGAATCCACAACAATCCCTTGCTCAAAGTTACACAATGGAAGCAATATAAATATCACATGAACATAATGGAAACATAATGGATATGAGACAATCAACTAGCAGCAACAACAGAGAATTATATTATTTCTTTCAACATGCCCGGCTGTGAGGCCTTCCAGGTTTTGGCCTTATACAATGAGAATTATGAATTCAAAATTATAGCTTGCATCCTATCTTTTTCTCCAATGATGTATCTTGATAATAATTCCTATATCTTCCCCATGATGCTCTACTACATCAATTTAGACCCCTTATATAGCCAGCTAAGCCATAGGTCGGCCAGTCAGACATTTAATTACAATATAGGTCCAGTCTCAAGATTTAAACCAAAACTAATGCTAGAATGAATATAAATTAATCCACCTTTTGATTTAGGTCCTAAATTGACCCAAGAAAATTCCTTTAAGTGCACAAGGTCCCATATGAGCACACAGAACATTGCAAGAAGAAACACCACACGTTTCACCCAAAAACTAGCAGGAAATAGGTCCTGAGGCAAAATAGGCATAACTTTTTACTCATAATGAATTGGAGTTTGCGCTCTTGGGAAATGATATTAATTTAGGTCCAATTTAATTCCTTAAGTGTGAAAAATAAAATTCCTTATAGATCAAGGTCTCCAACATGAACAATCAGCACCGAAACTACAGTAACAGCTCAGACGTGAAAGCTAGTAGAAAATAGGTCCTGTGCCAAAAAGACCATAACTTTTGACTCATAATGAATTGGAAGCTGAACTATTGGGGAATGATATTAATTTAGGTCCCATTGAATCTCTTAAGTGCACAAAATAATATTCCTTATGGATCAAGATAACCAACATGAACAATCAGCACCAAAACTACAGGAAAACACTATTCTGACGATAAGGAAAATAGCTGTAACTTTGAAACAGTCCATCCAAACTTGATGTGCTCATAGGAGAAGGTTCCCAAATAGGTCCCCAACATGATGTAAGCTTAACTCACCATGAAACTATTAAATTCAAATATTCTAAAGAAAACTACAGCAAACAGGTACAGAAATCAGAAATTGTTTTTGGTTGATGCAAGATTGCCAAAGACCCAAGATGCTCCTGCATCAAAATGTTATCAAATGTAGCAAAATACCTCAGTTCCCATGCAATGCGCTTACTAGATTTTACCTGATTTTCAATTTTTTTTGACTTTTCCATGAGCCAAAATAGAAAGTATCAATCAGAAATAGAAAATATCAATTGTTAGGGTTAGCTATCAGTCCAAATCCAAAAATCAAATCTAAACAAAAACCTAGAATTCTGGTACGATAATTCAAATTCTGGTATGAAAACTCATATGACAATGTGCTACCTCTCGTACGATAATCTAGGCATGAAACAACAATGGATCAGTACGCATGTGATAGAGTAATTCCCAAATGACAATACCAAACAACTGGCACAATTCTTGAAATTGCCAAATGTCATATGATAGTCAGGGGGTCCTGGTACAGCACTCTATCAAATGTCATATGAAATTTGTATGGACAGAAAATAAAAATTACAATTATCAAATTGACTTGACCTAATTAGGGTTTACAATATATTAGAAAACCTAAGATCAATGGTGTAACAAAATAACCTAGATCTAACATTACATAGGAATCATCACCAAATTAATGATTACAACCATATTTAATTATGTCTCAATCTTGGTAAACTATTTTATGATTGATGTGAATAGTTTGCATAGATTTTTGTGCCATTTCATATTACTATGTTATTTCCTACTTTACTCGGTGATCACAACATTCTCCATTCAGTAAATTACTGATGCTCAGCTCATATGAATGCTCGGTAATCACTAGCTCGGTACTCGGTAATTATCTTTTGCTTGGTGAGAGTACTCGATCAAACCCTTGTTTGAT
Organism: Chamaecyparis obtusa; assembly: GCA_027943335.1. NCBI lineage: Eukaryota > Viridiplantae > Streptophyta > Pinopsida > Cupressales > Cupressaceae > Chamaecyparis > Chamaecyparis obtusa. Next base: position 1,914,749 of record BSBK01004314.1, on the reverse strand, counting down.
TATCTTAGAGATTTTCCTTGTCTTTTCTCAGTGTGTAGGCTTTTCATAGTTGGCCGACTGTCTTGTTTGTCTCCTCTATCGACCTTTACCAACTGAATAACTAATTGATACTAATGATAATCCATAAATGCTCAAATAGGAGTAACAAAGGATTCATTCTTAAATTATTTCATTCCATAACTATCATCTTCTAAAGAATCTCTAACAATTCTCTCTATCATTCCTAACAAATCCTTATAATAGAGTATCATGATACAAACAAAAGATTGCATCCTGCATAAGCATGTTAGTACATATAGCATAATCAAGCATCATAAATAGAAATCACATTGCATCCATCCATTATAATACATTACATCTACTCACATCATAAACAATACATAAGCATCACTTCATATAGAAAATGCATACATCTATCACATAACATAGAAGCATATAAAAATATTTTTTGCATCTCACAAACATCATAGATACCATCATCTTATTTTCAAGAGATCCTTCATACCTTTCTTGCATAAACAATCTCTCAAGGGAACACCATTTACCTCACCATCACATTATTTATGTTGGGGCATAATTTTTATTATCCTTTGAAATGAAACCTTAAAAACATTATATCAAAGAGGGGCAAAATGTAGACACTAAAAAATGGCCTATTACTCTAATGCAATGACATTACTAACATTCCTCTTTAATTTATTTAATAATATTTATTATTTAATAAATTGTGTCATTCTACCATATTCTAAAGTCAAAATCATCATTTCTCCTTAATTCTATAATTAAATGATTTTAATTAATCACCTTAATTCTATTAATCATCCAATCAATATTTCATCAATTATTCATCTATAATTATAAAATTAAATATTATATATTATTTAATTATAGCCTGTCACATTATACCATGCTTGTTACCTCTAGCATCACTAGAAAAAACCCCTAGGGACACCATTGGTCAGGATAGAATAACATATAGTGGTCACACATTCCTTGATCAAAGTAATCACTTTCTTATCAAAACCAAATCTTTCAAGAACTTTGAAAAGGAAATCCCATTTGACTATGTCATAAGATTTGGATATGTCTAGTTTCAAAGCCATCCTTGGAAGCCTACATTTCTCCATGGAGTGTAATACTTTGTGGGTAGTAATGGTTACATCAGGATTTGTCTATTGGGGACACAATCAATTTGGTTGCAATTAATTAGATCATCAATCATGGGTTAAATTCTATTAACGAAGACTTTTGAAAATATTTTATAGACCATATTAGAAAGGCTTATTATCCTGAAGTCATGAAATGAGAGTGGCTCGTAGATTTTGGGAATAAGAGTAATGAAAAATAAATTCAATTATTTAAGAAACCTTCCCATTCTAAGGAAGTCTCTAGTGGCATAAATCACATTAGGGCCCACTATATCCCAAAAATCCTGGAAGAAAGTAGGAGGGAAAGCATTCAGGCTTGGGGCCTTGAAGGCACCCATAGAGAAGGTATCACTCTACACTTCCTCTTCCATGATTAATGTCATGAGTTCTATATTGTCATCCCTAGAAACAACCCTCATGAGGCAGTCTGATATTTGTGCTTCTAAAGCACCATCAACAATGCAAGTATTTGTAATCACCTAAAAATTGGTCTAGTGTTATCAAAAGACCTAATTGCCCTAAATCTCAATCAGGTGATCAAACTATATCAATATCAAGCTTATATGTGTAATTGAATTAGATCAAATTAATGACATAATTCATCAATAATCAATGATAAATGATCATTCATCAAGGATTATTAATTAATTAATTCTCCTAAGCCATTTAATCAAATTCACAATCCAAAATCCCATGGCTAAGGAAATTAATTAGTTTGATTTAATTAATTATCCTATTATCCACTCAACTCAAAAAAAGACAAAGAAGTTGATTTCTTTGTGTGTGAAATTTGTACCTAGCTGTAGACACAACACTTCAGTAAAATATTAGAGCTTAGCAAATTGAGAAATCTACAATATAAATGAAATAAGCTAACTAGGTGATTTGCTACCTTCTAGTAGGTGCGAGTATGGTATTATCAGATTATGACCAAGATCAGTGACAATGCAACACCTAAATGAAGGATTTAAATGATGAAAGCTGGATGAATATGAATGCAAATTAATCTATATTTTTGTATTTTCTATGCAATATGATGAAAATTGATATGAAATTGATCTAAAATGGATGAAAGTGAATGCAAATCTATTCTAACAATGCCACGAATGCTATGAAAAATAATGAATTGAAAACTATGAAAAATCTCACAATCACCTGTTCGCAAGAGCTTGATTCTCCAAGGATGCCAAAAACCAAAACCTTGAAGGGCCTTTTGTGAAGAGCTGAGCCTTGATTATATAGAAATCCAGGGCTTTGATGATGCATTGAAAAAAGCCATAAATCACTCTTGATAAACTCAGGTTGATTTTTGAGTTAACAAAAAATTAGAAATAGATCAACTCATAAAATCATGCAAAAGTAACTTTTTGACTCAAAATAGAGTTCCGATCACTTTTTCAACTCACAATCATATGTTGAGCTTAGAAAGTTAACAAATTAAAATTGATAATTGATTTAAAGTTGACTGCTTTTCTGATTATGCATGATTTAATATGAATTAATTTAATAATTAAGTGATTTATTCTCAACTTAACAAATTTTGAATTAAAATAATTGATTTATGGGTTAATCAATTATTAAATCAAACTTTTATTCCAAAACTATATCATTAAACATTGACAATTTGATTTAATTAATTAAATATGAATTTAATCAATTATTTGCAAGTTTTTTGATTTATTATCAAAATAAAATAATATTAATTAGGAATAAATCTAATTAAATAATTAAGTGGCAGAATTAAATCTAATTAATCAAATATTCAATTAATCAAATTTTAGGATAAATATGATTTATCGCCAAATAATATTCAATTAGGATAATTATGATAAATTAGGAATATTCCCTGATGTAGAATTAAGATAAAATCAATTAGGGTTTTGATGATTTGATGCGTCGATGTGCCTTTGGTTAGGACTTTTGTGTCGATTTTGATTGATTTGTAGATGTAGGAGGTCAATGGTCCTATAGCCCATTTTTGGGGTATTACATTTTGCCCCTCTTTGAATTACAATGTGAAGTGCAATGGTTCAAAGATTAATATGTTGTTGATGATGATGAGGACTCAGTTATGTGGTGGAGAAACTGGTCCTGAAAGGTTAACCGATTCCGAGAGAGAAACTAATTGATAGATTTGAAGATGTCGGTGATTCAGGTCTTGGTTGACCAAAGAACCAAGATGATGCTAACTATATCAACAATGAACCAATGATTATGAAGAAGTGTCAAAACATCTGATTCTGAACCTATGATTACAAAGAAGTGATTGTCCTGACTCCAGACCTGATTGTGTTAGGAATGGGAACACTGAGAGGGGGGGGTGAATCAGTGTTTAGTGTATTTTAACTTTTCACTTTAATCTGAATACTGAATTATAAATGCTTAAGTAATGAATTAAACATTCACATAAACATGAAACATGAAATCAACACATGACACCAATATGGTTACGGGGGAAACCCAAATAGGTAAAAACCCCGGTGGGACTTGATACCCACTAATAATCTGCACTAGTGTATTGTGATCCTTGTTAGAAGATCCTTTACCCTGTTAGGAGTAGCTTTACAATTCTTTTAGTACAGTAGACCTTGTTAAGGGTTAGACCTTGTTAGGAGTCTTTTACAATGATCCCTATTAGGGGAGTGGACTCACTATCCTAGAGCTCACTGCTCAAATGATGAAGGCTACAACCTTCTGAGATCAGATACACACTATATCTACAAGTGAATTATTGTTGTGACACTGCTTGTCTAATCAGTTCCTTTGGTGTGCTGATGCTTTGACCTCTAGCAAAGCTCTAATACATCTTATCCTCACTTCACATACCTCTGCTCTATTTATCTCAACTCTATTACAACTTGCTTGACTTCCATACCGATTACAATGGGTGCACCTTATATTTATGCGCTCATACCAAATATACAATTAGGTCAGCCCTATAAATAATTAAAAATAATGTTTCCAAATGAATTGGCTTAAGCATGCTTACAATTATACATGTACATATGTCGGCAACCTAAATACAATGGGTGCATAACCTCTACAACATTAATTTACAATCGCAAACTAAAATAGTCACTGTCGACTCTATGCTCTATTCTCTACTAGCACACACTAGCTGTGCAACTTCAACTGACTATAACTTTCACATCTTTGCATATCTACTTATGCGCTCTTAGACTAATCATAAGTATAGTCTAACAACCTTAACTTCCAGGGTGCATACCATAATTCATCCGTACACATGTGTGCTGGTGCTCTAAGTCTCTGGTGCTCTATATGTTGTCCAGTCTTGGACACTTAACTGAATTATGATCTTTACACTTAGTGCACTGACTCCAAACTACTGTATGACTTTGTTTCCATAATGAAAAGACTATATCTAGTAATATACTTCATTATAGACAACTTTCCAACAATCTCCCCCTTTGTCATTGATGGCAACAAAGGAATATGGCTAAGTCTCTAACTGTCCCTTACTACAAAAACTTTTGTCTTCTATACATCTTTATACATACTCTTATATCTCCCTATACATATATGTACTCCATATTCTATGCAACTCCCCCTTTGAATTTAATGACAAAGGTGCATCAAAAACTTTATCTACATATACTTACTAAGGAAAAACATCTGGATATGCAATCTTGAGTTTTTGGATCTCCTTCTTCCAAAAGGTTATCAGAGAATTGACTATCTATAGATGGGCACATAATGCATATTGTAGCTTCTCCATCTTATCCAATTCTATGTTTGTACCTTGATCATAGGTTATCATGGTCGCATCAATCTCTTTTATGTTCTAACTGAGAATGCAAGAGTGTTCCTCAACTGAGTCTATCTAGACCTTATCTTTCCCATTTCTTTTTCTACCTTCTCAATTATAGCCAACTGTCCTTGATAGACATTGTTACACATGTTTACATTAGTGGATGTCTCTTGTACTAAAATCTTCACCTTCTTAATCATTGCCTTTGCATCTTTGATCTTCTTCAGATGGGCATCAATGAACTTATCTTGATCCATCGATTTTGCAATGACTTTCCTTCCTTTATCTACAAATTCCTTTAATGATGCCTGACCAGACTTAAGAGAGGTCAAGTCAAGTGAAAAATTACTCATCAGTTCATTGAGTCTCTTCTTTAAATATTTATCCTCTGCCACTATGGCTGCAGATTCTTCTAAGCTAGAAAATTTGACTTTGAACTGAGAGATGATTGTGCTCACATCATCAACTGAATGTACATTTGCCATCTTCTTATCCTCTGGCAGCAAACTGATCAAAATATTTACTGATTCTACTAGGAGAGCATTCCTCATTACTTTCTTCTCCTTGGCCTTCTCCATAGCTAGGACGTTGAACTTAATTAGGTCTTCTTCCTTCTAGGAGTCCAAACTGCTAGTGTCAAGTGTGAAACTTGACAACAATGCTAAGGAGGAAGTGATGGGAGTGTTATCCATCACCTCTTGCTTCACCTTGACCAAATCAATAGAAGATTCATCTTTCTTTTCTACCTCTACTCCTTCTTTCTTTTCTTCATCAGATATATCTTCTATGATTACTTCTTCTTGCTGAGTTTGAGGGGTATTGTTGCATAAGATTTATGCCTCCTCAGTGCTGAAAAATGCTTCCTCAAACTTTTCCAACTCCTTATCAGTAGCCACCATGGCTATTTCCACATTATCTATGATAATTATGCTATCTTTGGGTGATTCTATCATAGGTGAAAACTTATTTACTTCTATTTGAGTTTTGTTTATGTGTGCTGAGTCCTAAGGACCTGTCATTGGTACATTAGTGGGCTCTGCCACTTTATCTTCCTTGATGGGTGCATGAGTGATGGGGGCAGTAGGTGGTTTGATCTGTTGTTCCAACAACACCTCAAAAGCCTTCTCTATTTCCTTTTTTATCAACTCGTAATCTTTGTTCATAATGTGAAGAGTTCTCATCTTTGTTCTAAGGTGTGGCTTCACCAAATTCAATATCAGATCCACTTCTTCTTTAGAACATACAGGCAGAGTGTCTTCTAGCACTTTTTCCCTAATCCTTACGTCTTCTTCATTTGCTTGTCTTTTAAGGTTTTCTAGAATGTCCCATACATTATCTAGAATTTTTGTTTTCAATTCAAGAACTGTCTTCTTGAACTTTATCATATGTTTGATATTCATTCCATGAATTTTAGACTTATCAATCTCACTATATGATTCAAATAACTTCCCTATTTGATCAATTCTTCCCTCATCAACAATTCTTGCATTTAGAACTTTGAGGCTAGGTCTGAATCCTACTTGAAGAGGTGCTTGGGTTTTTTTCTTGCTCCTTAATGCTCATGAGGATGGATGACTAGTGCTTTCTTCTTTCTTCCTCTTGAATAAAGGCTTATACTCCATAGGAGTATCTTTGGGTGCATAAGGAGTACTATCTTCTTTACCCTTCTAACTGTCATCTTTCTCAATTTTTATCTTTTTCACCTTGGGATCTTCTTTCTCTTCTGCTGCACTCTTCAATTCTAGAGAAATCTTCTCATCCCTTTCTTTATCAAGGTCTTCTTGTGAAACACCATGAATTCTTAGGATCTTTGATGTGACCTTTGTAACATTTCTTTTTGTTGCAGCATTGTTCAGCTTAGCATCAACTTCTCTAGTCTTCTCTTCATAAGTTCCCCACCTAGGTTCATTGACATCCTTAGGGGCTGATAGCATTACTTGTGCATAAGCTTCAAGAACTTATTCTTCAACTTCATATCCAAGTGGATGAATCCACTTAGTTCTAGGTTCCATAGCTTCCATAGAAGTAGTATCAATATCCACCATGAAGCATATTGTATCCTTATACTTTTCTACAATACTCTCAGGAATCCTGTACCAAGAGTTGCTTCAAGATTCTTCTTCAAATGTTTCATATCTACTTTTTCCATGATCTCCTAAAGTGGTTAAACTTCTATGCTAAGGAACAAAGATCTAATACCAATTGTTAGGAATGGGAACACTGAGAAGGGGGGGTGAATCAGTGTTCACTGTATTTTAACTTTTCACTTTAATCTGAATACTAAATTATAAATGCTTAAGTAATGAATTAAACATTCACATAAACATGAAACATGAAATCAACACATGACACCAATATGGTTACGGGGAGACCCAAATAGGTAAAAACCCTAGTGGGACTTGATACCCACTAATAATCTGCACTAGTGTATTGTGATCCTTCTTAGAAGACCCTTTACCCTGTTAGGAGTAGCTTTACAATGCTTTTAGTAGGGTAGACCTTGTTAAGGGTTGGACCTTGTTAGGATTATTTTACAATGATCCCTCTTATGGGAGTGGACTCACTATCCTAGAGCTCACTTCTCAAATGATGAAGGCTACAACCTTCTAAGATCAGATACACACTATATCTGCAGGTGAACTGTTGTTGTGACACTGCTTGTCTGATCAGTTCCTTTGGTGCGCTGATGCTTTGACCTCTAGAAAAGCTCTAATACATCTTATGCTCACTTTGCATACCTCTGCTCTATTTATCTCAACTCTATTACAACTTTCTTGACTTCCATACCGATTACAATGGGTGCACCTTATATTTATGCGCTCATACCAAATATACAATTAGGTCGGCCCTATAAATAATTACAAATAATGCTTCCAAATGAATTGTCTTAAGCATGCTTACAATTATACATGTACATATGTCAAAAACCTAAATACAATGGGGGCATAGCCTCTACAACATTAATATACAATCACAAACCAAAATAGTCACTGTCGGCTCTATGCTCTGCTCTCTACTGGCACACACTAGCTGTGCAACTTCAACTGACTGTAACTTTCACATCTTTGCATATCTACTTATGCACTCTTAGACTAAGCATAAGTATAGTCTAACAACATTAACTTCCAGGGTGCATACCATAATTCATCTGTACACATGTGCGTTGATGCTCTGAGTCTCTGGTGCTCTATATCTTGTCCAATCTTCAACACTTAACTGAATTCTGATCTTTACACTTAGTGCATTGACTCCAAACTACTATATGACTTTGTTTCCATAATGACAACACTATATCTAGTCATATACTTTAGTATAGACAACTCACCAATAGATTTTCCAAAGGAATCAAAAGGATTCCAAATCTAAACTCTTCAGTTATGAAGAACCAAGGAAATAACACAAATGAACCGATGGCTATGAAAAGCTGATATAGTTTACAAGATTGATTAGGATACCAGATTGATATGGATCTTGATGAATTTGATATGCCCCAAGTGATGTGCCCCAAGCGATGAGGACTTCTGATGAATTAGCAACTAGACGTGGTTGTTGTCTTGATCACTGAAGAAGTTTAGATTGAAATATTTGATTGAAATATGTGTAATACCATGCCTCCTTCAGGATTAAAATCAAAATTTGGCAAGAAAGCCAGCATTGAATAGTTTAGAAGCATGTTAATCAAGTTGAGAATTGGTTCCACATGTTTGGAAATGCGTTATGGATCATATGGAGGTCCTGAAGACCAAGTTTGACTAGGTTTGACTATGAGTTGACCATGGTTGACCAAGTTGAAATTTTGATAGTTTGATGTATGATAATTAGTCAAGTTAAATTCTAGATTTCATTGATATTTTGAAGGTTGATTATGCAAGCAGTCGACCGTCCTAGGTCCAAAAAATTTTAATCACAATTTTGACAAAGTAAATGATCCCAGATTTCAATTTTGATCCTACAAATGGGTTTAGAACATCGAAATTAGGTAGGGTCATTTTCAAATCATTATTCACTTTTGTCTTTTGTGATTCTTATGGAGTTCAAGTCACCTCACATCATTTTGAGTGCAGTCATCGATACCAGCGACCTCCCTAGTACGGGAACCCAGTAAGTGGACCTATGTGCCTCTCCTGCATTCAATTTATGCTTTTTTAAAGCACTTTTTAAATCTTTTCGTAAGTTTTTAGCTTTTTGAAAATTTTCATCACGAAAAGTCATACGACAGTGTAGTAGGACTCATACGAGTTTTGAATGTCATTTAGAATGTCGTCCCCATTTAACCTGTAACTCATATTAGAGGGACCCATCTATCATAAGAAATTTCATCAGGTCCCTCAAGTCTTGTATGGTAACCTATATAGTGTAGTGTATGCATGAAGTGTCGTACGGGAACCCATAGAAACTTGTATGAGTTTCGACACCAGTCTGAAAACTTGTATGGAATATAGCGAGTATTTTTCTCATCCTTAGGCCAATTTTTTAATTTTTTTGATTGCTTAGACTGATTCCTTACCATTTAATGCACCTTCTGATGTATTCAATTTCTCATTTGTTGTGCTTATAGCCTGCTTGTTACCAAGTTACTGATAGGGTACCCTATTTCTATTCTATGTAGGTACGCTATCTAGATGTGCATGTTTGTATTTCTCATCCTACGACTCAAAGACTGTGTATCACTTCCTGACCCTCTGAGGGTTCATCTAGTTGTGTGTGGGTTCGAGTACCTGAGTTGGTTGCTTGATATTCAAATGAACCATGATTTGATTACTGCGTTGATTAAGAGATTCCATTTTGAGACCCAGACTTTTCATTCACCTACCAGAGAGAACATTGTGACATCGAATGATGTGTATAGGATTATGTGCATACTGTTTCATGGCCCTCATCCTGATTATGTCAGTGTGGGGAATGCTTGTCTACATGCCTTTAGGACTTTTTTTGGTGTTGATGAGTAGATTGCTTAGTCTATATCTTTGGATACCATCATTCAGAGATATGGTGACACTCATAGAGTATAGTGTATCATTGCTAGAATGATCGGAGGGATCATCATGTTGAACCGTTAGTAGAATGGTCTTCTGATGGGCTGGCCCCTAATGGTTGCATGATTGATGGCTACTCCTACTAAGCTCAGATGGGGATAGTGTATGCTTGCTCATATGTTCTCAGAGATGCATGAGATAGTGTATCATGAGAGAAAATCTTTTGCGTTTGGTGCTCTTGTACTATAGATATGGGCTTGGAAGCACATCCTGATATGTCAGCTTGTATGTGGTGAGGGGAGGTAGCCTTAGGAGCCTCTGATATATAGATATTCTGAGTATGTCACATAGGTATGGATGGGCATCATAGAGTACTGGAGGTGTGTCTTAGATGACATGACCTTTATTATTTGGAGACCGTACTTACAAGTGGAGGCATGGCCTACTGCTCGGGCATAGTTTGGATATTTCTATCAGAGTCAGGTGCTGATAAGTCATTCCACTACTATCCTTGAGAGATTCTTGATTACATGTTTCTGGTGGTAGTATGGCATTATACAGGATGCCTCTTGAGAGTATGCCACTTATGCATGGTTGGTTTGAGAGCTGGGATTAAGATGGACAGCTCGATTATCATATGCTCTTTTGCAGTCAAGAGTATACTAGATATGTACCAAGAGACTAGGACTACAAGCCATAGGTTGTTGATGGTGGGGTCACTGATCCTTTCATTTCTTTGTTAGCAGAGCATCTGATGAGGCATTTCTCTGATCCCACTGAGTTGACACCTTCTATGGAGGACGTTGAGGATGTGATAGATACCCCTATGGGCAGAGGCCAAAGGCATAGGGATGTTCAAATTCCAATGGTGTAGCCTACACCACCTATACCTAGAGTGGTTGTTACCACACAAAGAGGAGCAGGAGAGATGAGACCACCTCACCCTCAGAGTTCTATAGCAGGTTGACCTGCAGTTCTTTAGAGGAGATACACTAGAGATGAGGATGATACGCTGAGTGGTGAAGGTAGTGTGGATGATATCCTAGGAGCACAGTAGGATGTGGGTGGTGGTGATGATACTCAGGCTACTCCTAATTTTGATCTAGGTGCTAAGGTCCAACGCCGCAAGGTGCATAGAGTAGAGGTTGTTGATCAACCGATGGAGGATGTAGAAGTACCAGTAGCTGAGGTTGATCATGGACTGAGACAAACCCCTCAAGACATTATTAGGTGACTCAGGTTGCAAATTAGGGATTTGAAATTTTAGAGTTCCACGTTGGAGATATAGCTAAGAGATTCTGAGAGATAGAGAATAGAGTGAGAGGCAGATGTTAGACAACTACAGGAAGAGGTCATTCATCAGACTAGTCAGGCCTCTTACTATGCTTCTGCATATTATGCAAGCATACCTACTGAGCAGAGAGTCCCTATGTACTCTTAGTACATGAGTGCTTCTGAGGGAGCTAGAGCACCATGGGTTGATCCACAACCTGATGCACCTACCCCACCACCACCAGATGTGGAGGATCAGGCAGATAGTTGGTCTACCTTAGTATTTTGATTTTTTTTTTCATTTTGTCCATATACTGATCATATCTGATAGCTCACATGAGCTCATTCTCTTGTATATTGTGCCATTAGTGCACCCCTGACTACTCAGAGTTTATGATATATGAGATCAATTTTGGTTGTGACTTCATATGTACTTGTCATTTTGTGTATGATGATATCATGTGATGTAAATGTGTAAAATGATTTGAGTATTGTAGAATGTATGGATTATGCAATGCAATGTTTTCTTTCAAATGTATGGAATATGCAATGTAATGATAGATGATAGATAGATAAATGCAAATGTATGTTTATGGATGCACATATATGTATGCAAATGGATTTATGAAATGCTTATGATATGAAATGTAAATGTCGTGATACACATGATATTGTTTTGCAGGTATTGATGAAGACAAATGCTCAATCTTTTGTCAAAATGGATGTTTAACCCCAGGATGGTGACTGCTTGCTAGTTCAATTTAGGGAACCTTCATACAAAGCTCATCCCTTGTGTCATGTTAGTGTAGTCTTGGAGAATTGTTTAAGCATTGAATTTGATTTTGGAATTGCGAGATAAATACAACCATGAAAAGTGCAAAATGAAATGCAAACCTAAGACCTAGGACTTAGTCACTGATCATGTGTCGGTCATTTTCATCATTGAATACATTTTTTTTATTCTTTTCTCTTTGAGGTAACACCAAATAAATCAATACAATGCCCACTAGTTAGACAACTATGGACATATGAATATTGATTTTTTTTTTATTCTGTCGGATTTAGATATAAGCATCAAGGCAAAAAAGCCAGGATGACCTGAATATCATGTCCATTTTGATATAGTAATTTGTATAAGCATCAAAACATAAACATCATGATGACCTGAATACACCTTGCAAACAAACACACCAAGCAATTGAGATATCATTCTAAATCTGCTGTGAATTACCCGCAGTGGCCCTTTATCCTTCACATCCTTGGATAAGATCATGTTTCACAGTAGGAGTAAGAACTCACTCAAAAAGATTATAGTTATATCAAACTTCCTTGAAGCATCTGAGTATTGATGGTTGAGGTACACATGGCCATCAAATACGTGATGGAGGCACTTATAGTGGACACCAATTCAATCCAGAATTTCCAAAGTATTTAGATTTTCACTCAAAGCATAAAACAAAGAAAATATTATGCCCCCAGTCATCACTTTCTAAATCCTATGAAGGACATCATCGAAGAGCTTGAGGGTACATAATATGCAAAAATCTCAATGTGAATCAGTAAGCATACAAGCAGATAAAAGCAATGAAGCAGAGATTATTTTCAGTTTGTTGTTGATGTTTGTTTGTGTTTGATTGAAAAATCCTTTCTGGTAAGGAGATAGACACACTGACTCAAATGTAGCTCCAAAGGGCTCTGAATAGATATGACTCATCTGAGGTATAATGGAGACCATAGGATATGACATTGATTGCCCCCAAGTGTAGGCTTTGATAGGATTAAGACACTTGTGTTGGATTGATGCTCAGACCAACTTTATTGAAAATAGGAGATATGTACAAACTAAAGCAAGACTTAAAGCTGGGAAAGACCAAGATTGCGATGATAGATGGAGCATTTTTTAACAAGTGGCACCCATTTGCCAGGTTTTCACCATCTTGGCAGAGATTCTATTTTTGCTACCAAGGTGCCTATTTCCAAGTTTTCACCAAGGCACTTTTTCTTTTTCTTCTTTTTTTGTATTTTTTATTTTTTCAAATTGTTTTGTACTTTTTTAAAAAAAATTATTTTTTACTGAATCATCAAGGAGCCTATTGCTAGGTTTTCACCATGATGATCATTTTTTCAAGAATTTTTCTAATCTTTATGATTTTTTTCAGGACATTTTACCATAGACTGAATGCCTTAGCAATAGAATTTCTTCAGATGCAAAATGTTGATCGATTCTCAAAGCTGTTCTCCTTCAGTCATTCAGAGTTGATAGGCTCCAGAGCCAAAAGTAGTACTGATTACAAAGGGACCTAGTTAGTTGGGTTCAAACTTCTCCTTGTGTTCTCTATGTGATTGATTTTTAGGATTCTCTCTCAAGACTAGATCACCAACCTGAAATTCTGTGTCTGACTTTCTTGTTGTAGCCTCTAGACATTCTTTTCTGATATACTCTAAGATGATCATATGTTGCTTGTCTATGCTCATCTAGTAGTTCAAGTTCTAGTAACCTAAACACTCTGTAATCATCATCGGTTATGAGACCTTACATTCTAATTCAAAGTGATGGAATTTCAACCTTGATAGGTAATACCACTTCAGACCCATAAGCTAAAGCAAATGGTGTAGCCCTAGTGGGTATTCTGATACTTGTTCTATAGGCCCAGAGAGCTGGATTGATCATGAGATTCCATTCTCTTCATGTTTTATTAATTGTGCGATGTAGAATCTTTAAGAGGTTCTTGTTGGATGCTTCTACTTATGCATTCCCTTGAGGATAGTAAATGGATAACCAATGTTGATTGATCTTGAATTTAGAGCATAAGGAATCTGGGTCCTTGTTCTTGAATTAGCCTCCATTTTTTATGATGATGGAGTGTGGTATAACATACCGACAAATGATGTAATTCAGAATGAACATTGAAACTTTTTTGTCAGTTGCTTGTATCAAAGGCACTGCTTCTACCCATTTTGTAAAGTAATCCATTGTTGTGATAATATGGGTATGACCATTTGATGAATAAGGATAGATAGCTCCTATAAGATCAAACGCCCATTGCTGAAAAGGCTATTATGTTGTAAAGGGAATAAAATCTATCTCTGGTACATGTATCAATTTACTATGAACTTGACACTTCTTACAATTCTTAGTATATTTGATGGCCTCTTTTTCCATGTCTAGCCAATAATACCCAGCCCTAATGTGTTTTTGAGTTAGTGTTAAACCGTTGGAATTTGATCCACAAATACCTTCATGGATTTCCTCTAATGTGCATTGGGACTCTTCACATTCTAAACACCTAAGAAGTGTACCATCTAGACTCCGTTTGTATAGATCATTACCAATGATAACATACCATGATGCATTTTGGATAAGGTAACATTTCTAATGTTGGTTAAAGGATTAAGGGATGATTTGGTCTCGTAGGTAGGAATATAGGTGTTGGTATCGAGAGGAATCATGACCCACAATAGTGCAAATTATTTGGGTTTCTGGACAATCATAGGTAGGGAATGACAGTGCTTCCACCAGGAACTCGTAACATAGCTCATGTTCAGGCTATTGTAATAAAGTTGATAGCATTGCCATAGCATCAATAGCCTTGTTCTCCACTCTAGGAATTTGCTCAAATGTGATAGATATGAAGTATTTCTTTAGATCATCTACCATCCATTTGTATAGAATTATTTTCTCATCTTCTATTTGATACACATCATTGACCTTGTCTATGACCAATTGTGAGTCTCCATGAATGTGTAGCTCTGTTATTATCCATTATAGTGCTATCTTCATACCATTTAGTAAAGCTTCATACTCAGCTATGTTGTTGGTAGAAGTAAATTTGAGTTTGAATACTTTTGGAATAGAGTAACCTTGTGGTGTGATGAATAGTATACTAGCTCCAGATCCATTCTATGTGTAGGATCCATTAAAGAATAACTGTCATGTTCTGGAAGATAGATTCATAATAGAGGAATCTAGAAATTCCATTTGCATTGGTTGATCATCAAACAATGGTGCTTTAGCTAACTGATCTGCAATAAATTTTCCCTTGATAGCTTTTCCCTCAACATACTCTATGTCAAATTTTCTCAATAGCATTACCCATTTTGCTAATCTACCTGTGAGGGTAGTTTTGCTCAATAAGTACTTCAATGGATCAATTTTTGCTATTAGGTTTATAGTATGAGCTAACATGTAGTGTCTCAGTTTCTATGATGCAAAGATGACATCAAGACAAGCTTTCTCAATCATGGAATAGTTCTTCTCATAAGCTACCAATGTTCTGTTGATGTAGTATATAGCTCTTTCTTTCTTATTTTCATCATGTTGTGCTAGTAATGCCCCTAGTGATGTATATGTCATGGAGACATATATAATCAATGGTTTTCCTTGAATAAGAGGCATCAAAATAGGAGGATTTTCTAGATATTGCTTGATATGATTGAAGTTTTTTTCACATTCCTCGCTCCATGAGAAGGTCACACCTTTATGTAATGTTTTTGTGAAATATTGTGATATGTTTGCTAGCTGAGATATGAAACATCTAATAGATTGTACCCTTCCTTGTAAGGTTTGCATTTGACTGATATTCTTAGGGGGTTGCATCTCTATGATTGCTTTGACTTTTGTTGGATCTACTTCAATTCCTTTCTTTGAAACAATGTAGCCTAGAAGTTTTCTAGAAGTGACACCAAAGGCACATTTCTTAGGGTTCATTCGGAGACTAAACTTTTCAATTCTATCTAGTATTTTTCTCAAATCATGCAAATGTTCTGATCTTATCATTGATTTAGCTAAGGTGTCATCAACATAGTCTTCCATAGTTCAATGCATCATATCATGAAATATAGATGTCATAGCTCGTTGATATGTAGCATGAGGATTCTTAAGACCAAATGGCATGACATTTCAACAGAAAGTACCCCATGCACAAGTAAAATCTATTTTCTCTTGATCTTCTAGAGCTATTTTGATTTGGTTGTATCCATAAAAACCATCCATTAAAGAATACATCTCAAATCCCGTAGTCATATCCACTATCATATCGATGTTTGGTAGTGGAAAGTCATCCTTAGGGTATGCTTTGCTTACATCTCTAAATTCTATGCATACTCTAATAGATTTTTCTAGTTTTGAAATAGGAACTATGTTTGAGATCCACTCTGCATAATCTATGACTCGGATAAATCTGGCCTTTAGTAACTTTTCTAGCTTAGCTTTGACTAGGAGTGCAACCACTGGATGCATCTTCCACAACTTTTACTTAATAGGTTTAACTTCTGGAGCTATACAAAGATGATGCATCATCAGATTAGGATCTAACCATGGCATATCTAAGTATTTCCATGCAAATTTAATCTTCTTTTTTGTTAAGAACTTGGAAAATGCTTGCTTTTCTTCTTCTGACAGAGATTGAGCTACATGAATTAGCTGAAGTTCTTCTATTGTACTCAAATTGATAGGTTGAGTTTGTTCTATCAATATTGGAGATTTGTCCTATAAATGACTTAGAAGGACATCAAATATCTCATCTTTAGGCACCTCAGAGAGGTTTTCACCTTTGGATACATCTTTAGTTTTTACTATTTTAGGTTTTGAGACTGCCACATAGTGGTTTTCACCCCCAGAACTCCTTTTCATTTTGCTTTTATTATTTTGACTAAGATATTTAATATCCGACTCTATAATACTAACGCTAGGTTCACTGATGGAAGTCACCATAGGTTTAATGACATTGAGATAACATGCAAGAGCATAATTTGATCTGAAGGTATGGATATCTTGGTTCAAATCATTGGATGTTTGGTCAATAAGCTCGAGATGTTGGATAGTAAGCTCTGGAAAGGATGGGCTGATTGTGTTTACACATACGGTATTGGCATCATTAGTTATGATCTGACTCATGAATTCAAAGGTGATATTACTACTCCTGATATTCAATTCACTAGGAGTCACAACGTCATTATTGGATTCCACTTCAGGAGTAGATGGATCAGACTCGTTAAGTTTGTTATTTTTCTCTAGACTCATGTTGAGTGTAGGTGCATATCGGTGAAAGACATCTACATGTTTCTCTATGATAAGTTCATCTTCCTCTAGAATAACTCATCATTCATAGTCATTTGATTCATCTTCTAATTCTTCATCTAGACCTTTGGAAAATTTAAGAACATGTGGGTGACCCAATGAGTTGTCATCTTCTTCATAAAAAGATATGTATTGAGGGGACATCAAGTGACCCACCATTGTTTGGAATTTTTCAAGATCAAGATCTTATGGAACATTAGAACCACTTAGAGATTTGTCTAGAATGGCTCGATGAGCTGGAGAGATGCGAAGCAACTCAAACATAGAGATTTTAGTATTGGTATGTTACAATTGTTGTATGATACCTCTTTAGACTCTTTAGAATTAGAAGATTTAGAATTAGTCTTTTGCTTAGAGGTAGATGTAAAATTGAAGGGAACCTTTGGAGTGTTAGATAAACCTATGCCTTGTCCTTGATTAGTAACCTGAGCTTGAGATCGAGTAACTGCATTAGTGGTTATGTTATCTCTATCCTTTCTAACAATAGTGATGACATTACAGTGTTCATACAGACATGGTTCAACCATGTTGATAACTTTGTTATTGCCAGTGTAAGTGTAATTGACTTTAGCACCCATATTAGTTTTAGAAGATGAATCTCCCTGATTATGATTCTGAAAAGGTTCCATGAATGTTGTATGATCATTGTTGGATTTATGGTTGTCAATGAAAATTTCTCTAGCATCGATTTTGTCTTGAATGACATGTCTCAGACACATGCAGTTGTTAGTTTTATTACCCTTGTTATGATGGAAATCACATAAATTAGTCCATTTCCACCATTTAGGTTTAACTTTGAGATCACATGGTTTTCTCTAAGGCAAGGTGATGATGTTATTTTCCAGAAGGGTTTTCATGGCAGATTCTAAGGACTCTCCAAGAGGAGTAAACTTGTGTTTAGGTTATGAAGCCCAAGGTTTATAGTTAGTTGGCTTTTTATTTGATTCTATCACTTTTGCCTCTAAAGCTTTGATGGCTTGGGTACCATTAGTGAGATTAAAAGTGGGTGCTTTAGGTGGAGCACTTATATGATCAACAACACCATCTGTGACAATGTTCTTATTCTTGTTCCAATTTTTGCCTTTGTCCTTGAAACTAGATCCTAATTCATACTTGTTTTCTTTATGAAGTGATATGTCTCCTTTTTGAACAAGTACTTTTTCAATTTTGACGGCGTTCTCTACTATTTTATCAAAGGATGTATGATTTTGCATTTGTAAATGATAATTGATTTCTAGAACAAGGTTATTGATGAAGATTTCCAAATTTTCAATTTCTGGAATAGGTTGAGTATAGATTAAAAACTTCTTCCTCCATCATTTGAGGAAAATCAGGAATGGTTCTCTTGGGTTTTGTTTCAGATTGCGGATGTCGATCATGGTGAGTGGATGTTGGATATTGTAGGAGTATTGTTGATAGAATAGTTTTATTAACTCCTCAAAGGTTTTGATAGTTGGAGGTATTTTAGAGAACTAATGAATGGTTGCTCTTCCCAGAGATCGTGGGAAAATATGCATTAAGTAGGTTGGTTCATGCATAAACTCCATAGATTGAGTACAAAATTCTCTGACATGATCTTGGGTATCAGAGCTTCCATCATGCTTATCATATTTTGGTATTTCCATTGTTTTTTGGAATGGTGGCATGTACAAGTTTTTATCAAATGGAAAAGGACATAGAGCCTCCATATAGAACTCTTTAGGTTCCTTCTCTTTTTTTAGCTTGTTGAGCTTAACTTGCATGGCATGTATCTATTTCATCATGGCTATGATGGGAGTTTCTTCCTCTTGTTTGATGATATTATCAACATTAAAGTTGGGAGGAAGTTTAGCTCCTTGCTGGGCCAATTTAAGGAAATATGCCTCTTTGTCTTCATGCAAGAAGTGTTTCATCATTCTCTTGAAGTTATCATCATTATGATACTAGTTAATTTCTGAGGGTGTGGGTTCTTGGTCTACACCATGTTGAGATTGTTGTCATTGGGAGCCTTGGTTTTCTCCTCCTTGAGACATCATGTTGTTGTGAGGACTCTCGAGGATTGATTGATGTGGGGTTGAATGATTACCTCCATGGGTTGATACAGGAGGGGTTACATAACCACCTTTTAAGTAAATATTGCCAAGAGTGTCTTCTCCAAATAAATTTGTGTCGTAAAGATGATGAAATGTTTGAGCAATCATAGAAGATGTTGTTGAAGAGAGTCTGGTTTCTTCTCTTTGTTTTCTTTGTGAGGAAGCTCTAGTTTCCACCATTAACTTCAACTAAATCACAAGAGCGAGATAAGGCAACTGATTGATGATCTAGTTTAAGACTAATCAAATGACTCAAGCTTTTCAAGATTGATTTGATAAAGGATTGATTGGACGTAAATGTAGGAAATTATGCCCTAGATGTATGGGTAGATGCCCAAAAGATGGTGGACATGAGCTCACAACACTTAGTTGTTTTGAGATAGGTTTTGAGATTATTTTGACAAGGTCATGACACAAGATCAGACGGGATTCAAATTGACAAATCAAAAGACATAGTCAAGCTAAAATGACCAATTTTAGAAAAATGGATGAATTCTTTGTTGGCTCTATTTTGTTCCTAACATAGTGGATTTCTTGATAGATTTTGGATAGTGGCTGCAATGACTAGATTTTTGACAAATTTGAAGGCTTTTTGATAGGTTTGACTCAACTCCCAAATGAATTTCTCCAGGCTCGTACAAGTCAAGATGAGGTCCCACATGACAATTGACTAAACTTGTATGACAATTGCTATCAATTTTTAAAATTTTCTTGGATTTTGACAAAAGTCGTATGACACAATACAAGCTTTCATACAAGTTTCTTGGGGTTGCGATATGAAAGTCTAAAAAATTGTACAAGTTTTGAATCTCCAGGAGGACAAACTGACACCAAAAATGGATTTTTGTTCAAATTGTACAAGTTTTTCCAAATTTGGTGGATTTTGATAGTTGTTTTTCAGACCAGGTTCTGAAAATCTATATAGCAGTTTGTCTTGGGTTTTGTTCATTTTTAATTGACCAATTTGATATAAAACATGCAAGATAGCAATCAAGGGAGCAAGCAATCATCTTCAAACAATGAGAAAGGGACAAAGAAACCTTACACATGAACAAGAAACAGTGACTTTAGCATGCTAATCCCTAAGAATGCTATGTGTGTATGTTCTAAAAAGTTTTGCAATCATGCACATAGTCCTAGAAAATGAAAAATTTGGCTGCACTAGGGTTTTTAGTAATGGTCTAACTCTACAACTTTTGTAATCTCAAGAGGGCGAACTCCAATCCAGGTGCACCGTGGTTTTGACACTGTCTAAGAATTTAATCAATCAAGAGCTACTGAGGAGATTTGATAGCCCAACAAGAGACTACACCTGTAGAGATTTATTCCACAAGGACATTTATATAGCGGCTACTACTACAATGGAAAAAATGGCTATTACCACTTGAGGTTCCATCCATGTGATTGACCCAATAAAGGGAATGTCCACTATGGTTAACCCTCTCTAAAAGGTGACTCACAAAAAGAACCACATGGGGACTTAGTTTAGATTCAAGGATCTAAGTTTTTGATACTACCAAAAAGGGAGTAGAGCATAATCTTCTAGCCTCTTCACTTCACCAAAACATAGCCAATAGATCAATTGACAAGCTAAGACTAAAACTACCTCACCAAGGTTCATGATGTCAACAAAAATGTCTACAGAGCTCTCTAAGTGGGACCAAGAGAGAATGTACCAATCAAAGTTGAGGATAAACCAAGTAAGATAGTGAGATAATAACAATATCCTCCCTATCTACAAGGGGATCTATCTTCGAGAAGAGCTTCACATATAAAACAAGAGAATGAAGCCCACTCTCCCAAGAACTCTGCAAATAGTGTTCTTTTTAGAGCCCAAAATTGAAATGTGGTTTATAAAAGCAAGAGAAACACTCAAGCTAAACACAAGAGAGGTTTGTTTTATGTCCAAAATTGAAATGTTATCAGATGTAGCAAAATACCTCAGTTCCCACGCAACGCGCTTACTAGATTCTACCCAATTTTCAATTTTGTTGCACTTTTCTATGAGCCAAAACAACAAGTATCAATCAAAAATAGAAAGTATCAATTGTTAGGGTTAGCTGTCAGTCCAAATCAGAAAATCAACTCTGAATGATAACCTAGAATTATGGTATGATAATTGAAATTCTGGTATGAAAACTTGTATGACAATGTGCTACCTCTCGTATGAAAATCTAGGCATGAAATGACAATGGATCAGTATGTACATGATAGAGTAATTCCCAAACAACAATACCAAACAACTGGCATGATTCTCTAAATTGCCAAATGTCGTACGATAGTCAAGGGGTCCTGGTATGATAATCTATCAAATGTCATATGAAATTTGTACGGAGAAAAACTAAAAATTATAGTTATCAAACTAACTTGACCTAATTAGGGTTTACAATATCTTAGAAAACCTAAGATCAACGGTGTAACAAAATAACCTAGATCTAACATTACATAGGAATCATCACAAAATTAATTATTATAACCATATTTAATTATGTCTCAATCTTGGTAAACTATTTTATGATCGATGTGAACAGTTTGCATAGATGTTTATGCCATTTTATATTACTATGTTATTTCCTACTTTACTCGGTGATCACAGCATTCTCTATTTGGTAAATTATTGATCCTCAATTCATATGAATGCTTGGTGCTCACTAGCTCAGTACTCAGTAATTATATTTCACTCAGTGAGAGTACTCAGTCAAACCCTTGTTCAGTTATCTTAGAGATCTGCCTTGTCTTTGCTCAATGTTTAGGCTTTGTATGGTTGGTCAATTGTCTTGTTTGTCTTCTTTACTAACCTTTACCGACTGATTAACTAATTGATACTAATGACAATCCATAAATGCTCAAATAGGAGTAACAAAGGATTTATTCTTAAATTATTTCATTCCATAACTATCATCTTATAAAGAATCTCTAACAATTCTCTCTGTCATTCCTAACAAATCCTTATAATAGAGTATCATGATACAAACAAAAGATTGCATCCTGCATAAGCATGTTAGTACATATAGCATAATCAATCATCATAAATAGAAAACACATTGCATCCATCCATTATAATGCATTACATCTACTCACATCATAAACAATACATAAGCATCACTTGATATAGAAAATGCATACATCTATCACATAACATACAAGCATATCAGAACATTTTTTGCATCTCATAAACATCATAGATACCATCATCTTATCTTCAAGAGATCCTTCATACCTTTCTTGCATAAACAATCTCTCGAGGGGAGATCATTTACCTCACCATCACATTATTTATGTTGGGGCATAATTTTTATTATCCTTTCAAACGACAACTTAAAAACATTATATCAAAGAGGGGCAAAATGTAGACACTAAAAAATGGCCTATTACTCTAATGCAATGACATTACTAACATTCCTCTTTAATTTATTTAATAATATTTATTATTCAATAAATTGTGTCATTCTACCATATTCTAAAGTCAAAATCATCATTTCTCCTTAATTCTATAATTAAATGATTTTAATTAATCACCTTAATTTTATTAATCATCCAATCAATATTTCATCAATTATTCATCTATAATTATATAATTAAATATTATATATTATTTAATTATAGCTTGTCTTATTATAATTAATTAAATAAAATATATTATTTAATTAATACTCCTTTTTAATTATTGTATTTATGTAATAATTAAATCAAATTCCTCTCACCAATTAAATAAATTATATTTATTTAATAACATTAATTATTCTTCTCTCATTCATTAATATTATTTGTTTATTTATCAATTGTCACATGTGCGAGTAAATAATTTTTTTATTTATTTAATCATGATTTATTCCTCCAAAGCTAACTCATACTAACGGTTAGTTCACTCCACAATTCCCTCTCTAAACTATTCAATCCACATTGTTAATTCCTCCCTCAATAATCAGCTAAGTCTATAATCAATTCAGTCTTCTAATCCATGCAATTAGTTGAATCATCATGTTGAGCGTCATTTTTACAAGAAGACAACAGCTAGGAATTTGCGTGAGCAAATTCCCCTCTTGGAAGACTGATGGAATCAATCTCAAGGTTCCTTCTAGTTGGGTCTCAACCGCTTGGATAGCTCAATGGAAGAAAAATATGAATCTATTAACAAGGAGGCCTTTGCTAGTTCTTCTCTCAAGGGAAATTGTAAAACAAACTTTAGGATTCCACAATATCTTTCTTTTTTTATTCGATTTTCAGATTTAGGAATGAAATCAATGCTAATTTAATTAATCTACTGAAAATAACTTGCAAGGAGGGTAAGAAAAGATGTAGGGTAACAAGAGATTTAAATGAGATTGCTGAAAAGAAACCTAATGGACATATGCTAGCATCACAAAACCATGCAAATTAAATAACCAAGAAGATGGAGAAACCCACAAAATAGCGATCAGATCATGTCACAATCTTCATCTAAAGGGATGCAATCATCAATGGAATTGAACAAATGCAGACGTATGATAAGCCAAAACTCATCAGATCATGAAGCCACCCCAAATGTGCGCATATGTGAGACAATTTAATCTTCAAGCACCAAAGAATAATCCTCTCATAAATTCGTCACAACACAGCAATATGATACCAGCAAACACTGAACTAAAAGATCGCAAACTTAAAAGCATTAAACAACCAATTTGCTCTTTGAAATAAAAGAATGTGAAATTCACACATTCATCAATTTCGCATAGACAGCAGATAAATCACACCATGAATGAAGTGCCAATTGTATCTATTGTATTAATCATCAAGTCAACCCGCATAGCATCGTTTTATTTAAATTTATAGAGTCATGCTCTTATTTTCATAGCTAGGGTTTGGCTACAACTAAAACTTGAAAGTAAATCTAAACTAAACCTTGCATTTAAAGAAACTACTTCTAAAGCTTAGCTGAACTATCTAGCATGGCATTAAACCTCGTGCATTACAAAGCTTTGAATAAATTATGCATTAGCTGACTCAAAATAGAGTTGGAACTCGTGCATGCACTTGATAATCTTCATGTTTTTGCCCTTGATCTTTAGCTCTAGCTGCTCCATGTGGACCCAACTGGAAGAAATCCCAAAATCATGCACAAATTATCCCAAAAAGGAAGCCTAGTTGACTGAAAAATGATCTCTGAGATAACTGGAGTTATCTTTTGGATGTGAGAAAAAATGCCCAAATCCTGATAGTTGGTCTGAAAAACTGAAGTTCCAAAATTGACCAAGTACTAAGTCCTCCATCTCCAAAATTTCAGACTTTCAGACTTGTCAAAGGCTGAAAAATCCATATGGCTAAAATGCCAAAAATTAGGATCTGCAAAAATGGCTAAGTGTCAAAACTAGATTTTCTGTACACAAAATTTGGTTAGACTACGACTGAATGCTCACTAGTTGGGGGGCACTTCTGGATGTACTTTCTTGAATCTATCCACTATCTCTAGCACTTCATCAAAGTCTGGCATCTTGATCCCTTGAAGGATCTCTTTCTACCAATCTCAGAAGTCAGTCAGTTCTTTTGCAAAAGCTTTTATCTCTTCTTCACGAGATAGGATTTTCTTAATCTCCTCCTTCTGATAAAACATCTACTGGAGGTCTTCCTTAGTCTTTACCCCTAAAAATATCCCTATTTATTGATTTATGATATCATTTACCAAATACATAGTCTTCTCATCATCTTCATCGAACAGATCCAGGTCGACACCCTCAAAGAACTCCTACAACTCTTTCGCAAAAAGTGTGTTGTTGTCTCTTCTCTTATTTAATCTTTTGAGAACCTTTTCAAATAAAACCAATACCATTACTATCTCCTAGATCCACTCTTCAAAACTATCCAATTCTGAGCCTTCATATATCTTCACCAAGACTTTGAAGTGTTGCCTCCTTATTATTGTTAGCTTGTCCAATACCCTCTGCCAGTTTAGGATCATTTCTGCTACACCATTTTCCTCACTCATGATTTCCATCAAGGAAGTTATTCCTACCAAAATGCTTCAAAAGGGCCTTAGGATCCTCCTGAGAGATAGACTAGCAAACTCGTCAAAATCTAGCTTCCAATCGGCACAAGCCTATACAAAAGAATGTGGAACATCTGTATTTATTTCCCCTCTCTTCTCCAAAATTGCTTGTAATGATGCCTCAGGGTTATCCTAGTCAATTGGACCTGCGATCTTCAAAATGAATATCTTCATAGCTTCATTCTACTCTACCAAAGTCTTTATCCTTTCTTCATCTTTATCCATGAAGCTGAGAGCATGCTTCAATCCTAAAGTAGCCAAGGTTTTTCTACCTTCTCTACTAGGCTCCCCCAAGTCTACCTCCTCCAACACATAGTCATCTAGAGTGATCTCACTTGTACTAACATCCATTGTGGGAATAGCCACATGTGCCTTCCACCAGCTCGCTTGATCTTATGTGACATAGGATAATGTTCTAGCTCAAGCAATTGATGTTGTTTTGTGGAAGGCTCACCCTAGCATGGTCATATCAACCTCATTGTCTATCTACATTCTAACCCTTGGCTGTATTTCTTTGGTAAATCATGTGGGTTTTGAGAATGCATTCAATGGCTCATAAGGAGTAGCCAATGTGGAGGAAGTTCCTGGGTTCTCTATCCCTATTTTCTCTTGACTTTCCTTTTCCTTTTCTTTTTCCTGTTCATCTCTAGTATTTTGTTCACCTTCTTCCCATGTGTGTTACTCTTCATCAACTATATATTGTTCATCAGTCATTTTCTCCTTTGTATCAATATATTGCTTTCCCTCTTTAGTACGTAGCTCTTCTTAAACATGTGATTCCCCTCTGTCATTTGGCTCCTCAGATCCTGTATGAGCTTCTTCCATCTTCTCCTCACCAATGACCTTTGTTTCTTTCTCTGGCTCCTACGATCTCTGAGGCATTGATTCATTGTGGAGCTGTGGTGAAGGCATGTGAACTTGTGGAGGAATATTAAACAGGGGAGGCATAGGAGACATGAGGGGGGTGGTTGAATGAAATAATGGAGGTGGAGTTGGAAGGGGAACATGGGATGATGAAGGTTGTTGGGGTAGTTGAGTGGTTTGTACTGGAGTGGAAAGTGGAGTGGTAGGAGGTGTTTAAAGCAGAAGTGAAGGTGGAGTTGGATGTCGAGGTGGAGGAGGAGGTGGAATGGATGAAACCAATGGGACCTGTGTAGCTAAGTCTTCTTCAGAAGTGACCCCAACAGAAGAGTCTTTATCTATCTCTACAATAGCCATCTCAACATCAACTTGTTCTTGAGGTTTCTTTTGGATGTCCTCTCCTATGCCACTAAAAAGGCTCATAAATTGAGTGTGAACCTACTGCTCAGACTCTTTAAAACCATGTAGCCCTAAAAAATCTATGATGTCAAACTCATCATCACCAAGGGCATCTAGATTTACTAGCTCTTCCTGAGTAGCCCCTCCAATGTCCTTAGGATCATTGTCCATTACTCTCCTTTTCTTCATGAATCTCATACACCGAGTTCTCTTACTGAGGGGTACCTCATCCAATTCATCTTCATCTTCCTCCATCAGGGTATCCATTTGTGTGGGTGTTGAGCCTTTCTTTCTCTTTTAAACATTTCCCTTGGTAAATCCAGTCGGCTTAGGTCCTTTGATCTTGAATTTTGTTATCTTTTTTGAGCTCAAAGAATCATGGTCACTAGATGAAGGTGCATCTAGCAGTGCAATACTTTCGGTCATCCTGGTCTTCACCTTCTTAGAGTGTGTAGCTAGACCATATGCAGTGGGATGCTCATGCTGATATACAGTTTCTGGCTTTAGAGGAGCAGCCTCTTTAAACTGTGGCTTCAATATCTTTTATCCCTTCTTCTTTTCTCTAGAGGGTTGTTTCGGGAGTTATTTCATTGGGACTGGCTTCATTGGGAAAGGATGGGCAATCCATGATTTGGTTAATTTGAGCACATGTCAGGCTCTAAATTCCATACTATCATTTTCATTTTGATCTATCTCCACATTTAGGATAGCCCTTGTTTACACCTTGTTCATGTTGTATATGGAATCCAAAACATTCTCAAAGTCAGCATCCACCGCCTTCTATGGAATCCTTAATGAAAGGGTGGCTTGTGCCAACTCTAGACTCATCCAGCAATAATCATAGACCCTAACTTCATAATCATCTACACAATTTTCCCAATGGTCCTCGATATGTGGTTCATGGACATAGTGCCTCCCCATTATGTGGTTGTATGTACCAATGGGATCAAAATGAGACCTCACCAGATTGTAGGTAAGCAATGGGAATTCTTCCCATTCTCCAGTCAGAGACTTGCAAACCTTCATGTTTCACACGCAGTGAGGGCTGATGGAAATGGGAAAGTCCCAAAAATGCTTCTTCTTGGGCTTGATATGTTCATGAGTGTCAGATAGCTGCCTCGCTATCTCTAGGAGAACTACCCTATCAAAAGGGTATCTTGGTAACTTCTTTGGTGCTAGGGTGCTTCCTGCCACCCAATGTAAGTGAAGGTTCGGAACTAAATAAAGAATACCCAAGGGCCTTTACTTTTGTTGTTGCTTCTATTGATAATCTTTTAGCATAGTCTCCCTCAATGGAGCGTATGATGGTGAATGTGAAGGCATCATTCACTATTCTAAAATATGGGCTGTTATGTGTGTAGAAGTCTTTCCTCTCCAACTGAGGATATAATGTGAATGGCCAGGTGTTTTTTTCTCCTATTTCCCCAATTTTGATCAATCTGGGGTAAACTACCCTGGAAGCTAGCAGGTACATGACATAAGATTTCATGTAAAAATGAGGATATGTCTTTACCCACACTAGTTGCTCATCAAGGTTATCACTTAGAATTGAGACCCAATCAAACCTCGCTAGCCTTTCTCTTATCTTCTAGATTAATAGGATCATCCATGGCTCCAACTACGAAGACTTGGCCAACCCATACACCCTACTGATCATTGTTATTACAACTTGGATGTCTTCTTGTATATATCCCCTTCTCATGTCAATCTTGTCTAGTCTATTTTTGGGCATGACCTGTAGGAGGTACTCATTATTCATAATGTTATGGGCCCTTTGTATGTCTTTGTTATAAAACTTCATTCCTTTGTTGATATGGAAGTTAAAGAACTTATCTACCCCTTTGGGCAAATGGAAGACATCCTCAATGTTGTCTAGCCTCATGTCTAGAACTACCTCACCAATGCTATTTTTTACCATGCACTCATCGAGCACATAGTGACTAGCCAATGTGTTGATCAAATCTATTGATAGAATGGAAACTGGGTGAGCAGTAACATTCACCAAAGAGCAGTGTACTAAAGAAGTGCAGTCCTCTGAATGTCCCACCGGCTGAGCACATTTGTTTAGATAATCATTCCAGCTCACATTCCTGATGTCCATGTCTATTATGTTTGCATGTAGGTTGGTCACCTTGGAAGGTGGATGGTACCCTTTGAATTGATACTTCAGTGCAGGTGACACTAGTACCTTCTCAGCCATGTTTGCAAATAGCAAAAACCATGGATCAGTAACACGATAGGAAAAAACTTCAAAAAAAAACTGACATCATTATCAGAATTAAGCTCAAAAGGGGGCACAAAAGGGATTGTCTTGCCTTTCAGACTTTCAGGGGTATGAGACCTTTGAAAGGCTGATAAGGTCGAACAAGTTGAAAGAAGCTTGTTAAATCTACTTTTAAAATACCCTCTTTCGGCAATTTCGGTGAGTCAAAGGTGAGAAACCATTTGTAGGCCAACAAGGCCAAAAAGGCTAAAGAGGTTCCTTGGTAGCGTTCACTTGAAGAGCTTTGGCAATTCAGGGAGAGAGAAATTTGGTGCATGAAAGGATGAAAGGTTGAAAATGTTGAAGCCACACTTAGCACTGGGAAACATGGTTTACTTTCAGCATTTCAGAGGAAAGGGATGTTCCAGTGTGTGACAACACCAAAATGCTAAAATACACCCAGCACTTGGCAAAAAAACCATCTCTGTGCCAACGCCAAAAGTTTTGGACCCCGAAGGTCTGAAACTAGGGTTTCACAATCCAACTTAAAAATGAGTCCGACAGTGAGTTTGACCACAAACTTGCTAAGGAGATGCAAGGTGACTGCCTTGGTGATTCCCAAGGCTAAAAAGGCCAACGCAAAAAACCTAGACCAAAGGGAAAGGGCTGAAAAAGGACCAACAAGACAAACCCTAGGCTATGACAAGCTGAAAAGGTTGAAACACGAGCAACCCTAACCTAAGACCCAAAGAAAATGCAAAAAGAAATAAAAGGAAAGGAGAGGAGGGAAAATTTAACCTCTAAAATAGGAGGCTAGAGGACAATGACCAAAGAAGAAGGCCAAAAACTGGAGATGACGAACAAGCGGTGTGAAGAGCTTCAAAGACAAGAGAGTGAGAGTGGAAAAGTGAGGGTTTAAAACCCCTTTATTCCTTATATAGGTCACCC